>JAANYP010007822.1:0-386857 GCA_020465985.1 Centrapalus pauciflorus | reverse complement strand
CTGCGTATTAAACAGATAGCTTCTAAGGGACAGAAAGATGTGTGAAGAAAGCTAAGTGCTTGATGAAACAAAGAGTGAACGTGCAAGTGTGATTTTCATTGCACTGCAAGCCTTCTGATGTAAATTAAGTATTGTGTGTCTAAGTGTTTACATAAGCTGTCCTTAAGTCTTGGAAACACCGTGCAGTGCTTCTTAGTGAGTGTATTCATTGTATACTAGTTCGAGTCTGTCTCAGATAGTAAGCATACTGTTGTATCTGTCATCTCAGCTTGAACTATTCCGCAATCAAGCTTGGCTTGAACTATTCCGCATTCAAGCTTGTTTGTAATTAACAAATTGTTGATAATACATACAAACATTGAGAAAATAGTGTGTAGTTTTTAAATAGCTGTATTCACCCCCCCCCCCTCCACAGCTTAAAGCTATATACTTTGGGAACCTCTCGGGACCTACATCTTTTCAACAAGACTTTACCTTTTTCATTCCGTCCAATGAAGAAGCTTCACTTAGATCCTCTGAGTGAGTATAAAAAGAAACTTCCAAGGATTGAAAGATCAAGCCAAAAAGCTAAGTGCTGAAACCAAGAGTGAACGTGCATTCAAAGTGTGTCTTTCATGCATGCAAGTCTGCTTGAATAAAACAGTGCTCAGTGTCTAAGCTGTTCTTGTTCAAGCTGTTCCTCAGAGTCTTGTAAACACAGTGAGTGATTCTTAGTGAGTGTATTCGTTATAATTAGTTTAAGTCAGTCTTAGACTAGTTAAACATACTGTTGTATCTGTCATCTCAGCTTGAACCTTTCCGCATTCAAGCTCGTTTGTAATTAACATTTGTTGATAATACATACAAACATTGAGAATATTGTGTGTAGTTTTTAAATAGCTGTATTCACCCCCCTCTACAGCTTAAAGCTATATACTTGGGATATCTTTTGGGACCTACAGGAGGGGTGTTGCATTAACGTTTAATTGGAATATATCATTTGTTTTAAAAAATTAATAGCTTTATTAAGTTAAGATGTTCCGATTTAATACATTTTCATATTATTATATTTTTAAGCAGAATTAAAAGTTTAAAGTTCCATTCGTTTAGATTAAAAATATAATAATATGAAACATTAAGCTTTCAATATTAATTACTAGTTTATTCACCCGCGTATTACGCAGATATTTTTAATATATATAAAATATAATAAATTAAAAGGTAAAGATATAAATATCATTTTTTTAAACAAAAGTATATAGAGTGATATTATTATTTAAAATGACCTTTTAATTATATATATTTCTAAATGTATATGAATAGTTATTTTTTAATATTTTTTGAAACTTTTATTATATTATACTAAAATTAATAGGTTATTAGATTATTAGATTATATTTGATTTGAATTTAAAAGTAGAATATATTAGATTTGGATAGATATAATTTAAATTTCTTTATTATCTTTAAAAATTATATATATCATGTGTCGATTCGTGGTGATGACATGCGGATTCACATGAAATGAGTATAGTTACTCTTTTATTAGTATTTATAGATCGGAAAAAACAAATTCTAAAAACAAACTAAATAGAAAATTGCGAAGTACACATGGCAATCCATTGTTAAGCCAAGTGGCGCTCTATCTAAGTGTCATGTGTTATCTAGTTACTTTTATAATAAAATAGATAGATTTTTATGTACGTAGTTTACTCTAAAAACAACATTAATAAAAAAATATTAAATAACCGTAAGAGTAAAATGGTTCTTTTAAATGACTAAAAAATAAAATCTGTAACAAAACTTAAATCAGAAGTATTGTTAGTATAATTTTTAAAGCTAAAGTTTTTAATATATCCATAACTTCTAATAAACTATATGGACGAAATATATAATTTACATATCTATCTATATCTTATAATAAAAGAAAATATTTTTTGCCACATGGCGCTCTATTAGAGCTCCAATTTATTAATTTTCCCGCTTTCCCCCCCTCTAAAATAAGATAACTCTTATTTTGGTAACACACATGCCATTTAATTAATTAAATTAAAATTAATAAATAATCTTTGTTATTCTATTTACCTAAAATAATTTAAAAATATCTTTTGTATACAATTAACTTTTTCTAAATATCAAAAAACTAAAATTTAAAAATACAGATAATAGAATAAATTTTTATGTATAATCCTTGAAATAAAATAAATAATTTTATAAGTAAGAAAAATAAAATTTAATAAAATAATAATCTTTTTTTATATTCGGAAAAAAATTCTTTTCAAACTTATAAAAATATAAGGAATTATTATCATTTTTAAAGCCTTGAACAATGAAAAAATTAAAAATATAATACAAACATCTATATCTATATCTATTTATATATCTATACCTACATTTTATAATAAAAGAAAATAGTTCTTGCCACATGACGCACCTTTAAAGCTACAATTTATTGATTTTTCCATTTTTTCCAGAATTAAAATAACCTTTATTTTGATAACACGTGCCATTTAATTAATTGTTTTAAAATTAATAAATAATCCTATTATTCTTTTTACCTAAAATAATTCATAAATATCTTTTGTAATACACTTTAACTTTTTTTTTTCTTAAATATCAAGAAACTAAAAACTAAAACAAATACTGATAATAGAATAAATTTTTATGTCTAATCCTTGAAATAAAATAAATAATTTTGGAAGTTAGAATTTAAAATTTTAAGAAAACAATAATATTTTTTTCATACTCGAAAATAAAATAAATTCTATTCAAACTTATAAAAGTATGAGGAATTATTATTGATTTAAAAATCATGAGCAATGACAAAATAAAAAATATATAATATAAACAATATATAAAAAGTAATTACTATTCATACATAATTAAAGTAAAGTAAGAAAAATATTATTTGACAAACCTAGCTTTAATACTTGAAAATATAAATTTATTTATAATAAATATTTATTATTAATATTATTATCATTTTAAAAATCTAACCCATGTAATACATGAGTAATATACTAGTGTTTTGATATAGTAAATTACTTTCTGAGTAACGTATATGAATAATATTTTTTTTTGGGTGAATTATCTATTATTTACATATATAAAAAACTTCTTTTCCCAACGTTTATTATGAACTATTTTTATATAATACTAAAATAAAAACTAGGGCATAATGAGATATTTGTAATAAAAAAAAAGTTTATGATTGCATATTTAATTAAGGGTTTATTATGATAAAAAAAACAATATATTTTTATTTTTTATGGTTTAATTATTTTGTGTTATTTTTAACGAATAAAATCTTCAATTTTAATTCTTTTTAGTTTTAAATTTTATCAATTAAAACCCGCTTAGGAAAATAAAAAACATATTAGTAGAACACCTTTAATTAAAGATATAATAAAGGTGTTAAGGAATGCTATCTTTCATTTATTACATTCAGAGTTGTTATACGTATGGATCAATATGAAAAGATAACGATTGATGATTGGATTTTTCTTCATACAATGCATGACAACTGTAAACTTTCTGACGATAATTAATACACATTTATGCGTTGTATTTTTTTTTCTCTTTTTCAATAAATGTTTTTAACTTGGGAAAACAATACATTTGGTAAATATCTCTACACAAATATTCATAGATATTATGAAAATTTGAGATTTGCAGGACTTGAGACTGAACTGGAAAACCGACGAACTGTATCGACTGAACAACTACCATTCAGTCAGATTCTTAGTAATTTGTCGGTTTTTTTGAGTTGTTATTTGAAAACTGCACATCTCGAATTTTTATAATATTAATATAAAATTGTTGGGTAAAGATTCTTAATAGTTGTGTATCATTTATAAATAAAAAGCATATCATTTACAAATAAAAAGCATTTATTGGAAAACAGAAGAAAAAATATAATAACTTGATGGAAACAAAATCAAAGTATAACTATCAAATGAAAATAAAATAAAAAATATAACTATCAATTTGAAACAAAAAGAAAATGCAGCGCATAAATGGAAACAAATTGAAAGCACGCATCTATTATATATATGACATTCCTTTCTAACAAAATGCTAAGTATTAAAAATGATAACATGTATTCATCAATTATCGATAATAACAACATATTTAAAAAACATTTTGATAACAATTTTTTATTTTATCACAAATAATTAAACTATTGGCTTGTAAAGGGACCAATTATATAAATTGTTAAGAAAATTATTTATATCTATAAATACTATTAAAAGAGTAACTACATGTCACGTGTCATCATGTGCTTTTGTCATGTGGCGTGACTTCCTATCGCCATTTGGCTAATAATTTTTAAATAAATAATTAATCAATATCAAGAATAACTAAATGATATTTATCAATATCAAGAATAACTAAATGATATCTAATCAAATCTAAATCCAAACTAATCTTATCTAATATAAAACTCAAATTTGAATTTGAATTTATACTTATATTTATATTTATATTTAAGTTTATTATATTATATAAGTAGATATTAAGAATTTGATAAATTATTTTTTAAATTTATCCCTATAATATTAATAAAATTAATTTTTAAATTTATACCCATGTTATAGATGGGTTTATAGACTAGTATTAATGTATTATAATAAAGTAAAACAATTTACGCCACGTGTTGCTTCCACAACACACGAAAATTTCATTTTCCCGCCTCTTTTTCCTAATTTAATACATTAACTTAATTACATTAAATTTTGATTTAATTTTTTTCTCTTTAATGAATTAATATCAAATTAGATTTGCAACATATTAAAGTAATGCTTACCTAAAATAAATATGTATCATTATTATCCTTAATGATCATAGTTAAATTCAAATGTAAAAATTTAGATTAAAATGTAGAAGTGTAGTACATAAAGTAAAACGTTGAGTTAATTATTTTGCTAACAAAATTTATAATTAACTTAAATAACAAAAGTTAAGAATTACGTGATGAAACTTCAATTGTAAATATGATAAAATTTGATTACTGATTTTCTGATATTCCATTTTTATATTTTTATTATTTTCAAAATATATATACAAATTCGCGTAATGGAAGTTTTTTTGTTTTTATACATTGATAATTCATATTTAAAGTTAATAAAAATTAAAAGAAAATTCTTTTGCAAGCACACCTTATCTGTTTTTAATGATATAATATAATAAAGTTTTTTTTTATGTAATACCAAACAACTAAGTATTTTTGATCTATAAACTAACTTTTAATTTTTTTTATTTTAATTATATATAAAGTTTATAATAATTTATGAAAATATAAAAAGTTTATGTATTTTTTACATCAACTCATGTAATACATGAGTTTCAAACCTATATTATAATAAAGCAAAACAATTCATGTCATATGTTCTTTCCATAATGCAAGAAAGTTTTATTTTCCCACAACTTTTTGCAAATTTAACACCTTAACTTAATCACATTAAATTTTAATTTTATTTTTTTCTTTAATTAATTACTAATAAATTAGATTTTTTAATGTTTAACCTAAAATAAATATATCTCGTTATCATCCATGATAATCATAATTAGATCCAAATGTAAAAATTTGAATTAGTGGTGGAAATTATTATTATCAGATATAATAAATGAAAACATCAAATGTCACATGTCACCTCTACGTGTCACCAAAAAATATAATTACAATTTATTATTATAAAAAAAATAAATGGTATATGCAATTTATTGTTTTTAAAAAAGATAAATATACTTTATTTTAATCTATAAATAATTAAAGATAAACACAATTATTATTTTTGTATATTTTTATTTTTACTTATATACATTATATATAAGTAAATTTAATTAAAAATAGTCACGTAATACGTAGGTCATAAACTAGTTGTTATATATTCTTGGAGAGGATGTTAGCTCATTTCAGGTTATTTTTGGAAGCAATAGTTTTCAATTCATAATGTGAATTAGGCTTGTTAGAAAAGCCATGGACTTCCAAAACTAAAAAGAGCAATGACTAGTAACAAAAGAGACCTATATATCGAACTACACATCTACACGTCTTTCGACGGGTGGGAATCGATCGAGTACAATGAGCAAACTGGTGAGGAGGTACTAGAATCCGACGATCAGTGAGGGATATGGCTACATGTTCCCACGAGTTTTTTTTTTTTTGTTGTTTCATAAGAAGGATTTGCAACGGTAGGAATATGTCGATCTAGCAGATGAACACAGTGTTAAGGAAATTGTGGATGCGTTAAAGATGCGGTCTTTAGAATTGAGATTAAATTAAAAAATTGATTATATATGTTTACAACTTTTAATATTTAATAAAATTGTTAACCTATCTATAAATACTATTAAATGAGTAACTAATTTACATTGTGTCGATCAGTTTTTTATTTCGTCACGTGTCAAAACTTCAATCTGCACATGTTATTATTAGAATTAAATTTTAATTAAAATCAAATTTAATTCAATCTATTATAATCTAATCTAACTAATTTAATATATAATTAACTCAAATCTAATAAACTTAATTTTTTTTTAAATTATTTCATGTGTTTTTATAAATACTTATTCTTAATTTTTGTTTATATTCAACTCATGCAATACATGAGTATAAAATCTAGTTGCTACGTACAGTTTAACAGTAAAAAAATATATAAAACATGTTACTACTTTATGATTAAGCTTCTGTTAAAAACCATTAGGACATCTTTTTTTAACATAAGGCTAGTAAAAGAATACCAAAAGGTTAGATAAATCAGTCAATTAATTAATGGGTCAATTACTAATAATTATAACAACTTTTTAATTTTTTTTATTATTTACACCAATATTATTTATTTTTTATCACTAACAATATCAACTTTTGCACTTTTCATTTGAATAACATCAACTTTTGTATTTTGTATCCTTAATAGTATTAACTTTTGTATTTTTTATCATTTATAACAACAACTTTATTAAGTTTTGCTATAAATGATAAAAAAATAAAAAAGTTGATGCTATTTATAGCAATTTTGTAAATAATGTTGCTAAAAATACATAAAGTTGTTTCTACTTTTAGCAATTAGCTGTTAGCTATTATACAATAAAACTCAACAATCTATATCTGTATTATATATATTAATAAAATAAAATGTCTGAAGCCACGTGTCACACTCTCGATTCACTATATTTTTTATTTCCCTCCTAAATTTCTAAATATATCTTTTTTTTTTAATTTTTAATTTTATTAATTTTTAAAATTAAATAAAAAATGTTTGCACCATTTATTCTAAATACCAACTCATTTTCTTAATTTATCATTTGATGTTAATCATCTCCTAAAATATAACCTCCTCTTATTTTATTTTGAAGCAAAAAAAAACAAGATTAATAATTTACTTTTTTTTATTCAATGTACTTTAGCTGTGAGTTTTAATTACCTTTTTAAAATGTTAGCCTTATAACATAGTGTTAAATAATATTGTCTTAACACTAAATTATAAAAGAAATATCAAATTATTTATAGATAGTTTCTAATATTTATTATTTATTTATATAACTTTTACTGTTTTAATTTATTGTAAGTAAATAGTAAAAACATTATGCATTTAATAACAATTAAAGTCTAAATTAATTGTGTATATAATGAAATAATTTTAATTTATTTTTATAACTAGAAGCAGTTATTTATTTTATATCATTCATCTTATAATTATTTGAAACATATATATATATATTTTATCAATATTATTCAATCATTCACATGTTATGTATGGGATATAATAATCTAGTAGATACATGGAAGTAACATTAATTACCATCATAATTAATTTCTTTCTTTTTATTTATAGACACAACAGCTAGGGTTGGCAGCCTTTAGTTATATACGTTTACATCATCGATCGTACGATCTCTCTTCCTATATAACTATCCTTTTGCTCAAATTCGTTAACCAAAAAATTCGAAAAAAGAAGCAAAAGATCATTTGGTCGAACATATAATGAAGACAATCACAGGGAAAGTTGTGTTGATGAAAAAAAATGTGTTAGATATCAATGATCTGAGTGCTTCGGTTTTGGATCGAGTTCATGAGCTTTTAGGCCAACATGTCTCTATACAACTTATTAGTGAACGTCGTCGTCTTGATGATCAACCTTCAGGTTTGACATGCATCTTTATATATCTATTTTTTCTTGTATTTATTGTGACTATATACGTAATAAATGTACCAATAATCATAGCATTTGAAGACTATATATATCTATATAACGAAATAAAAAGCATTTTCATTCTAATACGAGCTGCTAATTAATTTTTGTATATATGTATTTAATTTGCAGTTACGAATTAGAAATAGTATCATTTAAATTTTCAACAATTCAGTATATATTTTATAAATTCCAAATTAAAAGTTTTAATTCAAAAATCAAGAGAAACAGTTTGTATTCAATTAAAATATCAAATTCACACAAAATAATATTACAGAGTATACTATAATGCACCCGTAAAAATATATTAATGTTAGACTCCTATTAAATATCTCATTCATCAATTATGTGTAAATATAAATTTAATTTGTAATATATATATTACACACACACATGTATTAAATAATTTTTTTACATTATATATATATATATATATATATATATATATATATATATATATATATATATATATATATATATATATATATATATATATATATATATATATATATACACACACACACACATTTACCATATCATATAGGCCAATGGCCTTTTTTTCTTTTCTTTTTTTTTTATTTCAATTTTTCATAACACACCCTCATCTTAACGTTATCTTTTATTTAGCCCCTCTTTTATTTTAATAAATTTTTGTTTACTTCTATTTTAACATTTATTATTACAATTTTTTATTACACAATTAATATTATGATTTTAATTATACTTATCTTTGTAGTATATATATTATCATATCTGCTATGCCAATGACATTTTTTTTAGTT
Organism: Centrapalus pauciflorus; assembly: GCA_020465985.1. Lineage (NCBI taxonomy): Eukaryota > Viridiplantae > Streptophyta > Magnoliopsida > Asterales > Asteraceae > Centrapalus > Centrapalus pauciflorus. The sequence goes on along the minus strand of JAANYP010007822.1, from coordinate 377,902 downwards.
TCAATTTTTCATAACACACCATTATATTAGCGTTATCTTTTATTTAACCCTTTTATTTTAATAAACTTTTGTTTACTCTTATTTTAACATTTATTATTATAATATTTTATTACACACATATCAGCTACGTTAATGACGTTTTTTTCTTTTTTAATTTCATTTTCTCATAACACACCCTTATCTTAACGTTATCTTTTATTTAGCCCTTTTATTTTAATAAATTTTTGTTTACTCCTATTTTAACTGTTAGGCACAAAAAGGCCTCAGTCAAACCTGTTCTGCATCTGAGGGGGAGATTATTAATCAAACCTGTTGATTCACTTGATGGGTAAAAGATAAGGCCTGTTTATGCCTTAATAATACCTAAAAAGTGATTTGCAATATCAGTCCAAAGCTGTTCTACGTATTGCATGTGTTGCAACTAAGACAGTTTGTCCAAGCTGCTCTGTCTGCTGAACAGGCTGGACATAAACTGTCTACGCTGCTCTACACTTGTGAGCAGCTTGGGCATTTTTCAAGTGTTCTGTTTTTTTGTGAACAGAACCTGTTCTTTGTGAACAGACTAAACACTTTATGGAATATGTTTCCACGTCCTCATTATTGTCTTTAGCTACAAGATCAGTTTACAAAGTCGAAGACAAAGTGGAAAACAGAACTGCTCAGCCTGCCCACGCTGTTCTGTAACATGAAGACAAAATGTTATTTGAAAAATGGTGACAGACCTTTTTCTTATATCAAAATAGGCCTTTACAAGGAAGAAAGACGCAAAGTTGACATTCCTTATTTGGTTAAAGGCAATGCAACAGTAGACAAAGTGAAAAGACAAAAGTTCTGCACATGTGAAGACAAGTCTGCTTTTCAGAAAAGTGCAGAAAAGTTATGTTGTCTTTTCAAACAAGACTTCTCCTTTTTCATTCCGTCCAATGAAGAAGTTTCTATTAGATCCTCTGATTAAGTATAAAAGGAAGCTTCTAAGGTCAGAAAGAATAGAAGCCAAAAAGCTAAGTGCTGAAGCCAAGAGTGAACGTGCAAGTATATTCTTCATGCATGCAAGCCTGCTTGTGTAATACAGTTTCTTTGTGTCTAAGCTGTTCTACATAAGCTGTTCCTCTAAGTCTTGTAAACATAGTGAGTGCTTATTAGTGAGAGTATTCATTGTAATCTAGTTTGAGTCTGTCTTAGACTAGTGAACATACTGTTGTATCTGTCATCTCAGCTTGAACTTTTCCGCATTCAAGCTTGTTTGTAATTAACAGTTTGTTAATAATACATACAAACATTGAGAAAATAGTGTGTAGTTTTTAAATAGCTGTATTCACCCCCCCCCCCTCTACAGCTTAAAGCTATATACTTTGGGAACCTCTCGGGACCTACAACTGGTATCAGAGCAGTTTAGAGTGTGTGTCATTCTAGATCTCTCATTCTCCCAAGTTTCCATGGACAACAGTGCTGCAAATTCCTCATACTATTACAATGGCTCAATGGGCAAACCTCCAAAGTTCAATCATCAGAACTTTTCTGGTTGGAAGTGCAGAATGTAGAGAATCTGGATGTACAAATACCAGAAATTGTAATGGAGGGTCCTTATGTGCCAACCTCTGTTACAACAATAACTCCTGCTGTTGAAGGAGCAGCTCCTGAGATCAGAACATTTGAGAAAGCAAAAGCTCAATGGTCTGATGAAGACAAAAGATTGGTGGCTCTTGATGCAAAGGCCAGAAACAATCTAGTCATCTCCTTGCCTGATGATGTGTTCAAACAGGTTGAGAAGATGAAGACTGCTAAGGAGATGTGGGATACTTTGTGTACCGTCTATGATGGACCCACAATCACACTGGATAACAGGATTAACAATCTTGTTAGACAGTATGAACTCTTCTTTGCAAAACCAAAGGAGACTCTCACAGAAACCTACACCAGGTTTACTGCTCTTGTGAATGATCTCAAAGCTGTTGTGATCACTAAGGACAGCCTTACTCTGGTGAACAAGTTTTTGGACATCCTCCCTGAAGAATGGAATTACTTTTCAACAATTTTAAGAAATTCAGGAACAATCAGAAGTATGGATCTTGTCAACTTGTATGGATCTTTACTAAATGATGAACAGTCAAGGCAACAGAAAAAAATGCCTTGGAGATATCTAAAAGAGGTGCAGCCTTTGTGGCTAATGTGAGACAGTCTGTGAATCAGGTGAGTGATGTGTTCACTCAACCTGATCAACAGGATGATGACAAGGAGGAGGTGTCAGATGAGGAAGACAATGCAGATCTTGCTGAACAGAATGATGAGCAAATGATAGCTATGCTTGTCAAAAGGTTCAACAAGAAAAGGTTTGGAAGAAACATGCTGCAAGGAAGTTCAAGTGCTGGCAAAAAGAAGACATTTGATAAATCCAAGGCTGAGTGCTTCAAATGTGGCAAAACTGGCCATATAGCTGCTGACTGTGTGTCAAAAGCTGTTGGTCAGTCATCCAAACCATACAAGACAAACAAGGATGATGGTTATAGGGTTAAGTACCTTATGGTCATGGCTAAGCTGAGGAAGTTGGAAAACTCAGTGGGTTCCAACCGCCAAAAGGGACTCATGGCAGAGACTTGTGATTGGGAGGAATCTGATTCATCATCTGATGAAGAAGACAATCAATGTCTGATGGCCAACACTGATGTCCCATCAACAAGCAGTTTTAAACAGGATATGGCACAAGCTGAAGCTTTCAGCAGCTTAGAGAACTGGAATCCTACAATGATGTATAATGTACAAAATTTTATGGCTTACAGTTCTGAAGAAAAGATTAAGATGTTTGAATATATGCTAGTTGATTTGAAAGCTGCTGTTGAGAAGCATGATGCTTTATCATCTGAAATCTCCAAGCTTAAAACTGATCTTAAAACAAAATCCAGTAAACTGGACAGTTTCCATAAGTTGGAAATTGAGCTTGATGAATTAAAACACATCAACTCTATTTTACTGGAAGAAAAGAGAGAAACAGATATAAAGCATGCTAAGCTTCAAAAGATAGTTGACTCTTGGTGCCAATCTGCACAAAAAGTCAGCCATTGTATAAGTCAATAGATTCCTGCACAAATTCAAGCCTATCTTGGAGGGGATCTTGATACAGCAGCTTCTATTGTTGAGATTAATAATCTGAAAGAAGATTTATCCACTCTTGGTGAGCTTACAAACACTTTTGTTCAAAAAGTGAATGGTAAACTAATTTCAACAAACAGGTTTGTCAGGCCTCAAAATACTGACAACTTATGTGAACCTAGCTCAAAAGCTGGTGTTGGAATATGTTCTCCATCAATCCAGCCTGCTAAGTGCTCTGCTGATTCACACAAGCAAAAGAAAGGAAAACATGTCCAAACTACAACTGTGGATACTAAACCTGTTGACAAAACAGGTTCTGTGTCCAAAGCTGATGGTGAAAGACATAATAATCCTTTTGATGCTAAACATTTTGAAAACAAGTTTTCAAAAGTTAAGTAGTCTGTTTTCAACAAGAGCAAGTCTCATGTTGAAAGCAAACCTGCTGTGATTTCTAATAAGTTTACTAATCATAGTGGTAAACTGGTTTTACATGAAAATAAGCTTTTCAAAACCAGAAACAATGATTATGTTGATAGGCAGCATAAATCACGTCTCAGTAGTGACAAAGGCAAAGCCATTGCTCAACCTGAGAAACATGGGAATAAGTTCCCCAAACCTGTGGAAGTTCAAAAGCCAATTAAGCTCTCTGTCTTTGATATTTGTCCTCCTAAAAGGAGGAAAGAAGAGACAAACAAAGCTGTGACTTTTGAACCCTCCACTCAAGCTGTTGATTCATCAAATAGTAATAAAGTTGCTAAACCTACTAAAAGAATCAACAAAAATAACTCAGAATGTGTTTCTGAAAGTTTTTCTTCCAAAAATCCTAAAAAGAGAAAATGTTATAGATGTAGGAAGAAGACACATCTGGCCAAAGACTGTCCTGAACCTGAGGACATGAGGCCTGTTGACTCTGATAGTTCTCTCACAGCTGTTACAAGCAGTGTTGGAAACATCTCAGTCAATAAAAATGGTATCCAAGCTGACACCATTCAAATTGGGAATATTATTGTGGATATTATAAGTCCATCAACAAATGTTGATGAAGTAGGAGAACTCATCTCTGTGATGAGTTCCCCTAAAAATGACTAATATTTCTCTTATCACTCTGCAGGAAAAACGACCTTCCCAGGTTTGGTACTTGGACAGTGGCTGCTCAGGGCACATTACAGGTTGTAAAGAATTGCTGGGTGATCTCAGGCCTGAAAAAGGGCCAAAAGTCACATTTGGTGACAATGTACAGGGATCCACCGAGGGATATGGAACTCTTAAAGCTGGTGCTGCAGTATTCAAAAGAGTAGCCTATGTGGTTGGGCTAAAACATAACCTTGTTAGCATAAGCCAACTGTGTGATGCTGGCTACAAGGTTAACTTTGATGAGCACCTGGGTTACATATTGGATCCCCAAGGCAAAGTTGTGTTATGTGCTCAACGAAAGAAAGGTGTATATGTTGTGGACATGCAATCTGCTGATTCCACAACTGAAACATGCTTTCTCACAAGAACAAATGCAGACTTAAACTGGTTATGGCACAAAAGGCTATCACATCTGAACTTCAAGAACATCAATAAACTCTGTAAGAAAGAGTTGGTGACAGGTTTGCCCTCTATAACCTTTGTTAAAGATAAACTCTGCACAGCTTGTGAAAAAGGCAAGCAGAGGAAAACATCTTTTAAATCCAAACATAATTTCTCTATTGATACTCCACTCTTCTTAATCCACATGGACTTGTTTGGACCTGTAAATGTCCCAAGTCTAGGAGGAAGAAGATACACTCTAGTAATGGTTGATGAGTTCTCTAGGTACACATGGGTGATCTTTCTGAAGAACAAAGGAGAGGCTGCTAGAGAAATTATTGGATTTGTGAAAAAGTTGGAGATGCTGAACTCTGCTCAAGTGAAGCAGCTTAGAAGTGATCATGGTACTGAATTCAGAAACAGTACTCTTGAAGACTTTTGTGAAGAGAAAGGAATTACTCAAAACTTTTCAGCTGTAAGAACTCCACAACAAAATGGAGTTGCTGAAAGGAGAAATAGAACTCTTATTGAAGCTGGTAGAACCGTGCTGTGTGCATCAGGTTTACCTTCATCATTCTGGGCTGAAGCTGTCAACACTGCCCGCTTCACTCAAAATAGATCCTTAGTGGTAAAAAGGTTGAACAAGTCTCCTTATGAGCTGCTCAAAGGGAGGAAGCCAAATGTCAGTTACTTCCATGTGTTTGGGTGTCCATGCTTCATTCTGAATCAGAGCGACCAACTGACAAAGTTTGAACCTAAAGCTAATGAAGGTGTGTTTGTTGGCTACTCTGCTATTTCTAAAGCCTACAGAGTATACAACAACAAAAGAAAGGTGATAGATGAATCTATCAATGTCACCTTTGAAGAGTCCAAAAATGCTTCTACCAAAGCTGTTCCTGAATCAGTTTCAGGAGAACTTAATTTTGATGATCTGATGCATTCAAACAATGAAGTGGACTCAAAAGCTTCCACTACACCCAGTGTGGAACCTGTTCATCATGATGGACATGATGATGATTATGTCAATACATCCTATGTGAATAAATGTACTGACTTAATTACAACTGCATGTCCTGAACCTATCAATGCTGATTTTCCCGGTTCCTCTGCTGATATGTTCAACAGCGGTCAGACATGTTCAACAAGTGAACAGGCTCAAGACAACAGTGTGTCTGAAAATCTTGAGAACTGTTCAACAGGACCTGCTGAAGATGTTAACAACTCAGGTGAATCATCATTGAAAATTGATCCTAAGTGGATCAGGTGTCACCCCAATGATCAAATAATTGGTGACATCAACAAAGGGATACAAACACGGTGGGACAGCTTAGGGAACTTGTTCTCTAGCTTGGTTTCACTAATGGAGCCAAAGAAGGTTGATGAAGCACTAAAAGATGCCAATTGCATCACTGCCATGCAAGAAGAGCTCAATCAGTTTGAGAGAAACAAAGTATGGAAGCTGGTCCCTGCTCCTAAAGGTAAACCTATAATTGGCACTAAATGGGTTTTCAGGAATAAGATGGATGAGCAAGGTCATGTTATTAGAAATAAGGCAAGACTGGTTGCTCAGGGCTACAGACAGGAGGAAGGAATTGATTATGATGAAACATTTGCTCCTGTGGCCAGGCTAGAAGCAATTCATTTGTATCTAGCCTACGCTGCTCATAAGATCATTAAGGTATTTCAAATGGATCTGAAGAGTGCATTTTTAAATGGGAAGCTGCAAGAAGAAGTTTATGTCAAGCAGCCTCCAGGTTTTGAAAATGAACAACATCCAGGTTTTGTCTATAAGTTGGACAAAGCTCTCTATGGTCTCAAACAAGCCCCTAGAGCCTGGTATGATACTCTTACTGAGTTCCTTATGAGCAATGGGTATTCCAGAGGTAAAGTGGATACTACACTGTTCATAAAGAAAGTGAAATCTGACATTATGTTTGTTCAAATTTATGTGGATGATATAATATTTGGTTCTACTAATGAGCAGTTGTGCAAGAATTTTTCATTACTCATGAAATCCAAGTATGAAATGAGTATGATGGGAGAACTTACTTTCTTTTTAGGATTACAGGTTAAACAAACCTCAACTGGAATTTTTATAAATCAAAGAAAGTACACTTTAGATCTATTGAAAAAGTTCAAATTTGATCAAAGTTCTCCTATTAAAACCCCAATGGCAACTAATGTAAAATTGGATGCTGATGCCAGTGGCAAAGCTGTTTCAGTAACAGCTTACAGAGGCATGATTGGGAGCTTGCTATATTTAACTGCTAGTAGACCTGATATTATGTTTGCCACCTGTCTATGTGCTAGGTTCCAAGCTGATCCAAAGGAATCTCATCTAGCTGCTGTTAAAAGAATCTTCAGATACCTGAAGGGTACACCAGGTTTGGGTCTTTGGTATCCCAAAGACTCCAGCCTTGAACTAACAGGTTATTCAGATTCTGATTTTGCAGGCTGCAGGCTAGATAGGAAGAGCACAACAGGTGGATGTCAACTCATTGGTGGTAAGTTGATAAGTTGGTGCAGCAAGAAGCAGAACTCTGTGTCTACTTCTACTGCTGAAGCTGAGTACATTGCTGCTGGAAGCTGCTGTGGGCAGATTCTGTGGATGCAGCATCAGCTTGAAGATTATGGGCTTGTGTATAGGAAAATTCCTATTCTGTGTGATAACACAAGTGCCATAGCTATTTCCAACAATCCAGTATTTCATTCAAGAACAAAGCATATTGAAGTCAGACATCACTTCATCAGGGATCACATTCAGAAAGGTAATGTGGAGGTAAGTTTTATTTCCACAAATGAACAGCTTGCAGACATTTTCACCAAACCTTTGGATGAAACAAGGTTTAATTACCTTGTCAGCAAGCTGGGCATGTTAAACAAGAGTGACTAAGTGTTTCTCAAAAGTCTAAGAATTTGTGTGTTTCACACTGCTCAAGTTTCTCAGAACAGCTTAGCCAGTATAGGTTATACATGTTCTGTACTTAGTCATTTGTCTGAAAAACTTGAACAGCTTGAGCATACAATAGGCTGAACAAAAACAGTTTATTCGTCCAGCCAGCTCTGATGGTCCAATCTTCAACCTGTCCACTTCTTCACATTGTCTTACAAGCCATTGTCTTGTAACCTGTTCAACTATTGAACACAACCTGCCCTTACAAAAGAGAGCAGGCTGGAGGCACAATTTGAAAAATGAACAGCTTGAAGATTGAACAGCTTGTGATGACCCTGCTCATCACAGGTTTGACCAACAGCTTGGACCAACAGTTTTAATTACCTTTCTTCAAACTTAAGTTACTTAATTTATGTTTTATTTAACTTAATTACTGCGGATAATGTGGGTTACGTGTGTTAGTGATTAAAAACGGATCAAGTGGTCTGACGAACGGTCTGACATGGACAACCGTTCCGTTTTCCGTTAACTGCCTTTTCAAATCAACCGCCCAAACCCTCTTTCAAATGCATATCCCATCCCCCAATGATGAGGTGCTTTTAGACCAAGGCACTGCAGAGGGAACCACCACTGGTCTTCATGAGGATGTTGCAACACAAGCAGCATCTGAAAGGCCCTCAACACCAACCCCTTCTCCTGGTGATGCAGCTGCAGCCGCTGCTGAAGGACCCTTTGACCCCTCCAAGCTGGGCCATATTACTTTTGCCCAGGCTATGGAGCTTCTTTCAAAAGTTTCTCTTCCCTCTCCATCACATCCCCCTACACCAGCCTCATCATCATCTTCTCCATCTACCCAATCTAAATAGTCAACCCATACACCTCCATCTCCCAAAGACCTGCCTTTGAAGGATCAGCTTTCCTTGCTGACCAACAAAGTTGGTTCTTTGGAAACTACCATGACCTCTCTACCCTCTCTCATTTCAGACTCTGTGTCTGAACAGCTCAAGGGGTTCTTTGATTCGTTCAAAGACTCCTTCCCTGCTACTCCACAAACAGATACTTCTCCACAGCTGATAGCACTCACTGCACAGCTGCAAACAGTGTCCAACTCCCTCTCCTCCATTCTGTCACTACAACAGGACTCTGTGTCCTCAATGACAGCCATTTCCCAACAGCTGTCATCTCTCCTCACCTCTTGCAATTCTACCCTTCCTGCCACTCTGGCCAGCTTGACCACATTAATTGGCTCCCTATCTTATACTGTGTCTTCAAACCTTGGTGATGTGCAAGATTCTCTCGAATTACATCTTGCACAGCTTCAAAGTTTGCTGTTCACAGCGTCTGATAGGGAAAACATTGTTAAGCTGACCTCCCTAGCTGATACTCAATCCTCTTCTCTTCAAACCTGTCTTTCCCAGCTTGCAGAGGTTAAGGACAATTTGGCTTTCTTAGTGACTAGCCTTGTTGGTCCCAGGCCTGCTGCTAAAACTGCTGGCAAGCCTGATGACTTTGTGTCTTCAGGCAGACCAGGTGTTGAAGGTGCTGGTACATCTCCTTCAAAGGGGGAGAAGTCGTCTGCCTCTAAGACCAAGTCAAAGGGGGAGAAAACTTCCTCTCCTAAGGAGAAACCAGTGCCTGCAGCACAAACTGGTCATCCAGCAGGAATCTCTGCAACAGGTACAGTAGAGGGTGCTTCTCATGCTGCTCAGTCTACTCAGGTTGAATCTCCAATCCCTGCTCAGTCTAAGGGGGAGGAATCCATTCCTGAGGGCAGGCCAAGCAGCAGAAGGAGGCATCTGATCCTAGAAGAAGAAGAAGAAAGTCCTGAAGCTGCTACCACTACAGCAGCTAAAGGAAAAACAATAGCAGAAGATGATCCCATACAGCAGAAACAAGCAGAAAATCAATTTCACAAAGGCAGGGCTAAAGAAATGGGTCTTCCTATGCACAAGTACTTTGAGTTTAGAGAAGAACAGCTTCAAGCCCTGGAAGTGCTTAGAAAAGAAGAAGAATCTGCCAAAGCTGCCAAAGCATTTGCACTTCAAGAAGCAAAGAAAATTAAAATGTCTACTCTGGAAGTGCAAAAGAAAATATTGGAAGCTGCTAAGGGATCAGCAGGGGAGAAGGAAGCAGAGAAAGAAAAAGGTACTCTGGTCTCTGTGACCAAGCCTACAGTGCCTCATGCAAGAGTTCAATACCATTTTGACAACCTGGAAAAGAAAAAATTTCAAGATGTTGCTGAAAGAAGGCTTGCCAAGGAAGCAATTGTCAAAGCTGTCCCCATATCAAAAAAAGGCAGTCAGTGGAAGTTGAAAATAACAAGGATGGGTGCAACAGGCCCTGAATTGGAAACATATGACTACTCTGACGTAGCACAGATGGGGTACAGAGAATGGATTGAACTGGCAGTTGCCCTGAGTGAGTCAAAGTCAGAAACAGCTAAGACAATCAGGGCATATGTCAAGAAACTGATGGAGAGAGTAAAGAACCTTGGCCTGATTTCCAAAGAAGCAAGTGAAGGTGTCTTGGTGACACATCCAAAAATAAAGGCCAGGAGGACAAGGAAGGACACTGAAATGGAACTACTCCTTACACTTATTGAACAAGGCGATTATGCCATTGAAATGAAAGGAGTTGATCACAGCCTGCCTAGTGGAATAGAGTTTGAAGATGGCAAGATCATTGAAGAGCCTGAGCTGGGGGCATTTTTTGTAGATCCCTTAACTCAGAAGAAATGCTTTCAAAGAGCTTCAGATCTATACAAAGTTGATCTAAGACAACTTGTGGCCTTCAGACTTGCAGTTTCATTCAGGCAGTCTGGTAAGTGGAGAGCAGCCATCTGGGATCAGCTCAGAGGCTTCTTTGAAAGAGGTGAACTTGAAGATCCCAAGTTCATGATATTAAGAAGTGAAGTTGAAGAGCTTGAGGAAACAAGGGAAGAACTGGAAAAGATGTTTCAAGGTCCCCCTCCATTGTGATGAAGTCCATCTACCATCTGGGTAGGTGAAGAATGGAAGCTGTCCATCAGTTGGACAGGCTTACCATTATCTGTTCCCAACAAAAACAGTCCAATGTACATCAGTTGTACTCTATTTTACATTTTTTGTAATTTCCATTTACATTAGTTGTAATATACATCAGTACATTAGTTGTACTTTTGTAAGAACATGTGTTGTTCTAATGTAATAAAAAATCAGTGTATATATAAACTGATCTTTTACTTTATGTTGATGTTGTAATTCTATTTCAACAAGTATATTGTAAGAATATATATAGTGATTTTTGACAAGACCAGCTTAGGCTGGTTATTGCAAATAGGGGGAGATTGTTAGGCACAAAAAGGCCTCAGTCAAACCTGTTCCACATCTGAGGGGGAGATTACTAATCAAACCTGTTGATGCATTTGAAGGTTGAATTTAAGGCCTGATATATGCCTTATTGAAACTTGAAAATGATTTGCAATATCAGTCCAAAGCTGTTCTATGTGTTGCATGTGTTGCAACTAAGACAGTTTGTCCAAGCTGCTCTATCTGCTGAACAGGCTGGACATAAACTGTCTACGCTGCTCTACACTGGTGAGCAGCTTGGGCATTTTTCAAGTGTTCTGTTCTTTGTGAACAGAACCTGTTCTTTGTGAACAGGCTAAACACTTTATGGAATATGTTTCCAAGTCCTCATGTATTGTCCCTGGCTACAAGATCAGTTTACAAAGTCGAAGACAAAGTGGAAAACAGAACTGCTCAGCCTGCCCACGCTGTTCTGTAACATGAAGACAAAAGGTTATTTGAAAAAGGGTGACAGACCTTTTTCTTGTATCAAAATAGGCCTTTACAAGGAAGAAAGACGCAAAGTTGACATTCCTTATTTGGTTAAAGGAAATGCAACAGTAGACAAAGTGAATAGACAAAAGTTCTGCACATGTGAAGACAAGTCTGCTTTTCAGAAAACTGTAGAAAAGTTATGTTGTCTTTTCAAACAAGACTTCTCCTTTTTCATTCCATCCAATGAAGAAGTTTCTATTAGATCCTCTGATTTAGTATAAAAGGAAGCTTCTAAGGTCAGAAAGAAGATAAGCCAAAAAAGCTAAGTGCTGAAGCCAAGAGTGAACGTGCAAGTGTGTTTTTCATGCATGCAAGCCTGCTTGTGTAATACAGTTTCTTTGTGTCTAAGTTGCTCTACATAAGCTGTTCCTCTAAGTCTTGTAAACACAGTGAGTGCTTATTAGTGAGTGTATTCATTGTAATCTAGTTTGAGTTTGTCTTAGACTAGTGAACATACTGTTGTATCTGTCATCTCAACTTGAACCTTTCCGCATTCAAGCTTGTTTGTAATTAACAATTTGTTGATAATACATACAAACATTGAGAAAATAGTGTGTAGTTTTTAAATAGTTGTATTCACCCCCCTCTACAGCTTAAAGCTATATACTTTGGGAACCTCTCGGGACCTACATCTTCGTTCTTTATTGTTGAGGTAAGTTTGAGCTTCAATTCTTGGACTGATAATGTTAGTTGTGATGAAAGGAGTTCAATCGAGTTTATGTGTATTGTTGAGTAAATTCGAGCATGAATCCTTGTTAAAATTGAGCAGAATTGAGTTTGGGGATTGAATCCCCTGGCTGTGAAAAACAGAGCATTTCTGCTACTGTTCGTCCGTGAACGCGGCCGCGATCCTTTGATCGCGGGCCGCGATGTTCTTAAGTGATCGCAGGCAGTTAAGCCCGAGCGCGGCCGCGACTGAGATGCTCAGCGCGACGGCGACCACAATGGTCAGTGCGGCCGCGATGCGGCTGGGGTTCTAAGTCGGGTTTTCGGGTTCTATGAGTCGTGTGTTCGGGTCTTGGGGATCTCATGAGTTGTTGAGAATAGTGTATAGAGTTGTCGGGTTGAGATTGTGATATTGAGATTGTAATGTTGTGTTTTCAGGGTCTCGCGTTGACAGGGTAGGGAAAGGGCAGGGAACCGTGACTTAGTTTAGCTAGCTGGGCAGGTGAGTTTGCATGTTTTATGAGATACTTGTACGATTATTTATTAATACCTGCATGATCTTTTACTGAGCTTTTTATGAGATATTACGAGGTTACTTATGAGCTTTTTATCGAGATATTATCATGCTTGTATTAGTGTGTTTTATTGAGAACTGTGCTTTGTGATATGAGATTTGAGACACTTGAGCTTTCGAGTTACTAAACCGTACGACTGGGCAGGGGTTGGGTCGCTCCCGATTCCCTTTTGAGTCCTGACGACTGCTTTGTGCGGTCTAGGGATTTGGGTAAGTGGATTTATCCATGCGAGTTGAGTACCAAATTGAGCTACTTTGTGGGATCTCATATATTTGTTCAGTAGAGAACGTTGGACGTTTTATTATCAAGTTAGTTATTTATTGAGCTTTATAATCGTACACTAACCCTTGCATTCTCACCAGCTTTAGCTTACCTGTGTGTGTTGTTGTGTGTATCTCAGGTGACCGGACTGCTAGTAGGCCTTCTGGACCGAAGTAGGTTTACATTCCTTTGTGATCGAGGAGTTAGCTACATTCTGTAGAGGTAGTTACATTTTGTGGACAGTTTGTATATACTTCGGATAGGTTGTATTATATTCAGGGACTTCCGTGACTGTTTATTGTATAATTAAAGTTTTAAATTATCGGGTTTTCACGTATGTGCTTTGGGAATAGTGTAGGGATTATTATATTATGTCACGAATGATGTGTTATTCACGTGGCATTGTGGATTAGTTCGAGGGTGTTACAAGCTTGGTATCAGAGCCTAGGTTTAAGAGATTAAGTATTTAGAGGATGCTTAAGCTTAAACCACAGAGTCTAGATCCTTAGATTGTAATCCGAAGTAGAGTATTAGGTGATAAACGAGTAGTGTGTAGAGTCTTGTAGAGTTAATTTGTGTTATTATTTTATTGTGCCGGTTTTTATGGACAGTCAGGGCAGCGGGCTCAGGGGGATGACCATAGGGATGATGAGCCTGTGCGTAGGTCTGACTTATATGCTGTGATAGGCCAGATCCTAGATGAGCATTTTTCGGTTCAGGGTGCGGGTAGGGGTCAAGGTATGGTGCCTCCACCCGAGGGAGAGCAGAGTTCTGGGGCTGGTGCTTCTTCTAGCGAGCCATCACGAGGGTTTTTTAAGGACTTTATGACGGGTCGCCCATCTAAGTTCTTTGGTGGGGTTGGTGCCTCGAAGGCACTGGATTGGTTGAGAGAGGTTGAGGCTGCCTTTCGTATAGCCCATGTTGATCGAGTAGACAGTGTGAGTTGTGCCTCCTACCTTCTAAAGGGAGGAGCATTGAGATGGTGGAGCTCAGTTGTTAGTGCTCAGGGAGTCGATGAGGCCTACTTGATGTCTTGGGAGGAGTTCCGTAGAGAGTTTGAGCTGCAGTACCTGTCCATTGGACACGAGGAGAGAGTTGGAGCGAGAGTTCATCCATCTGCAGCAGGGATCCAGATCCGTTCAGGAGTACATTGACGTGTTTAATGACAGAGCCCAGTTTGCGCCGCATCAGGTAGCTACAGAGAACCGAAAGGTCAATATGTGTATCGAGGGTTTGACGCCAGACATTAGGGAGTTTGTGGGGATGCTGCGTGACCCCACATTCGCTTCAGCTATGGAGTATGCCCGCCGTCGAGAGCGGGAAGTTTAGAGGCAGAGGGAGCAGCCGGCTTCCCAGAGACAGCGTGTTGAGACGCCGGGACAGGGGCAGAGTTCAGGATATTCTAGATTCTACAGAGAGAGTCGTCAGGGTGGTTATTCTGAGCAGCAGGGACAGAGTTCAGGGGCCCAGCGAGATCAGGGTCGGGATGACAGGCAGTCTGGGGCCGGACAGGGTCAGGGACAGAGTCAGGGTGGGCAGAGACGGCAGGGCCAGAGACAGCGAGGTCAGGGTCAGAGTCAGAGCTAGGGGAGTGGTTGCAGAGTATCTAGAGATTCTGGGAGTCGAGTTGAGAGTTCAGCATCGGTGGAGAGAGATTGTCAGTGGTGCCATCACCGCCATGCAGGGCCATGTGCCCTAGAGCATCTTCGTTGTTTTCGGTGTGGCCAGTTTGGTCACACTGCTACTGCATGTTCTTCTCAGGAGTCCTTGTGCTTCCGATGTGGGAAGCCAGGTCAAATGTCTCGGGATTGCCCGAATCCTGGTGCAGGGTTTCCCGGATCGAGTTCGAGTAGGGCTTGGCCGTCTGGATCATCTTCAGCACCTCGGGGAGGAGGAGCACCGAGGGCTCGTGGCAGGGTCTTTCAGGCTACTGCTGAGGAGGCGCGTGAGTCGCCTGATGTTGTATCTGGTACGTTCATCCTTAATAGACTGTGTGCCTTTATTTTATTTGATTTGGGGTCTGATCGTTCATATGTATCTGCCTCCTTCTGTGATTATTTTTCTATGCCTTCATCTGAGTTGTCTGTGCCTGTTATTGTTGAGCGTGTTGATGGTAGTACGGTATTAGTGAGCCGTATCTATAGGGATTGTGCATTAGAGATAGACGGTCATCGGTTTTCCATTGACTTGATGCTTATGGAGATCAGCAGTTTCGATGCCATTGTTGGCATGGATTGGCTGACAGCGCATCAGGCAGATATCTTCTGTTCTAAGAAGATGATTTGTATCACCCTTTCTGAGTCAGAGTTAGCGATGATGTATGGCAGAGGCGCAGAGGAGAGATGAGTATAGTGTCGATGGCGAAGGCGCAGAGGTATGTGGCGAAGGGGTGTGCCACCTATTTAGCTTATGTGGTAGATGCGAAGAAAGAGAAGAGGGAGGTTAGTGATGTGCCGGTGGTTAGAGATTTCCCGGATGTATTTCCAGACGAATTGCCAGGTCTGCCGCCGGACCGGCAGGTTGAGTTTAGGATCGACCTACTTCCTGGGGCCGTTCCTATTGCGCGCACACCATATCGGTTAGCTCCTACCGAGATGCGCGAGATGATGACGCAGCTGCGGGATCTGTTGGATCGAGGGTTTATTCGCCCCAGTTCTTCTCCATGGGGAGCCCCTGTGTTATTCGTGAAGAAAAAGGATGGGACGATGCGTATGTGTATAGATTATCAGGAGCTTAATAGGGTAACGGTGAAGAACCGTTATCCCTTGCCGAGGATTGATGATCTTTTCGATCAGCTTCAGGGGGCGAGTTTCCTTTCGAAGATTGATCTGCGTTCTGGGTATCATCAGTTGCGGGTCAGAGATGAGGATGTGCCTAAGACCGCATTCAGGACAAGATATGGTCATTATGAGTTTTTAGTCATGCCGTTCGGGCTGACTAACGCCCCTGCAGCGTTTATGGACCTGATGAATAGGGTCTGCAGGCCGATGCTCGATCGATTCGTGATTGTGTTTATTGATGATATTTTGATCTACTCGAGGAATAGCGAGGAGCATAGCCAACATTTGAGAGACGTTCTGAGTACCCTACAGAGAGAGAGGCTATACGCCAAGTTTTCGAAGTGCGAGTTTTTGCTTCAAGAGGTGCAGTTCTTAGGGCATGTGGTGACAGGTCAGGGCGTTAAGGTAGATCCCGCGAAGATCGAGGCGATTATGAGTTGGGGCCAGCCGACATCTGTATCTGAGGTTCGCAGCTTCTTGGGTTTGGCAGGGTATTATCGGCGGTTTATTGAAAATTTTTCCCGGATTGCTGTACCCTTGACGATGTTGACGCATCAGTCTGTGTCGTTTGTATGGACTGAGGAACACGAGAGTGCTTTCCTAGAGTTGAAGAGTCGGTTGTGTAGAGCGCCGATTCTAGCGTTGCCAGAGGATTCTGAGGATTTTGCTGTGTATTGTGATGCCTCCTTCACCGGGTTGGGGTGTGTACTGATGCAGAGAGGCAAGGTGATTGCTTATGCCTCAAGACAGCTTAAGAGTTATGAGTTGAGTCGGCCGGTGCATGATTTAGAGTTGGATGCCATAGTCTTTGCCTTGAAGATATGGCGGCATTATCTTTATGGGACGCGCTTCACAGTGTATATTGACCATAAGAGTTTGCAGTATCTGTTCAGTCTGAAGGAGCTGAACATGAGATAGAGGCGCGACATGGAGCTCTTGAAGGATTATGACTACGATATCCAGTACCACCCGGGGAAAGCTAACGTGGTGGCGGACGCTTTAAGCAGGAGATCAAATGAGCAGACGGTTACATCCAGAGCCTCTCGATTAGAGGTCACATCAACCTTGATTGATAGTCTACGGTTAGCTCAGGAGGAGGGGCTGAGGGGCGAAAATGTGCAGAGAGAGAGGTTAGCTGGCCAGTTGGAGTTATTGAGCAGAGATGACAGAGGTCTGATGACTCTCCGCAGTCGAGTGTGGGTTCCCAGAGTAGGCGGTTTGAGACAGCTGATTCTAGATGATTCTCATAAGTCTAGATTGTCGATCCATCCGGGCAGCACGAAGATGTACCGAGATTTGCGAGTTCATTATTGGTGGCCAGGGATGAAGAGAGAGGTAGGGAAGTATGTGGAGGCGTGTATGACGTGTTTGAGGGTTAAGAGTGAGCATCAAAACCTCATGGTAGACTTCAGCCGTTAGAGATCCCAGAGTGGAAGTGGTAAGACATCACCATGGACTTCATAGTGAGACTCCCGCGGACTATTCGTGGGAATGATATGATCTGGGTTATTGTTGATCGACTTACGAAGAGCGCCCACTTCTTGGCCGTTCGTGGGACTATTACGATGGATCAGTTGGCGCGCCTCTACATCAGTGAGATTGTTGCAAGACACGGAGTTTCGAGATCTCATACGTCTGACCGAGATAGCCGATTTGTGTCGCGATTCTGGCATAGTTTTCAGAGAGAGTTGGGCACCCGAGTTCAGCTGAGCACAGCCTACCATCCGCAGACAGGGGGTCAGACAGGGCGGACTAATCAGACATTGGAGCATATGCTGCGATCTTGCGTTATTGATTTCAGAGGTAGCTGGGATCTTCATTTGCCGCTTGTTGAGTTTGCATATAATAACAGCTACCACGCATCTATCGGCATGCCTCCGTTCGAGGCTCTTTTTGGGCGTATGTGTTTGACTCCGGTATGTTGAGGAGAGGTCGGGGAGCGTCCTATCAGCGGGCCAGAGGTTCTTCAGGAGACGAGCGACAAGGTCGCTATGATTCAGCTGCGGATTAGGACAGCTAGGAGTCGCCTGAAGAGTTACGCAAATCGCCGGATGTCTGAGTTAGAGTTTCAGGTCGGAGATTCCGTGATGTTGAAAGTCTCACCCTGGAAGGGGATCATTCGATTTCGGAGACGAGGTAAGTTGGGTCCGCGCTATATTGGGCCATTTGAAGTTATCGAGAGGATCAGGGATCAGGCTTATCGTCTGGATTTGCCTTCAGAGTTATCGGGAGTCCATAATGCCTTTCATGTCAACCATCTCCGTAAGTGCTAGGCCCGTGAAGATCAGCGAGTGCCTTTGTCAGAGATTGAGGTCGATGATAGACTTCAGTATGCTGAGCAGCCAGAGGCAGTGACAGATCGCAAAGTGAAGAGGCTATGTAATAAAGAGGTTGCTTTAGTATTGGTACAGTGGAAGCACCATAAGGGTACCAGCGCCACATGGGAGCCAGAGTTAGAAATGCGTAGCCGTTATCCTCACCTCTTTGCTTCGAGCTAGACTCTGAGGACAGAATCTTCATGAGGGAGGACTTGTAACATCTCGTTTTTGGGATAGGTACGTGAAATTATTTCATTGGATTAATTATTTAATTTGGGACCCGGAGATATAAATTTGTATTTTGGGGTATCGGGATCGGATTTTGGGTACCGGACCGGGTTTAGTCCAAATCGTATGTATGTGTCACCTTCTTAGATGCTTTCTTTCATTCTTCACCTTCAAAATCAGAATCTAAAGTGTGTTGTGTGTGTGAATTCGAATTCCAGCAGAAGATAGCAGAATTTGAGGATCTGAGTTGTGAATTAAAGCTCCGAATTTAGTCATCATCTTCCTTCTTGATTGTTGAGGTAAGTTTGAGCTTCAATTCTTGGATTGATAATGTTAGTTGTGATGAAAGGAGTTCAATTGAGTTTATATGTATTGTTGAGTAAATTCGAGCATGAAACCTTGGTAAAATTGAGCAGAATTGAGTTTGGGGATTGAATCCCCTAGCTGTGAAAAACAGAGCATTTCTGCTACTGTTCGTCCGTTTGCGCGGGCGCGATCCTTTGATCGCGGGCCGCGATGTTCTCGAGTGATTGCAGGCGGTTAAGCCTGAGCGCGGCCGCGACCAAGATGGTCAGCGCGACGGCGACCGCGATGGTCAGTACGGCCGCGATGCGGCTGGGGTTCTGGGTCGGGTTTTCGGGTTCTATGAGTCATGTGTTCGGGTCTTGTGGATCTCATGAGTTGCTGAGAATAGTGTATAGAGTTGTCGGGTTGAGATTGTGATATTGTGTATTCAGGGTCTCGCGTTTACAGGGTAGGGAAAGGACAGGGAACCGAGACTTAGTTTAGCTAGTTGGGCAAGTGAGTTTGCATGTTTTTATGAGATACTTGTACGATTATTTATTAATACTTGCATGATCTTTAACTGAGCTTTTTATGAGATATTACGAGGTTACTTACGAGCTTTTTATCGAGATATTATCATGCTTGTATTAGTGTGTTTTATTGAGAACTGTGCTTTGTGATATTAGATTTGAGACACTTGAGCTTCCGAGTTACTAAACCGTACGGCTGGGCAGGGGTTGGGTCGCTCCCGATTCCCTTTTGAGTTCTGACGACTGCTTTGTGCGGTCTAGGGATTTGGGTATGTGGATTTATCCACGCGAGTTGAGTACCTAATTGAGCTACTTTGTGGGATCTCATATATCTGTTCAGTAGAGAACGCTGGACGTTTTATTATCAAGTTAATTATTTATTGAGCTTTATAATCGTACACTAACCCTTGCATTCTCACCAGCTTTAGCTGACCTGTGTGTGTTGTTGTGTGTATCTCAGGTGACCGGATTGCTAGTAGGCCTGCTGGACCGAAGTAGGTTTACATTCCTTTGTGATCGAGGAGTTACCTACCTTCTGTAGAGGTAGTTACATTTTGTGGACAGTTTGTATATACTTCGGATAGGTTGTATTATATTCAGGGACTTCCGTGACTATTTATTGTATAATTAAAGTTTTAATTTATCGGGTTTTCACGTATGTGCTTTGGGAATAGTGTAGAGATTATTATATTATGTCACGAATGATGTGTTATTTACGTGGCATTGTGGATTAGTTCGAGGGTGTTACAATTATGGTTCGTCATTTTTTTGAGTAAAAATTATAAAACTAATATGGTTAGTCATTTTTTCGTTTGGTTGAACTGCAAATCAAAGTTATTAAATGTTTTTTCCGGTCAAAAACATTAATAATTAGATTAAGCAGTTTTTTCTTTCGTTTGATTAAACTGAAAACCAAAATGGTTCGTTGTTTTTTTCGAGCGGAAACATTAAAATTAAAACAACGAACATTTTAATTTTTCCTGCGAAATGGTTAACAAAATAGAAAAAAAAAACCAATCAAGTTTAAGTATTTTTGATGGATAAAACGAATAACTATTTTGATTTTTGATTTAACCAGACGTAAAAAACAACCAAACAATCTAATTTTTAATGTTTTAGTAGAAAAAACGATGTACCATTTCGATTTCCAATTTAACAAAATGGAAAAACGACGAACCAATTTAATTTGAAATGTTTTCATTCAAGAAAAATGTATATGTTGTTATAATTTAACAGAATTCGGATATCAAGAAATCAACAACACTTGCAAAATTTTGATATATAGGTGTTTAACACTACAACAATGCATGCCTTTTATAGATACAAATTTAGAGACAAAAATTACTATGCACATCACTCACTCCTACTATTTTCAATTGCTTCTCAACTTGGTAAAAGACCAAGTAAAATTATGCATCCATATTTTGTCATCTTATAACACTCCCCCTTGGATGATAATTTTAGTAAGAGTTCAACCACGAAATGCTGCCTCATTAAAAACCTTGCTAAAGAAAAACCCAGTGGGAAAAAACTTTAGTCAAGGGAAAAAGAGTACAGCGATTGGTTGACTCCCCCTCATATTGTCATCTGAAAGTCATCACATGTTTTGTACATGTCGCATTCCAATGTTGTGAACGTGTTTTCTGAAAATCGCTTTGGGAAGAGCCTTCGTGAAAAGATCAGCTGAGTTATTGCTAGATTGAACGTATTTCATTTCAATTTCATTGTCCTTTATAAGATCTTGTGTATAGGAGAAAAATCTTGGAGGGATATGTTTGGTCCTGTCACTTTTGATATACCCTTCTTTCATTTGTGACACGCAAGCTGCATTGTCTTCATAAATCAATGTAGGACTTTTGCCTTTCTCAAGTCCACAAGAAGACAAGATGAGTTGTGTCATTGATCTTAGCCATACACACTCTCTGCTGGCTTCATGTAGTGCAATAACTTCAGCATGATTTGAGGATGTTGTAACAAGTGTTTGCTTCTGAGAACGCCAAGATATTGTAGTGCCTCCATTCAAAAATACGTATCCTATTTGAGATCTTGCTTTGTGGGGATCAGTCAAATAACCTGCATCTACATAACCAATCAAACCTTCTCTTGTATTGTTTGAATAAAATAATCCCAAATCAACAGTTCCTCAAAGGTATCGTAAAATATGTTTGATTCCCATCCAATGTCGTTTGGTGGGGGCTGAACTAAATCTAGCCAACAAATTTACTGCAAACGAAATGTCAGGTCTTGTACAGTTAGTAAGATACATTAGGGCTCCAATTGCACTAAGATACGACATTTCTGGACCGAGTAAATCTTCATTTTCTTCTTGAGGACGAAATGGGTCTTTGTAATCTAACTACCATTGGCGTGCTTAAAGGTTTTGCATTATCCATATTGAAACGTTTTAAGACCTTCTCCGTATAATTTGATTGATGCACAAGTATGTCATTATGCATGTGCTCTATTTGCAAACCAAGACAATATTTGGTTTTACCAAGGTCTTTCATTTCAAATTCCTTCTTTAGTAGTACAATGACTTCATTTATCTCATTTATTGTGCCGATGATATTTAGATCATCAACATAGACAGCTATAATAACATATCCACCATTTGTCTTCTTTATAAACACGCATGGACAAATTTGATTATTTGTATATCCTTTACATATCAAATAATCACTCAAACGCTTATACCACATGCGTCCAGATTGTTTCAACCCATATAAAGATCTTTGTAATTTGATTGAATACATTTCTTTGGGTTTATTGCTTAATGCTTCAGGCATTTTAAATCCTTCAGGGATTTTCATATAAATATCACTATCTAATGATCCATATAAATAAGCTGTAACAACATCCATTAGACGCATTTCTAATTTTTTTGAAACCGCTAGACTGATTAAATATCTAAACGTTATTGCATCCATAACAGGAGAATACGTTTGATCAGATGCAATTCCAGGCCGTTGAGAAAAACCTTTAGCCACAAGTCTAGCTTTGTATCATATAATCTCATTTTTCTCATTTCTCTTTCGTATGAATACCCATTTGTATCCTACAGGTTTCACGACTTCAGGCGTGAGGATAATGGATCCAAAAACCTTTCGTTTGTTTAAAGAATCTAATTCAGCTTGCATAGCTTCTTTCCATTTATCCCAATCATGTCTATTTTGACATTCAGTAACAGACTTTGGTTCAAGATCATCACTTCCATTAATAATATCATATGCAATAGCAAAAGAAAACATTTCATCAATATCTTTCATTTCAGATCTGTTCCATATAATATTTGTATGGACATAATTGATTGCAATCTCTGTATTAGTATCATCAATTTCTCCTTCTTTGGAGATATTATTATTTTGTGTTTCTCCAGGAACACCTTTCTCATTATCAATTGTATTTTCAGAGCTCTTTCTTTTTCTAGGATTCTTCTCCTTGGAACGAAATGGTCTTCCACGCTTCAGGCATGCCTTTGATTCTTGAGTGACTTTGTCATCAATTTTCTCGCTTGAAATTTCAATTCGAGCAGGTGCATTAGCTGCTGGCACATATGATTTAGTCACTCTTTTAGAATCAGTAAATGCATCAGGCAGTTGATTTGCAATTTCTTGTAAATGCATTATTTTCTGAACTTCTAGTTCACATTGTTTTGTCCGAGGATCAAGATGAATCAATGATGGTTCACACCATGAAACATCTTTTTCTTTGTTTTTCTTTTCTCTTCCTAATACTGGAAAAATTGTCTCATTAAAGTGGCAATCAGCAAGACGTGCTGTGAAAACATCACCGGTTAGCGGTTCAAGATATCTTATACTAGAAGGTGTTTCATACCCAACATATATACCCAATCTTCTTTGAGGACCCATTTTTGTACGTTGTGGTGGTGCAATAGGAACATATACTGCGCACCCAAAAATTCAAAGATGGGAAATGTTTGGTTCTTGACCAAAAGCAAGTTGTAGAGGAGAAAATTTATGATATGCACTTGGTCCTAGACGAATCAGTGATGCAGTATGTAAAATTGCATGTCCCCAAACAGAAACAGGGAGTTTTGTTTTCATTATTAATGGTCTAGCTATTAGCTGAAGACGTTTAATTAATGATTCAGCTAAACCATTTTGTGTATGAACATGAGCAACTTGATGTTCAACACTAATTCCAACGGTCATGCAATAGTCATTAAAAGCTTGAGACGTAAATTCACCAGCATTATCAAGTCTCACCCTTTTAATGGTATAATCAGGAAAATGCGCCCATAATTTAATGATCTGAGCCATAAATTTTGCAAATGCCACATTACGAGTTGATAATAAACAAACGTGAGACCACCGACTTGATGCATCTATTAATACCATGAAGTATCTGAAAGGTCCACATGGTGGATGAATTGGTCCACATATATCACCTTGAATTCTTTCAAGAAACATAGGATTTTCCTTTTCAATTTTTGTTGGTGAATGCTTCACAATAAGTTTTCCAAGACAACAAGATGTACATGGAGCCAAGTTACCTATTTGAGAGATCTTCAGGGTTTTCAGTGGATGTCCATTGGTACCTTCAATTATTCTTTGCATCATGGTTGTTCCTGGATGGCCTAATCTGTCATGCCACAAACTCAAAACTCCAGGATCACAACATTTTTCTTTTACTACCATGTTGGATTCAACCATACTTATATATGTATAATGCAAACCAGAACTGAGTGTTGGCAGTTTTTCCAGTACATGGTTTTTATCAGTTATATGCATAAATTTCTAATTCTCTGTTGTCACAGTCTAAGTACCTTATCCATTTCGGTGTATGTCATTGAAACTCAGCAAATTTCTTTTAGATTTTGGAGAAAATAGAGCATTATCTATTAAAAACTTTGTACCATTTGGTAATATAAAATGAGACTTTCCGGTTCCTTCAATTAGATCTACAGGACCTGAAATGGTATGTATGGTTGCCTTAGTTGGCTTTAGTTCAGAAAAATATTTCTTCGTTTTAAGAATTGTGTGTGTGGCACCACTGTCTGGTATACAGATATCTCCAAAGTTTGCTTCATGAAGTTCTTCGATGAAATTCATTTTAAACTTCTAAAAATAAATTAGAAAAATAATAAATTAATGATTATGTAAGATAAAAATTGTTAAGTAGAAATATCTTATATTATTATAAGATTAGGAATTGCATTACATGATAAGATGAAATAAAACATATCTAGAAAATGAAACATAGTCACACTATTATATATCTAAATCATCAAAGAAATCTGAAGCATTTAGTTCAGGTACCGAATCATTAGGGAGATCATTAAAATTTACTTCTTTCTCTTTTCCATTAAGAGAATCTTGATACAGCTGACAGAGATGTGGTGCTGTTCGACAAGTTTGACCAGTGGCCTATCATTCCGCATCTGAAGCAAGGATCTTCAGGACCCTGAGAAGTATTAGTTTTTGCTTCATTGTTCTTGGGTTTTCCATGTGATTGACATTTATTATCTCGTGGAGCATTGTTATAACCATGTCCACGTCCACGTCCCCGAGAATGAATTTTTCCATATTTATAGTTGTAACCATAGCCATGATTATTCCTATAATTATGGTTTTTATTATAGCCACGACCACGACCTCGTCCACGGCCAAATCCTCGCCCTCGTCCTTGTCCACGTGTATTATCTTTAGGATCACTTTTATTCGTAGCATTTGCTTCAGGAAACGCTACTGATCCTGTAGGACGAGACCTATGATTTTTCATCAGAAGCTCATTATTTTGTTCAGCAACAAGGAGGACTGAATTGAGTTCAGAATATCTTGTAAATTTCTGCATGCGATATTGTTGTTGCAGAGTAATGTTTGACGCATGAAACGTGGAGTAAGTTTTCTCCAACATGTCTGCATCAGTAACAACTTGTCCACAAAATCTTAACTGTGAACATATCCTGAACAAAGCTGAGGTATACTCATTAACCTTTTTAAAGTCATGGAACCTCAAATTTCTCCACTCATCTCTGGCAGCTGGAAGTAAAACTTCCCTTTGATGATCAAACCTTTCTTTCAAATCTTTCCAGAGAATGCTTGGATCATTTGTGTTCAAATATTCAAATTTTAGCATATCATCAATATGTTTGTGTAGAAACACATTTGATTTTGCCTTTTCTTGTGAAGAACAATTATTGTTCTCACTTATAGTATCCAAAATTCCCATTGATTCGAGATGCATATTTACATCAATTGTCCATGACATGTAGTTCTTCCCGTTAATGTCTAGTGCAGCAAATTCAAGCTTTACAAGGTTTGCCATTTTATAACTATCAACAAAATTTTAAACAACATAAAATTAGCGTTTGTTTATTGCCACTGTTGGGTAGACATCTGCCTCTGGACGCTCATGAATGTCGTCATCGTTCTCCATGGCATACTGTATGATCAGTTGTAGAAAACACTGGAGAGGAATGTATTTTCGTCCTCGTTTGGTGCCCCTCTCCAGATGAACTCTCCTCAATTCCTCGAATAGGATAGCACTTGAGCGGATGCAGAGTCGTGGCCAACATGCTTAGCGGTGAAGCATTTGTTGATGACGTCAAACAGAATCCTCCAGTGAGTCTGGAGATTCTTGGTCCTGAAGTCGGAGGGTTTGGTAAGTGGACCGTCATATCCCAAGGCTTGAATTTCAGAAAGGGTTTCTTGGACAGAAGGAATGGGGGCAAAGTGAAGGCGATTTAGGGAATGGGCTTCAGCGGGTAGGTGAAGAATATGGCGTATGGCTTCGGTGGTTATCTTGACTGGGACACAGTTGATGGTGGTGGTGAAGTGTGGTTCGGCATCGGGGACAAATGTCAACCGATTCCAGAATTGTTGCAGGTATATTTAGGGAATGGAGATGGCTGTGGAAAGGGAATAGTAGATTGGGTGGGTTGTGAGGATATCGAAGGCTAGTGTTTGGGGTTCTCGGGAGAGGATGGACACATCAAGCTTCCAATTATGTGGCATGAACTCAACGAATTTGGCTTGCGGAAGAATAGATTCTTCGGGTAATTGGGCATTGTTGTTGGGAATGGGGGGATGGGGTATGGTAAGTACGACAGCGGGTTCCATGTTTCCTGTAAAGGTGCATCAAAGTTAGAACAGAATACTTTAGAAGATAAGACATTGATATGAAGTCCGGATAAGTGTGAAATAGAAACTGCCTAATCTGTTTAAAGCAT
This sequence comes from Centrapalus pauciflorus, assembly GCA_020465985.1. Lineage (NCBI taxonomy): Eukaryota > Viridiplantae > Streptophyta > Magnoliopsida > Asterales > Asteraceae > Centrapalus > Centrapalus pauciflorus. Next base: position 351,751 of record JAANYP010007822.1, on the reverse strand, counting down.
CGGGTCTTTATTAGTAGAATGGAATTCTACTGAATAAAGTCCAAAGTCAATCGTTAAGAGACCAATGTTAGAACAAGCATTTTCACTCAAACACTGATCCTAACTCTAACCAATGGTGCACCGGAATGAATATCTTTTTGGGTTTTTGATTTATAATCAAAATGCAAAAATGGAAAAAAATTTAAAAAATATGCTAAGTGTTGGATTTCGGATGGACCGAATTTGGATGAACAGTACCACCGAATACGGATCCAGCTGAAATCCGGATGATGAATTGAGAAGGTCATGTGGTGGTCCGAATTCGGATGATGTAATGGATACGGATGGTCCGAATTCGGATGGTGATGCTGATTCGGATGTTAACCGAAGTGGAGTTATGCAATGAGATTGAATGGACCGAATTCGGATGGAACACATTATTCGGATGGCTACCGAATTCGGATCCCATCCGATTTCGGATGAACAGTGTATGATGAATTATGTCTTAGAAAAATAATGAACAATTTGAACTTGCATTTGAAGAACCGAATTCGGGTGCACAGTGGTCCGAGTTCGGATGCACAGTGTCCGAATTCGGTTATAAAGTTGTAAAATTTTGGAAATTCTTCTAAGGGACACATCCGAATTCGGGGCTTGGTCTGAATTCGGATGGGTCCGAAGTGCAGCAGTTCATTTATGAAGTTCATGCAGCATGCAACGTGAACAGTGGTGATTTTGACAAAAAAATGCATGAAAATGAAGATCCTAGTCTGAAAACATGTAAGGAACAACTTATTTAACTACAAATAACTAAACAAAGTAGATTTAGAGTCCTAAAAATGGCAAAAACCGAACTGAAAAAGTAAGAAAAAAATGGATAAGGAAATATTGACTTTTAATTTTGTGACCTAATCCTTAAATTTAAATAACAGATATTTTCTAAAATAAAGGAATTTCAAACATGATAGATTGAAATAGAATTATTTAAGACAATATCTGATATTTAATTTGAAGGCAGATTCAACATGCCGATATGGGATACTAAAAACTGAAAACGAGGTTGGTCTAATGCTTTAGTAAAGATATCCGCAAGTTGATATTCCGTGCCAACAAAATTTAACTCAATTGTTCCCTTTTCTACATTATCTTTAATAAAATGATACCTGATATCTATGTGTTTTGTTCGAGAGCGCTGCACGGGATTGCAAGAGATGGCAATTGCACTTCGAGAATCGCAGTAAATTAGGATATTGGTGAGTGAGAATCCATAATCGTGTAATTGTGTTCTCATCCACAACACTTGAGAGCAACAGCTTCCAGCTGCTACATACTCAGCCTCTGCTGTGGATGTTGAAACACAATTCTGCTTTTTGGAGGACCAACTCACCGGTCTCTCTACCAAGGACTGTATTCCTCCCGACGTGCTTTTCCTGTCAACTCTACAACCTGCAAAATCAGCATCTGAAAAAGTAGTAAGATCCAAATCGGTTCCCTTTGGATGCCATAGACCAAGATCAATTGTACCCTTAAGATAACGAAAAATGCGTTTTACCGCAATTAGATGTGATTCTTTCGGGTCGTCCTGAAAGCGAGCACAAAGACATGTTGAAAACATTATATCAGGCCTACTAGCAGTCAGATACAGCAAGGATCCTATCATCGCTCTATAAGTTGTATTATCGACACTTTTCCCAAAAGGATCAGTGTCTAACTTACAGTTGGAGGCCATGGGAGTTGCAATACTCGTGCAAGAGTCTAACTTATACTTCTTGAGAATGGCAAGGGTATATTTTGACTGATTCACAAAAATCCCATTATCAAGTTGTTTGACTTGTAATCCGAGGAAAAAATTCATTTCCCCCATCATACTCATCTCGAACCTGGACTCCATTAGGGCTGAAAAACCCTTACAGAAATTACTGTCAGTAGATCCAAATATAATGTCGTCGACATATATTTGTACTAGCATTATGTGTGGGCCTTCCTTTTTCGTGAACAGAGTTGTGTCCACCACACATTTGTTGAAACCGGCAGAGATAAGAAAATTAGAGAGACTATCATACCTTGCGCGAGGTGCTTGTTTTAAACCATAGAGGGCTTTGTCTAGCACATAAACATGGTCAGGTTTATGTGCGTCAACAAATCCTTGTGGTTGTTCAAGGTACACCTCTTCGTTGAGTTCACCATTAAGGAAGGTTGTCTTGACGTCCATCTGGTACACTTTGAAGTCCTTGTGTGCCGCGTACGCCAAGAAGATTCTGATTGCTTCGATCCGTGCAACTGGAGCGAAGGTCTCGTCATAATCTATCCCTTCTTGTTGTCGGTAGCCAATGATCTGATCGGTTGGGTGACTTCGGGTCCATTTAGTTTCGTGTGGAAGGGGTGCTCGGGATGGAATCACAGTGGTTAGAGTGGGGATGGATGATGATTCATGGTCAATAGTTTCAAGTGATGGTACCACTGGTTCTGGTTCGAGTTCCGAGTGTTCAGATGAAGGAAGAATATTTGGAATTATATGTGAGGGTATTACAGGAGTAGATTCAACTGCGGATGTATCAGTGGATGATGTTGATGGATGAGGGTATGATGTGGATGAAGATGGAACGGATAAAGTTTGTGGTGCAGTTAAATTGTTGGATGGATTACCTAAATTATTAGCAACATTAGAAACATTAGCGTTAGCACCGAAAAATTCTACGTAAAAAGGATCAAATAAATTAACTAAATCGGAAGATGAAAAAGAAGTAGAGAGAGTAGAAGAGTCTCTAGGCATTTGTGTAATGCGAGGTCCTGTATGATCAACTTCGGGTGCCAGTTCAGCTAACTCATCAAATGTGACATGCACACTTTCATTGACTGTCCTGGTTCTGGTATTGAATTCATGATAAGCCTTCGAGTTGGATGAGTATCCAATGAAGATCGCTTCATCAGCTTTTTTGTTAAATTTCCCGAGGTTGTCTTTATCGTTTAGCAGATAGCACCTGCAACCAAATACACGTAAGTACTTGATAAAAGGCACTTTATTCAGAATGAGTTGATAAAGAGTTTTATTGAAGCGCTTATGGATAATGGAGCGATTCTATGTATAGCAAGCTGTTGATACGGCTTCGGCCCACAAGAATGGAGATAGCTTTGAGTAGGTTAGCATTGTACGAGCGGCTTCCACAAGGGTACGGATACGCCTTTCCACGACTCCATTTTGTTGTGGTGTTTAGCAGCAGAGTATTGATGCTGAATACCTTTGGATCGAAGGAAGCCCTCAACTACCGAATTCTTACACTCCGTGCCGTTATCGGATCAGATTGATTGAACTGACAGTTACTGTTGGGTTTCGACACTCTTTATAAAATCTATGATTTCTTATGCCGTCTCATCCTTGGATCGCAAGAACTTAACCCAGGTATATTGTGAGTAGTTATCAACGGTAACCAACACATATCGCTTCCCATTGATGCTTTGGGTCCGCATCGGTCTGCATAAATCCATGTGAAGTAACTCCAATACTCTTTTCGTTGATGGTTCGGGTTTTGTTTTGTGAGATGATCGTTTCATCTTTCCTTTCTCACAAGCTCCACAAAGATGGTGTTTTTCATATCGTAATTCTGGGAGACCTTTGAACAGTTGATTCGCAGCCAGCTTGTTGATATTGTCAAAGTTCAAGTGGGATAACCTTGGATGCCACAACCAAGAGTCTTTTGAAGACGCTTTTGATAAGAGGCAATATCTATCCTTAACTATGAGCTTGGCTACCTCTATGGTGTAAAGGTTAGAGTTACGGGAACCGGATGTAAGGTCTACACAACACAGATCTATCTAGACGCGATGTAACAACCTAGCTTTTGACTTAACGTTAACTCTGTCTTTGATTCAATAATGTAATTTTATTACATTATTTGTATTGTAATTTTTAATTAAGTAATGAAAATATTTGATTATGATAAATTAACTAGTGATGATAAAATGAAGATAAATCTGAATTTAAATGAAAATCAGATGTGGAGGGACCAAATGTGTCAATATCCGAAAGTTTAGAAATAAAAGACCATAAGTCTTTTATTTCTTCATCTTCATCATCATCTTACAACTTCAAATTCTCTCAATTTCTCTCTCTAAAGTCTCTAAAAATCTGCTGGAAATCAAAATCAGAGGAAGAAATTCGTGGATTAACTGAAGTATATCAAGAATCAAGTGAAATTTAAGGTAATACAACTAAATTTTAAGTTGTAGTTTGTATTTTTAAGAATTTAAATGTACAAATTCGAATTTATAAATCTGTAAAAATTATGTTATATGTTTGAAATACTGGTTAGAAATCATGTAATGAAACCCATAAATGATTTAGAAACAGAAATCGTAGCTTAAATCATTCAACATCATAAAAAATCTGAGTTTTTATACACTTTCATGTTCTTGAGAAAAAATTCAACATTTTGAACTAATCTGGATGATTTAAAGTGTTTAAATATAGGGAAAACAGTGTAAAAATGTCCCAAAAATGATAATATAACGTTGGATTTAATTGCATGTTAGTATAATTGTCGATTGGTGAATTTTTGGTAAAACCCGTAAGGGTCGACCTGCAAATCTGCAAGTGAACTCGGCGAGTTCATAGGGGAACTCGGCGAGTTCCCAAGAACAGCATGAACAATCTTCAAAAAAATTCATAAGTATTGGATCCGAATTCGGTTGGGACCCGAATTCGGATGAAAACCCGAAATAAGTCTTGGTCCGAAATAAATTAGAACCCATCTCGGATGGACCCGAATTCGGATGGGTGAGCATAATTCGGATGGTCCGAAATCCGGTTCCCTATCCGAAGTTCGGATGTGAACTCGGCGAGTTCATCGAGTTTACTCGGCGAGTTCTCTAGTTCCAGTACATTTCGAATCTGATCCTAATTCGGATGATCCTTAGATCCGAATCCGGATGAGGGTTGGTCCGAATTTGTAGATATATATTTTGATATTCTTTAAACACAAGAATCATTAATCCAACATGGAAGAATAAAGAATTATCAGTCAGAATCAGATGAAAATAAGAATATAAAGACTTTAAAGTCAAAAGATTATGAAATTGACAATGATGTAATATTATTCTGGACAGGTTCAGATAAATTCTGAACAAAGAGTTAAAGAATTACAGAATTAAAGATTGAAAAGGCAAAGCCAGAGTTCAGAAAGATTAAAGATAAATCCTGGGATAACCCAGGTGGTGGATTATAAATCTGCTTGATAAAGACTACAGAAACTGTGAGTTATAGATATTCAGTTTTTCATGCTAGACTTCCGATTGAGATATATTGTTGATGACAGTTTATTTGACATTCATGAATGCTCAGCTGGATTGTGACCTGTGCACACCATGGTTCGGTGATGCCCTGTGGATCATGATAGCTAATTTGACTTATCATTTCACATGACATTGTACTTATAGTTCATTTCATATGTTATTGCTATCATGACTTTGATCACTATGCTTTCTTTATTGATCGCATCATTTGACATATTGATTCAGCTTAGAATAATTAGCTTTATCGGTCTATTGTTCTAGACCTAGCTATGTCACCAGTTCTATTGAACTTGGTATTGATATTCCGATGTTCCCCCATGAAGACCGCTGGTAGCTAGCCCAGCATGAGTGGATAGCTTCCACTAAAAGCGTGAGCGTGGGCTGAACATCATCCGATTCCCTGAGTTCTATGTCTCAATCATTGAGTGGCTGTAGCGGCAGTCCAGACATATCACGCTTTGACCCATGATCCGCTTGATTAATGCATGTAACCTGAAAATCTATATTCTCACTAAGCCTTGCTTACCAGTTGTTGTTTAATATTTTACAGGAAAAGATAAAGGAAAGTCACCTGCAGGACCTAGTTCTTAGGTCTTACAAGATCAAGATTGAAGTATTCTATAGACCACTACTCAACAAAACCCTTCGGTACTGATTGGCAGAAGATACTTGTGGTGGTCTGGGTAGATTTGAATTGATCATATGATGACATGTATTAGATTAGATGGTACCCTTTATAAGTTTATTTTGAAAATTGTAATCTGAACTAAAATTGTATTAAACTTATCCTAATGTTTGTACTTGTAATCTGAAATTCCGCAACTTAAATTACTCTATCTTAGTTATGATTGATATCGTGTTGCATGATGTGGGACCTAGACTCTGAGGACTGCCCCGTAAGGGAAGGTCTTCACAGGATGGTATCAGAGCCCATAGTTTGAGTGAATCAAGTATTACGAGAGTAATACTTGGTCTCAAACTGAAGCAATACATATGTATCAATCATTTAGGTGGTTTGAACTGAGATAGGATGTACAGACTGTTAGGATGGGGAAAAAGGGTACATAGATCTAAGTCTATAAACTGATAGTTAAATGATTTTTAATTTTCAGTAAAGATGTCAGGATCAGGTGACATTCCCAACAACATGACCCCACAACAAATGTATGAAATGATGCAACAACTACTAGCTCAGCATTCTGAACAACAAAATAAGTATATGCAAGAACAGCTTCAGGCTAGAGATGAGGCCGAAGCAAAAAGACGCGCTGACAAAAAGAACAAAAGAAAAGATAAACAAATCCAGAACGATGAATCTGATTCTGATAACTCTACTCCGAATGCCCAAATTGAGCAGCCGAAAGGCTGTAAGTTCAAGGATTTTAAAGCTAGCGGTGCCCTTAACTTCGAGGGTACAGTCAACCCAATCCAGGCGATGGATTGGATAAGTCACACTGAAGAAATTTTCAGAATCTCCGATTGCTTGGAGTCCAAGAAAGTGAGTTATGCATCTGCTCTGTTCGTGGGTGCTGCCCGTGCCTGGTGGAAAACCCAGAAAAGTATTTATGGCGAGGAGGTCATCCAGACTCTAGAATGGAACCAGTTTCTTGAAATGTTCAACGCGAAGTATTGTCCTGCTGACCAACAAGACAAGATGGAGGTTCAACTGATGCAGTTAACCCAAGGCACCAAGACTGTAGACGAGTACGAGCATGAATTTTCACGGCTCTGTGGATATTCTTCATATCAGGTAGCTACGGAAGAAAGGAAGATGAACCGATTTCGTGGAGGACTTAACCCGAAATATCGACACCCAATGAGTGCAATAAAGTATAATTCGTATCTCGAAATGGTTGAAGCAGCAAGGCAAATTGAAAGGGGATATTTAGAGTACGGCGATCAACTCTACGCTCCATCAACGAACCCGACTTGTCCTTCTCCTCCAAAGAAGCAGCGATTTGGCAGATTCTTCAAGCCGAATAAATCTCAGACTCAGCAACCCCAACAGTCTCAACAGTACAGCTCGCCACAAAAAGCTCAAGCTTACTCGCTTACAAATGAACCACGGTTCTGCAAGAGATGCAGAAAATCGCATATGGGATTGTGTAATCCAGACGATGTCACGTGTTATGTGTGTAGCAGAATCGGCCATAGTAGAGAAGAGTGCCCCCAACGAGGTCTTGGTTGTGCTAAATGCGGAAAGCGTGGTCACTTCATGTATCAGTGCCACAGTGGACAACGAGGTCAATCACAGTCATCAGCTGGAGGTTTTACAATGAAAAGCTCAGCTGCAACTCCAACTGTTAGGACCCGCGCCTTCCAAATAACGGCGGAGGAAGCGAAAGAAACCCCGGATGTGGTTACCGGTACGTTTTTATTAAACTCAATACCTGCACGTGTGTTATTCGACTCCGGTGCAAGCCGTTCATATATCTCGACTAGTTTTGCGCAAAGATTATCTATGTTTCCTTCAAAGCTTCCTGTTATACTTGACATAGAGACAGCCAGTAACAATTACGTTGTGGCTGATTCCGTTTATCGAAATTGCACATTACTCGTTAATCACGTTGTATTTAACCTCGATCTTATCCCGATACCGCTAAAAGAGTTCGACGTTATCATCGGCATGGATTGGTTAACGAACAACGAGGCTACTATTGTCTGCAACCGCCGAATCATCCGAATCATGACTTCAGACGGCCGAGTGTTAGAGTTTAAAGGCGACAAGCGTAAAGGTGCTCATTGTTTTATATCGGTTGAGAAAGCGCGTAAATATCTTTCTAAGGGTCACGAATCTTATCTTTGTTATGTCTCGTCTGAATCCACCCCGGAAGCCAACAAGAAATCAGTGTATGATATTCCGATCGTCTGTGAGTTCCCAGACGTATTCCCTGATGACATTTCTGGAGTGCCACCGGAACGACAAGTTGAATTCGGGATCGACTTAGTTCCTGGTGCGGCTCCCATCGCTAAAGCCCCCTACAGACTTGCGCCTGCAGAAATGCAGGAAATGTCAAAGCAATTGCAAGATCTGTTAGAGAAGGGATTTATCCGACCGAGTTCATCTCCGTGGGGTGCACCTGTCTTGTTCGTAAAGAAGAAAGACGGAACTCTCCGAATGTGCATTGACTATCGTGAGTTGAACAAAGTCACAATTAAAAATAAATATCCTCTGCCCAGAATTGATGATCTATTTGATCAGCTACAAGGAGCCAGCTATTTCTCAAAAATCGATCTTCGTTCTGGGTATCATCAGCTAAAAGTTAAAGAGGAGGATATTCCAAAGACAGCCTTCCGAACAAGATATGGTCATTACGAATTTCTCGTAATGCCTTTCGGATTAACGAATGCACCAGCGGCGTTCATGGACCTCATGAATCGAGTGTGCAGACCAATGCTGGATAAGTCAGTTATCGTATTCATAGACGATATTCTGATTTACTCCAAAACGGAGGCTGATCATATTGTTCATCTACGTCAATTGCTAGAGTTATTGAGAAATGAAAGACTCTATGCAAAATTCTCAAAATGCGAGTTTTGGCTCAGACAGGTAAAATCTTACGTTGTCTCGAGTTATTTCTTAAAGCGTTTGTTGTTTCAAAACTTGAATTCTGTTCTGATTTCTTTATAGATTCAATTCCTTGGCCATGTTGTATCTGGCGAAGGCATCTCTGTTGATCCATCCAAAGTCGAGGCCGTTCAAAAATGGCAAACGCCTCGCAATGCCTCCGAAATCAGAAGTTTCCTTGGATTGGCTGGTTACTACCGGCGATTCATTAAGGACTTTTCGAAGATTGCTGTGCCACTTACGATGCTAACACGAAAGAATACACCTTTCGTATGGGCTGATAAACAGCAAGAGGCATTTGAAACTCTAAAGCATAAACTCATTCAAGCGCCAATCCTAGCCTTACCAGAGGGCAATGATGACTTCGTTGTTTATAGCGATGCATCTGGTACTGGTTTAGGTTGTGTCCTCATGCAAAGGGGAAAAGTCATTGCCTACGCTTCAAGGCAATTGAAAGACTACGAGAAAAGTGCACCAACTCATGATCTTGAGTTGGCTGCCGTTACCTTTGCATTAAAAATTTGGCGGCATTATCTTTATGGGACTCGGTGTCAGCTTTACACCGATCATAAAAGTCTCAAACATCTATTTACTCAAAAGGATCTGAACATGAAACAGCGTCGTTCCTTGGAGCTTATCAAGGACTATGATTGCGAGATCCTATATCATCCCGGCAAAGCCAATGTGGTCGCGGATGCATTGAGTAGAAAAGTCTATCCGGAAAAGTGTTGCTATGCCCTGACTCCAATTGTATTCTCTTCTGATCTCATTGAAGATATTAAATCTGCTCAAGCTGAAGCATTAAAAGAAGAGAACATCTGTTTTGAAAATCTCAAAGGGCAACTTCAATTTCTGTCTATGAATCATTTGGGACTTCAATGTCTCAAGGGAAACCGAATCTGGATTCCTAAATATGGTTCTATTCACAATACTCTTCTATCCGAAGCCCATCAGTCCAAGTTATCCATTCATCCTGGCAGCTCAAAGATGTATTTCGATCTGAAAGCGGATTATTGGTGGCCAGGAATGAAGAAAGACATCGGTCAATTCGTTGAAAGCTGCATAGTATGTCAAATGGTTAAGGCAGAACACCAGAAGCCCTTCGGGGATATGCAACCACTGCCAGTTCCTGAGTGGAAGTGGGAGCATATAACCATGGACTTTGTCACGAAATTGCCAAAGACCAAGAGACAACACGACTCCATCTGGGTAGTCGTGGATCGATTAACGAAGTCAGCACATTTCATACCGATGAAAGAGACATACTCCCTTGATAGATTGGCACAGATGTACATCACCGAAGTTATTTCACGTCACGGTGTGCCAAAATCTATCGTCTCTGATCGTGATAGTCATTTCACTTCGAGATTTTGGAAAGCACTGCAAGACGGGTTGGGTACTCGAATCTCAATGAGTACAGCTTATCACACTAATGCAGATGGCCAAAGTGAACGCACTATCCTAACTCTGGAAGATATGCTCCGTGCCTGCGTTCTTGATCTGGGTGGTAACTGGGATGACCATTTACCCTTGGTCGAATTCTCATACAACAACAGTTATCATTCCACGATTAAGATGGCTCCTTTTGAAGCTTTATACGGACGAAAGTGCAGAACTCCCACCTGTTGGCGCGAAACAGGTGAATCGCCTTTAGCAGGTCCTGCCCTTCTACAGTTGACTCATGATAAGATTCAGCTTGTCAGAAGGAACATCCTTGAAGCTCAAAGCAGGCAGAAGTCGTATTATGATAATCGTCACAGATCGATCAGTTTTGCAGTTAACGATTGGGTGATGTTGAAGGTATCCCCAATGAAAAATGTGGTTCGGTTCATAAAGAGGAACAAGCTAGCTCCGAGATTCATTGGCCCGTTCAAGATTGTTGAAAAGATAGGAAATCAATCTTATCGTCTTGAACTGCCAACTGACTTAGCTGGAATACATCCTGTATTCCATGTTAGTCATCTACGAAAGAGTCTAGCTGATGAAAGAGAAGTTCAGATACCACACGTTAATGTGCAAATTGATGAGAAGCTTCGAGTGGTTGAAGAGCCAGAATGTATTTTGGACTCGAAGACCAAAAAGCTTCGTAATAAAGAGATACAGATGGTGCTCGTCCAGTGGAAACACCACAAGGGTTCGCATCAGTCTTGGGAATCAAAAGATGTCATGAAAGCAACGTATCCAAGTCTGTTCGAACATAGCTAACTTCGGGGACGAAGTTTATGCGTGGTGGAGCCCATTCTGTAACAACCTAGCTTTTGACTTAACGTTAATTCTGTCTTTGATTCAATAATGTAATTTTATTACATTATTTGTATTGTAATTTTTAATTAAGTAATGAAAATATTTGATTATGATAAATTAACTAGTGATGATAAAATGAAGATAAATCTGAATTTAAATGAAAATCAGATGTGGAGGGACCAAATGTGTCAATATTCGAAAGTTTAGAAATAAAAGACCATAAGTCTTTTATTTCTTCATCTTCATCATCATCTTACAACTTCAAATTCTCTCAATTTCTCTCTCTAAAGTCTCTAAAAATCTGCTGGAAATCAAAATCAGAGGAAGAAATTCGTGGATAAACTGAAGTATATCAAGAATCAAGTGAAATTTAAGGTAATACAACTAAATTTTAAGTTGTAGTTTGTATTTTTAAGAATTTAAATGTACAAATTCGAATTTATAAATCTGTAAAAAATTATGTTATATGTTTGAAATACTGGTTAGAAATCATGTAATGAAACCCATAAATGATTTAGAAACAGAAATCGTAGCTTAAATCATTCAACATCATCAAAAATCTGAGTTTTTATACACTTTCATGTTCTTGAGAAAAAATTCAACATTTTGAACTAATCTGGATGATTTAAAGTGTTTAAATATAGGGAAGACAGTGTAAAAATGTCCCAAAAATGATAATATAACGTTGGATTTAATTGCATGTTAGTATAATTGTCGATTGGTGAATTTTTGGTAAAACCCGTAAGGGTCGACCTGCAAATCTGCAAGTGAACTCGGCGAGTTCATAGGGGAACTCGGCGAGTTCCCAAGAACAGCTTGAACAATCTTCAAAAAAATTCATAAGTATCGGATCCGAATTCGGTTGGGACCCGAATTCGGATGAAAACCCGAAATAAGTCTTGGTCCGAAATAAATTAGAACCCATCTCGGATGGACCCGAATTCGGATGGGTCAGCATAATTCGGATGGTCCGAAATCCGGTTCCCTATCCGAAGTTCGGATGTGAACTCGGCGAGTTCATCGAGTTTACTCGGCGAGTTCTCTAGTTCCAGTACATTTCGAATCTGATCCTAATTCGGATGATCCTTAGATCCGAATCCGGATGAGGGTTGGTCCGAATTTGTAGATATATATTTTGATATTCTTTAAACACAAGAATCATTAATCCAAGATGGAAGAATAAAGAATTATCAGTCAGAATCAGATGAAAATAAGAATATAAAGACTTTAAAGTCAAAAGATTATGAAATTGACAATGATGTAATATTATTCTAGACAGGTTCAGATAAATTCTGAACAAAGAGTTAAAGAATTACAGAATTAAAGATTGAAAAGGCAAAGCCAGAGTTCAGAAAGATTAAAGATAAATCCTGGGATAACCCAGGTGGTGGATTATAAATCTGCTTGATAAAGACTACAGAAACTGTGAGTTATAGATATTCAGTTTTTCATGCTAGACTTCCGATTGAGATATATTGTTGATGACAGTTTATTTGACATTCATGAATGCTCAGCTGGATTGTGACCTGTGCACACCATGGTTCGGTGATGCCCTGTGGATCATGATAGCTAATTTGACTTATCATTTCACATGACATTGTACTTATAGTTCATTTCATATGTTATTGCTATCATGACTTTGATCACTATGCTTTCTTTATTGATCGCATCATTTGACATATTGATTCAGCTTAGAATAATTAGCTTTATCGGTCTATTGTTCTAGACCTAGCTATGTCACCAGTTCTATTGAACTTGGTATTGATATTCCGATGTTCCCCCATGAAGACCGCTGGTAGCTAGCCCAGCATGAGTGGATAGCTTCCACTAAAAGCGTGAGCGTGGGCTGAACATCATCAGATTCCCTGAGTTCTATGTCTCAATCATTGAGTGGCTGTAGCGGCAGTCCAGACATATCACGCTTTGACCCATGATCCGCTTGATTAATGCATGTAACCTGCAAAAAGTCTGATAATTATTCGAGTCTATCCCTAATTATAAAGGCTAATTCGAGTCTGCCATGGGCCAAACTCGAATCAGGCCCAAGGCCCATTCGAGTTTGTCCCATCTGACACTCTCGAATCTGCCTACTGGAACACATTCGAATCTACTATAGATTCGAATCTGACTAACTTGTGAATTCGAATTTAACCTAAATTCGACTTTCACATATTAAACCTGTATTTGAAACTTATGTTTTTAACTTATGTTTGACTTTATCTTTGATCTTTATGTTTGAACTTCTTGTAATACGTTACATTAATTTCAAACATACAATCAATAATAATTGTCAAACATATATAAACATATATATCAAACACTTGCTAATACCACAATGTTGGATCACTTAGACTGCTATCGTCACACAGGATGTACCAACAGACTCCCCCTTGACGATAGTTTCTAACAATTCACACATTTGATTAAGTACTTAGTTTATTATTTATTCAAACTGCTGCCAGCATACAAACCCTGCTCAATACATACTCTAACTACATTTTCATACTTTCTAGCCTCACTATCCATATGAGTGTCGCTTGAAATCTTATGAGCATGTAGTACCTGAAGGTCATCTTTAGAAAGGTTTACCAGGTGAAGGGGATCGTAGACTCTAAGAATTACTTTTTCTTCAAAATCTTCCATCACAGCTTCTCCCGTTTCACTCTCCACATACCACCAGTTTAGGTTTTTCATGACATCCTGTGGCATTGGCTTGAGTGGTACCTTTCTCAGACATCTCACTGGTCTGTATTGTATCTTCATCCATGGACGCCCAGTCAGAGGATCAATTCGAGAATGATCCATTACTCGCTTACCTATCCTCGGATTGAGACGTTCAAACTTCCTCGACCTTCCTTCTTTCCTAATGATCTTGGCAATTATTTCAGCGTAAGGTTCGTTGCCGATATTAATTAGCTCCTTCCAAGCTAGCGCCTTTATCTCAATCTTCGGCAAGGAGTTGAATACTTTCAGAGTCTTCCTGAGGTACTGGAGACCATCTCTTCTTTTGATAATAAATAGCTGCAATTCCCGGTCAAAGAACCAACTCAATATACTTCCGGATAGCTCTCCAGTACCCGGCACACACATCTTTTTCCTCAACTCTAACTCCTTTTGCTCTGCCCTGAACCATAATTTTCTTTTCTCTTCATTGGTAAGCTCTCTGGCAGGCTCTTCTATTGATGAATCAACATTTAAAGCAACATTGACTACTTCTTTGTTAATCATATTATTTCCATCTATCATATAAGTATCTGTGATTGGGTTTTGCTGAACGATGATCTCATTGGCTTCATCATCTTCATCAGCACAAACCTCATCATCTGACTTCCAATCTGTTATATCTTCGGGTACAAATTCCCCTTCTTCTAATTCCTGCATATCATCCTCAAAATCGAATCCAAGGTCCATAGGGTCATCGTCGAGATCCATAGGTGCTTCAATCATCTCATTTATCTCAGACTCTGTAGCTTTGGATGAACTGGCCTCTCCTTCTTTAGCTCCTGATTGACTCGGCTCCCCTTGGGTCTTAGCATCTTGAGCAGCAGAAAAATCTACTGGCTCATTCTGTCTTTGCGTGCTGGGATCATTGCCGTTGTCATCTTCATTATTATCATCATCATCCCTGCGCACTTCTACTTGATCACGGCAGGATGTCTCCCCCTGAGCCTTTATATTTTTCATTAATTGCTCAATCAGGGAGCACATTGATCTTATTTCGGCTGCTTGATCAGCTACAAACGTTTTCAGCTCCAAGTTCTCTTCTTGGTACCTTGTCCACAATCTTTTTCAGGTCGGCATTCTCATTATCCAGATTTGCATTATGCTTCTGAATCTCACCGATAGCCGTCGTCAGGCCAAAGATTTGAATCTGCTGGAAGTCAACACTATCCTTTAATGCCAAAAACCTTTGATTCTCTATGTAGGTGGATGAGGTGGATGGAATGGATTGTATTGGGGTCGGAAGGATGGTTAATCGGATGTACGGTTCAACCGGTGGTAGTGATAGTGGAATGGTAGACTGAGTCAAGGTGGAGGTTGAGATGTTTCAGGCTGTGCAGCTGAAGCTGAGGTAGCTCCCTGCATAAAACGATGGTGCTTTTCCCGTTGCCGATGCACCAGAGGCACTACTTCTTCCACATCTTCGAAATCAGAGTCATCAGACTCCCGTGATGCTCGTCGACGTGAAGCTTCTTCATTCACCACTAACCTCGATCCATAAGTTCCTATCTGGACAGACGGTTCTGCAGTGATGGACTCTGGAACTTCAACCTCTATCTCTTCCATATCTTCAGACTCAGTAGCTGACGATGACATGTCATTACCTGTTTGCTCCGGTTCATATTCATCAATTTCCCTAAGAATATCATCTTCTCCTTCCGGAGGCTCTAGCAATTCTCCAACTAACGCTGCTGATATTTCTTCATTGGCATTTGGACCAGCTTCCCAAATCTCATGCAGTGTTTGACATAACTGATCGGATGTCGGAATAGGTAACGCTGGTGTACTTGATGGTCCAGCCTCTTGTGCCTCTTGAGGTTGACTAGCGGAAGGCCTACTTGCCTGAGTTTGACTTGCTGTAGATCGTTGGCGTCTCCTCTGTTGCTGAGCGCGCGGTTGTTGCTGTTGTTGTTGTGGCTGTCGAAGCTGAACTTCTACCTCACCTACCCAATTGGCCACATCTGGTGCTACAAAGTTCCTGTCTATCACAGCCCCAAACAAAGGTCGCTCGACCGGGACTGCTAACCTTCCTCTATGAGCAAAGCAGTCAGCAAAAATCCTTTTATGAATAACCGCTACACTTTGAATCTCATTAAGCTGTGACAAATTCGGCAAGAAGTGCCTGATGAGCATCATCACGAAGCGGGGATAAAGTAACAATCTTTCTCGTTCTGGAGCAATGATTTGATGAACAAACTCTGAGAAAAACATTTCTGAAAAACTGAAACGCCGATTATACACCAATGCGATAATCCCGGATTGCATCTTCGATACAATGTAATCAAAACCCGCTTTCTTGGCCGCAAAGCACACCATGAATACGTGCGCCAGAAATCTCCATTGCCCTATGAGTCCACTCTTCATATAGGATGCCTTAGTAACATCCAAGCTATATCCCATCCTCAGAAAAGCAGCCTGCCTAATACTTAAAGGAAAGTCTATAGGCCCATTTTCTTCCTCCTGAGTTCCCAGCCGCAGAACCTGACGTAGCATATCAGCAGAAAATACCAACGGCTGTCCAGCTATCCTTGTTCTTAGAACTGTTGGGGTGACGGTACAATCAACTTGCAAATGTTCATAAAACTGCCGCACATAGGGAATAACTATTTGGATGTTATGGGATAATGCGAACGAAATCCTAGATTCCACCAGGAAGTCCACCATTTGACGGAAACCCTGCGCTTCAGGGATATTATGGTCAGGGGGAATGACCATATTATGCTTTGGCACAAACACTCTATCCGCCATGTCTGCACAATAAATAACATATTAGAATTATATAAAAAATGTATAAACTTGATTAAATTCAAATTTGTTTTATTTTGAACTTGATTAAGTACAAAATCCAACAAATATGAATTTCTACAAGTTTAATTAAATTTAAATTGAATAATTCAAATAAATTGACAAATTCGAAACAAACAGATTCGAAGTAACTATCTTTCGAGTTTGATGACACATTCGAATGTAATGACCTTCTCGAGTTTACTGACAAACTCGAGACTGGTCAGGAACAGATTCGAATTAGTCGGCCCAACTCATCACAAAAATCCATGATTTTAACCATTTTGGACTCAGAAAATCACATTTATTAGCCCTACTAGATTCTAATTAAAGATATTTCCATTTAATTTGACTCTTTACCGGTCCAAACTTTGTAATTTTTAAAAACAAGATTTCGACCAATAAACCTTCAAAAATCGGTGATTTTTGCTTAAATGATGTATAAGACTACTTAAATATTGTACAAACCAGTTGTTTATACCTAGATCTAGGAGTAGAATCGAACCCACAAGCAAGAAACTCGACAAATAGTTGTTTTTAGTGAAATCGGCAAACTCGAGCAAATAGATTCGAAATCGCCAGATAGATTCGAAGGAACAGATTCGAAAACAGATGGAGTAATGACCATTACTGTTAACCTATTTATACCACCTACCTTCGAGTCTATGGCCACTTTCGAATCTACTGACAGATTCGAGATCACCTAAATTCGAGTTTAACCTAAACTCGAATCAGCCCTGAAATTTTGAAAATTTCGAAAATAAATTCAACTTTTTCAACTTTTTCAATCTTATTGTGTAACGGAATAAACTATGCCAAATCTTTTACCCTAAGCACAAGATTTTCACGCAGTGTTTATTTTATTCAACTATGAATGCACCCTCAGTAATTTTTGACCTTTTTCCTAAGTAAAATAAAAAAAAATAAAATAAAATAAAATAAAGTAAAATAAAATAAAATAAGTAAATGTAAAAACAGAATTTTAGAATTTTTAACAAAAATTTAACTTAGACTTAAACGACGCTTATTAAAATTTACAACCTATGCTAAACACTTAAAATATTTTTGACGAGTATAGTCAAAGAAAGGTTCAATCAGATAGCGGTGTCTGATACTCACTTTCTGTAAGGTCTACGACTGCAAGATCTATCTAGACGCGGATCCGTGAACGAGTGCGGAATCCTCGTTGACGGTTAGACGGACAACTCTCAACCAACGGAACACGGAGACTATTAGACGCTGAACGAACGACACACGAACGATCCTACGAACTAATTCTCTCCGAAACGGCACTCACCTAGCTGATAAACTCGAGATCGCCTCTTGCTTAATTCCTCACGAATTCTGCAAAAAGTCTCTTAATGATTCGAGTCTATCCCTAATTATAGACCCTGATTCGAGTCTGTTGTGGGCCAAGCTCGAATCTGGCCCAAGGCCCTTTCGAGTCTGTGCACAATGACATTCTCGAATCTGGCCCATTCGAATCTAAGGATACATTCGAATCTATCACAGATTCGAATGTCTTCCTTCGAATCTAGCCAATACACTTAAACACTTAAGTGATGAAACTTATGTTTTACATATGCTTGAGTTAATCTTTGACCTTTATGTTTGAACTTCTTGTAATATGTTACATCAAGTTCAAACACACAATCAATAACAGACAAACACATATAAACATATATATCAAAACACTTGTTAATACTCAGAATATTACTTAAACCATATTGCATATCGATTAGACTGCTATCGTCACACAGGGTGTACCAACAGACTCCCCCTTGACGATAGCTTCTAATTATTTACATTACATCAAATTTAAGTACTAGAGCTATATATACTACTACCTGCATATAATCCAGCATCTATACAAACTTTAACTACCTTTTGGAACTTCCTGGCTTCAGATCTCCATGGTTCAGTAAAGAAGATAGGCTGATCATGAAGCTTCTTCAGGTCGTCCTTTGATAGGTTTATCAAATGCAGTGGATCATATACCTTCAAAATGACCTGCTCGTCTTGATCCTCCATGATGGCTTCAGCAGTGTCAATCTCGAGGTACCACCATTTCATGTTGCTCAAAACGTTCTGTGGCATCGATTTCATTGGTACTTTCTTTAGACACCTCACAGGTTTGTATACCATCCTGGCCCATGGCCTACCTGTATGAGGATCTATTCTTGACTGATCCTCGACCCTCTTTCCGGTCCTTGGCTTGAGTCGCTCGAACTTTCCTGATCTTCCTTCTTTCCTTATGATTCTTGCCACGACTTCAGCGTACTGGTCTTCACCTATATTAATTAACTCTTTCCATGCAAGATCCTTTACTTCAATCTTAGGCAATGAGTTAAATGCTTTTAGTGTTCGCCTCAAGTATTGTAGTCCATCTCTTCTTTTCAAGATAAATAGCTGCAGTTCTTTGTCAAAGAACCAGCTTATAATGCCTCCTGAGAAGCTTCCAGCACCTGGAACTCTCATTTTCTTCTTCATCTTCAAACGATCTTTCTTTTCCTCTTTCTTGAACCAAATATTTATCAAGTCAGCTCTAGATGGCTCCTTCTCGGCCTCTTCAAGTTCTTTGTCCTCGACTGAGGCTACCTTGATATAGTCAACGTCAATCACATTATGATTTTGTCCTTCATATAGCTCCGTGACAGGTTGTGAATTGATAATAACCTCGTTGACATGATCATCTTCATCATCCAACACTTCATCGTCTGATTTCCAGTCCACAACCTCCTCTGGAATAAATTCTCCTTCTTCTAACTCTTCTTCTTCATCGTCAAAATCCATAAGCTCTTCCTCTATGTCCTTCAGTGCATCAATCATGTCACTGTCCAGAACCCTCGAGGAACCTGCTTCTTTTCCAGATCCTCCTACTTCTCCTTCTGTACTTGGCTCCCCCTGAATTTGTGTAGCTTGAGCTGCAGGAAAATCTACAGACTCAATCTCTTTATTCGCACCGGGATCATCGCCTTCATTATCATCATCTCTTCTCTGCACCTCCTGATCCTTACAACTAGTCTCCCCCTGAGTTTGTAGATTCTTCATAAGTTGCTCTAGGAGGGACCTCATTGCTCGGATTTCTGAAGATTGATCAGCTACGAAAGATTTTAGCTCCGTGTTTTCGTCTCTGACACTTTCCACAATCTTTCTCAACTCTGCATTCTCCTTATCAAGATTTGAGTTATGCTCCTGGAGTTCACCTACAGCTTTTGTAAGAGTTATTATTTGAACGTGCTGAAAGTCAACACGACTCTTGAGTTGCATGAATCGTTGATTTTCGGTATATGCAGCTGACGTAGATGGAATGGACTGAATGGGAGATGGGATGAAAGGTGATGGAATGTATGGTTCATGCTGCTGAGGTGGCGGTGATGGTGGAGCTGTGACTTGTGGTTAGGTTTGAGTTTGAGGCTGAGGTTGTGCATCGGACTCTGATGAAGTCCCCTGCATGAACCTGTGACGTTTGGCCCGTTGCCTTGTCACTAGTTGAGCAACTTCCTCTTCTTCAAAATCCGAATCTTCAGATTCCCTTTCTTCTCTCCTCCTCGATCCTGCTGCTTCATTCACTACTAACCTAGCGCCATAGGTTCCGATGTGAATATTGGGATCTGCAGCCACTGATTCAGGAGCTTCAGCCTCCTGCCCATCCATATCATCTGATTCTGATGCTGATGATGTCAAGCCTTCATCAACCCTTTCTGCCTCATACTCATCCACATCTCTAAGAACATCTGCTGCTCCTTCTGGTGGACTGAGCAGCTCCCCCACTAATGCTGCGGCCACGTCCTCGTTCGCATGGGGTCCTGATGCCCATATCTCTTCTAGAGTTTGCGCAATTTGTTCAGAATCAGGAACTGCACTTGAAGGCCCTGCTTCCTGTGCTTGGGGCTGCTCGCTTGTAGAAGGCCTTGATGCCTGGATTGGACTCACTGCTGGTCTCTGAAGGCGTCTTTGAACTCTTGGCTGTTGTTGTTGTTGACGTTGTTGTTGTTGTTGTTGTTGCGGAAACTCAACGACCCCTGCCCAGTTGGCATCTTCCGGGGCTTGAAAATCCCTATCCACAATAGCTCCGAACAATGGACGAGCAACAGGAACAGCCAATCTTCCTCGGTGTGAGGAACAATCAGCGAAAATCCTTTTGTCCATAACATTCACGCTCAAAGAGTCATCTGATTGTGGCAAATTTGGCAAAAAGTGCCTTATCAACATCATTATGAATCTTGGGTACAGCAAAAATCTTTCCCTTTCTGGAGCCGTAATTTGATGAACGAACTCCGAGAAGAACATCTGCGAAAAGCTGAACTTCCGATTATATACTAATGCAATTACTCCAGATTGGATCTTTGACACTATGTAATCAAAGCCAGCTTTCTTCGGCGCAAAACAGACCATGAATACGTGCACCAAGAATCTCCATTGCCCAATCAGGCCACTCTTCATGTATGACGACTTTGTCACATCTAAACTGTAGCCCATTCTCAGAAAAGCAGTCTGCCTAATACTTAACGGGAAGTCAATAGGCCCATCTTCTTGTTCCTGAGATCCCAACTGCAGAACCTGACGCAACATGTCTGCAGAGAAGACTAACGGCTGTCCAGCGATTCTCGTTCTTAGAACTGTCGGGGTGACAGTGCAATCAACTTGTAAATGGTCGTAGAACTGCCGCACATATGAAATAACAATTGGGATGTTATGATATAGAGCAAAGCTAATCCTAGATTCAGCAAGGAAATCCAAAACTTGGCGATATCCCTGCGCCTCAGGGATATTATTGTCGGGATTAAGAACCATATTATGCTTAGGGACAAAAGCGCGAACCGCCATATCTGCACAATAAATAAAACTGTTAGACTCATTAAAAATCAATAAATTTGTTTAAATTCAAATTTGTTTTATTTTGTACCTTTTTAAATACAAAATCTAACACAATTAAATTTCCACAAGTTTAATAAAATTTAAATTAAACAAAATAAATAAAGTACAGATTCGAAAGTAACAGATTCGAAGTGTCCATATTTGAATGTAATGGACAGATTCGAAGAGTCCTTATTCGAGTCTAATGGACAGATTCGAATATCATGGTCATCTCGAATCTAATGATAGATTCGAGATACCCATGAACAGATTCGAAGGTCCTAGAACAGACTCGAAGTCCCGTCGGTTTTGTTTTCAACAAAAACCCAAGATTTTAACCATTTTGAACTTGGTAAATCACATACATTAGTTCAACTAGGTTCTAATCAATGATTTATGCTTTTAATTTGATCTTTTATAGGTCCAATCTTGGTAATTTAGCAAAAACCCTATTTCGACCTATAAAACTTCAAAATTTGACGATTTGGTCTAAAATTGTGCATAAAACTACACAAATCTTGTACAATCCGGTTGATTATACCTAGATGTATCTGTAGAATCGAAACACCAAGTAAGAGACTCGACAAAATGTCGTTTAGGAGAAATACAATAGATTCGAGAATAGAATCGAGATCGCCGCAGTAGACTCGAGTGTATAGTTTCGAAAACAGTAAGGTCTTAAATGACTTCACTGTTGACCTATTTATACCACCAACCCTCGAGTCTAAGCGTAGATTCGAATCTACTGACAGATTCAAATTACTCCTTATTCGAGTCTGTCTTAGATTCGAAACCACCAACACTTAGAAAAATTTCGAAAATTTTGAAATAATTTCAACTTTTCCAACTTTTTTCTACGGTATTGTGTAACCAGATAAACTATGCCAATTCTTTTACCCTAAGCTTAAAATAATTCACGCATTGATTATTTTATTCAACTTTGAATGCACCCTCAGTAATTTTTGACCTTTTACCTAAGTAAAAATTAAACTAAACTAAAATGAAATAAAATAAACTAAGGTAAAAATAAAATAAAATAAAGTAAAATAAAATTTTGACCAAAAATTTAATCTAGACTTAAGAAAAATTTACAATCTAAGCTAAATACTTAACAACATATTTTTGATGAGTATAGTCTAAGAAAGGTTCAATCAGATAGCGATGTCTGATACTAACTTTCAGTACTTAAACTTTCACACTTAGGAATTTTTGATTCCTTTGATTGTTTGTTGTGACATACCTATTTAGCCGATTGTTGGTATTTTACCCCGTTAAACATTCTACATTTCGGAATATCCCTTGGCCTGTTTATTTATCAGGAAATTATCTTACGTGACTCAAACATAGACATATTTTTAGGATCAAGGCACACAGACAAAGATTCTAACTTGTTGGTATTTGCAAACTTTCTTTAAAAGACAAACATCGGACACAGGTCTGTATTCTCATACAACAAAGTGTCTTAGTTCGACTTAAGGTTTATTTTTAAAGTTAGCAGATAGCGGTGACAGGTCTGTACTGACGTACAACAAAGCGACATGTCTGCTAACCCGAATCTAAACAGAGACAACAGGTCTGTACTTACGTACAACAGAGTTGCATGTTTTCGACTCTCAGTTTTACATGATATTTCTATTCTTTCCATTTTCAGATGTATTTGATGTTGCCATACATCCCCAGAAAGTTTGCATACCTCATTTAGACTCAATGTTTGTATGTCTTGTACATAAAAATTAAGACCGATTGGTCATATATCTAAGTTAGTGACACGCTTGACTATTTCTAGAATATTTTATTAGCCTTGAGATTCCCTATATGTATTATGCCTACCAACACATCAAACTAAGTAAAGTATAACACTTAGGATTTAGTTGCATTATGTGTGAAAGCCTAAATACTTAGAGTCTGTAACGACGGTGCTAATTTTCGTCACTTTGAACCTATGTATCTAAGACCTAACTCTTTTTTCTAATATTCTCTTTTTTTTTATTTTTGTAATTTTCTCTCTTTTTTCTTTTATTTTTTCATAAGAAAAGCAGTAAAATAAGCTAACCTACTAACTTACTAAAGATAGAAACTTACTAAAAATAGAAACTTTCCTAAATTAGCAGATTACTGAGAAGAAAGAAAAACTACTACTCTACAATAAAATAAAATAAACTTACTACTACTAAGGTCAAATTACTCTGGGTTGCGCATTCCATTCAGATGAATTAAATACTCAAACCGTGACTTATCAAACGCTTTGGTAAATAAATCTGCATTATTATCTTCTGTTGCCACCTTTACCAGTTTGATTAAGTTCTTTTCAGCACAATCACGAATAAAATGATGCCTTATGTCTATGTGCTTTGTTTTACTGTGTTTAACTGGATTATTAGTTATAGCAATTGTAGATTGATTGTCTATCCTAATAGGAGTTTGAGTGTAAGCAAAACCGTAATCCCGCAATTGTTGTTGTATCCACAGAACCTGTGAGCAGCAACTACCAGCAGCAACATACTCGGCCTCGCACGTTGAAATGGCTACCGATGTTTGTTTCTTGCATTGCCAGGATACCAATCTCCCTCCTAGGAACTGACAACCTCCAGTTGTAGATTTGCGCGTCAAGCTGCATCCTCCGTAGTCAGAATCTGTGAACGCTTCCAACTCTAGATCTCCCTCCGCGTGATACCAAAGTCCCAGCTTCGGTTTCGACTTGAGGTATCGTAGAATCCGCTTCACAGCTTTCATATGCATCTCCTTCGGATTCGCTTGAAACCTAGCACAAATACACACAGCAAACATTATGTCAGGTCTTGAAGCAGTTAAATACATAAGTGACCCAATCATGGCCCGATATAAAGTCGGATCCACATCGGTATCACTTTCAGTACCCGGCCCGAGATTGTGATTTACTTGAATCGGCGTGCTGAAGTGGGCAGTCAACTTAGTTCCCTCCATCCCAAACCGTTCTAATATGTCATAGACATACTTAGTTTGATGGATAAACATCCCTTCCTTCTTTTGGTCAACTTGTAACCCTAAAAAGAAATTCAACTCCCCCATAGCACTCATCTCGAACTTAGACTTCATCACCTTCTCAAAATCTTTGCACATTTGTTCGTCTGATGATCCAAAAATGATATCATCGACGTACACTTGTACCAAGATAAAGTGTTCTCCTTTCCTCTTCACAAATAGAGTACTATCTATCCTACCCCTTTCAAAACCGTTTTCTAAAAGATGGTTGGATAAAGTCTCATACCACGCCCTAGGTGCCTGATGTAATCCATAAAGAGCCTTATCTAAGCGATATACTCTTTCAGGATATTTAGGATCTGTAAATCCGGGCGGTTGTTCTACATACACCAACTCCTTCACTTTCCCATACAGGAAAGCACTCTTAACGTCTAGTTGATATACCTTAAAGCCTTTGAAGGAGGCAAACGCTAGAAACAACCTAATGGCTTCTAGCCTTGCTACTGGTGCAAAAACTTCGTTCTAATCGATTCCCTCCTCTTGGTTGAAACCCTTTACAACTAATCTCGCCTTGTTGCGCGTGACTATACCCCGATCGTCTCTTTTGCACTTAAAAACCCATTTGGTTCCTATTGCAATCTCCCCTCGAGGTAACGGAACTAACTCCCACACTTCTAGTTTCCTAAACTGTGAAAGTTCTTCCTGCATCGCTTCAACCCAGGAGTTATCCTTTAGTGCCATTTGCACATTCTTAGGCTCTACTTGCGATATGAAACATGAATAAAGACATGTGTGATATGCCTCGGAGTCGTTTATCATCGACAACAACACGGTGTTGTTATTTACACTACTCCGAGTCTTCACACCCTCGTTAGGATTTCCTATGATGCTTTCTATTGGATGGTTCTTGTTAATCCTAGAGGTCTCTATTTCATCAACCCTTAGATTATCTCCTAAGTTGGATCCTATTTCACCTAAAGGGGGGAACAGGCTCAGCTTCTACATTTTCCTCCTCACGGACATTTTCCTCAGAGTTAGAACTTGAAGCTTGAGTCTGATTCTCAGTGTTAGGTGCCTCTTGATCAGCAACTTCTGGAGATCCATCTACAGTCGCAGTAGGCTCGGACGTAGATTCGAACGTGGTCCTTGGAAAGATTTGGCCATCGTCGTTCAGATGCAACGTCGCCATGTCCTTCTCGATTGTACCTGCGTTATCATCCAGAGGAATGTTAAATGACTCAAATAACTTATCATAGTCAAATATCCATTCCGGACCAGTTTGGGGTTCATGTGTATAACTTGTGACTTCAATGTTATACACAATCTCCACAGTACCAGTTGTTTTGTTAAACACCCGTTTGTTTGGTGAGTTTGGCACATAACCTAGGAAGTATCCTTCGTCAGCCAATTCACCAAACTTCGGTTGATGTTTTGTTCTTAAAAGTGTGCATGGTACTCCAAACGGTTCGAATCCAGTTAGGTTAGGTGGCCGTTTATTCAAAATTTCATAGCATGTTTTGTTCAATGATTTGACTGTAAGGACTCAGTTTAAAATGTGGCACGCGGTATTCACTGCCTCCCCCCAAAACATGGTAGGAAGCTTTGAATCCGAAAGCATAGTCCTTGCAGCCTCAATCAAAGTTCTATTTTTACGTTCGGCCACCCCATTCTGTTGAGGTTCATATGGTGTACTGAATTGATGCACTATGCCCTTTGATAGGCAATATACACCAATTACAGTGTTTTTGAATTCAGTTCCATTATCACTACGAATATATTTAACCCTAGTTCCGTATGAGTTCTCCACTTGGTCCAAGAACCCGATGAGCCTTGCAGCTGTCTCGTCCTTCGTACCTAAAAAGAAAACCCAAGAAAAACGTGAGTAATCGTCAGTGATAACTAGACTCGAAACAAACTCGAAACTTATCTAGACTCGAGATCCTATTCGAATGAAGCAACAGATTCGAAACAAGATAGATTCGAAATTCTCTGAAATTGACTCGAAAGGAGCGTATTTAGGTTAGACTCGAGACTAAAGTGAAACCCTAATTACCCCTATAGATTCGAGCGCCGCAAACTCGAAAAACAGCTAACACTTTGATTTTTTGACGTTTTACAGATTAAAGCACTATTTTTCAAACGAAAAATAATGATTTCGATCAAAAACGTGAAAAACCACAAAGTGTTTCCCGAATATGAATTTGCTAAGCTTGAAAACACGTTTTTGAGAGCAAAACCGTCCAACTAGCGTCAAGAAACCTAGAATGTATCTGATGAACACGAAGAACACCAAGAACACTCCGTAGGCTCTGATACCACTTGTAAGGTCTACGACTGCAAGATCTATCTAGACGCGGATCCGTGAACGAGTGCGGAATCCTCGTTGACGGTTAGACGGACAACTCTCAACCAACGGAACACGGAGACTATTAGACGCTGAACGAACGACACACGAACGATCCTACGAACTAATTCTCTCCGAAACGTCACTCACCTAGCTGATAAACTCGAGATCGCCGCTTGCTTAATTCCTCACGAATTCTACAAAAAGTCACTTAATGATTCGAGTCTATCCCTAATTATGAACCCTGATTCGAGTCTGATGTGGGCCAAACTCGAATCTGGCCCGAGGCCCATTCGAGTCTGTCCATATTGACATCCTCGAATCTAGCCCATTCGAATCTAAGGTCTCATTCGAATCTTTCACAGATTCGAATGTGTTCCCTTAAGCAATACGAATCTAGCCAAAACACTTAAACTCTTAAGTGATGAAACTTATGTTTTACTTATGCTTGAGTTAATCTTTGACCTTTATGTTTGAACTTCTTGTAATATGTTACATCAAGTTCAAACACACAATCAATAACAGACAAACACATATAAACATATATATCAAAACACTTGTTAATACTCAGAATATTACTTAAACCATAATGCAGATCGATTAGACTGCTATCGTCACACAGGGTGTACCAACAGACTACTTGTATAAAAGTCATAATAGTTATAAAAACACATATATATCACATGTTTTCATAATATTAACACTTTTATAATGTGTTCACATATTCATAAACACATTTAAAGAAACAACTTAAAAATAAAAACTAGAAACTTATAAACTTGAGTTTTTATGAAACTTGTTGTCGTAGGTGATTATATATATTATGCAAGACTTATATAAACATAAATATAAGATGTAATAGGTTAGTATTTACTTACTTTGATGTTTTTAGAAGAATGAAAATGAGTAGAAGGTTGGATCTTCAAAAGTTTCACCAAGAACACTTCAAAAATATGAAGAACACTTGAAAGAACACTTTGTGTGTTCTTGAGGCTTGATGGCCGGTTTTCAAGAGGGAGAGAAAGGAGAGATTTTGCTTTGAAGGTGTGAGGAAAATGCAAGGAATTAGGGTCTTATTTATAGAGGTGAAAAGGTGGTGAAATGATGAAAGGAGTTGTAAAATCTTGGATGAAAGGAAAGAGGTGGATTTGATGTAGAAAGGTTGAGTAAAAAAATACAAACTTTTGGTCCTTGTGTACTACATGGTGGCCGGCCTAGATAGGGTATTTTTGATGTATTTTTTTTTTTTTTGTATAAAAGTATTTAGAAATGTATTCTTGTATTTCCCTTTTCTTATAAATTCATAAATACTTTTGGATGCATTGTTTTAATTAATTGTTTTAGTCTTGCATAATTAAGGTTATGTAATTGTATTAGTGTATGATTAGTTTCACTAATCATGATTTAATTATGTACTTAGTTGAATTAATCCTTCATGTCGTAAATTGATCGGATTAATTGATTTCCCGATTCATCGCACCGATGAATTTGATTCTAATTGAGTTGAATTTTCTAATAAGCCTTGTTAATCACTTGATTAATTTCTAATGACTACTGATTAGGCTATAATTGACTATTAAATGTAGATTAGGGTTTTGTTGCTAACCTGGTTTAGTGCCGGATGTTACAGTCTCCCCCTGTTAAGGGAATTTCGTCCCGAAATTAGCTCGTGTTCTCTACTTCTTGAGTACTTGAGAACAGGTGAGGATATTTTTCCCGGAACTGATCTTCTCGTTCCCATGTAAACTCAGGACCTCGCTTAGAGTTCCATCTGACTTTTATTATTGGGATTCGACTGTGCTTGAGTTTCTTGACTTCTCGGTCCATTATTTCTACAGGTTGCTCAATGAAGTTCAACTTATCGTCTAACTCCAGCTCGTCCATGGGTATAACGAGTGATTCATCAGCCAGACACTTCTTAAGATTGGACACGTGGAAGGTGTTATGAACGTTACTAAGCTCTGGGGGCAGGTCGAGTCGGTAAGCTACCGGGCCAATTCTTTTGGTGATCTTGAATGGTCCGATATAACGAGGATTGAGTTTTCCTCGTTTCCCAAAACGGATTACGCCTTTCCAAGGTGAGACTTTCAACATTACTTGATCTCCCTCTTGGAATTCCAAATCCTTCCGTCGAATGTCTGCATAACTCTTCTGTCGATCCCGCGCGATCTTTAATCGGTTACGAATCTGGGCTATCTTTTCTGTAGTCTCTTGGATGATCTCAGGTCCAGTAATCTGACTATCTCCTACTTCAGCCCAACAAAGAGGTGATCGACACTTTCGCCCGTAGAGTGCCTCGAATGGGGCGGTCTTAATGCTTGAGTGATAGCTGTTGTTATAGGAAAACTC
This sequence comes from Centrapalus pauciflorus, assembly GCA_020465985.1. NCBI lineage: Eukaryota > Viridiplantae > Streptophyta > Magnoliopsida > Asterales > Asteraceae > Centrapalus > Centrapalus pauciflorus. The sequence continues at coordinate 322,652 of JAANYP010007822.1, read as the reverse complement.
GACTAATGGCAGGTGTCTGTCCCAACTTTTGCCAAAATCGATGACACATGCCCTTAACACGTCTTCCAACGTCTGAATCGTCCTTTCACTCTGACCATCCATTTGCGGGTGATAGGCTGTGCTCATATCTAGGCGTGTACCCAGTGCTTCTTGCAATGACTGCCAAAATCTTGATGTGAACCGGCTGTCCCTGTCTGATATAATTGATACTGGCACTCCATGCCTTGAGACGACTTCTTTAAGATAGATTCGTGTTAACTTATCCATTTTATCAGTCTCCTTGATGGGTAGGAAATGTGCGGTTTTGGTAAGCCGATCCACAATCACCAAAATAGTGTCATAACCTCCAGAAGTCTTTGGCAACTTGGTGATGAAATCCATGGTGATGTTTTCCCACTTCCACTGGGGTATTTCTGGTTGAACTAGCAACCCTGATGGTTTTTGGTGCTCAGCTTTAACCTTCAAACATGTTAAGCACTTGCTGACGTAGGTAGCAATGTCAGCCTTCATATTTGGCCACCAGTACATTCCTTTCAAGTCGTGATACATTTTATCTGACCCTGGATGGATAGCATATCTTGTCTTATGCCCTCATCCATGACCAGCTTCCTTACTCCTCCGAGTTTTGGTAACCAAATTCTGCCCATGAAGTATCGACATCCATCTGGCTTGATTTCAAACTGCTTATCCATCCCTCTCAAGGCTTCATCCAGTATATTACCCTCCTTGACTGCTTCTTCTTGTGCCTCGCGGACTTGAGAGTTTAGGTTTGACTGTATAGTCATGACCAAAGCTCCGACTCTCAAGGGTTTAACCCGTTCCTTTTGGCTCAGGGCATCAGCTACGACATTTGCCTTCCCCGGATGATAACGAATTTCGCAGTCATAGTCACTAAGCAGTTCAACCCAACGACGCTGCCTCATATTTAACTCTTTCTGATTCAGAATATGCTGAAGGCTTTTATGGTCTGCGAACACCGTGCACTTAGTTCCATACAGGTAGTGCCTCCATATTTTGAGAGCAAACACCACTTCTCCAAGCTCTAAGTCATGAGTCGTATAATTCACCTCGTGAATTTTGAGCTGTCGTGATGCGTAAGCAATGACTCTATCCCTTTGCATGAGCACACAACCTAATCCATTGTGTGAGGCATCACAGTAGACCACAAAATTTTCAGTCCCTTCAGGTAAGGACAGAATTGGTGCACTACACAATCTTTGCTTTAACTGCTGAAACGCCTTTTCTTGCTCGTCACCCCAGATATACTTCACATCCTTCCGAGTCAATTCTGTTAAGGAACCTGCTATCTTTGAGAAGTTTTCGATAAATCGCCTATAATAACCGGCAAGTCCTAGAAATTGGCGGATTTCCGTGGGGGTTCTAGGAGTCGCCCAGTTCTTTATGGCCTCGATTTTTGATGGATCAACTTGGATTCCCTGGCTGTTGATCACATGTCCAAGGAATTTAACTTCTCGCAACCAAAATTCACATTTCGAAAATTTGGCGTATAACTGTTCCTTCTCTAACAACTCCAATATCAGCTTGAGGTGGTGTTCATGCTCCTCCTTATTTCTGGAATAGATGAGAATATCGTCTATGAACACTATTACAAATTTGTCCAGATACGGTTTACACACTCGATTCATGAGGTCCATGAATACGGCTGGTGCGTTAGTCAAACCGAATGGCATTACCTGGAATTCGTAATGTCCATAACGAGTTCTGAATGCTGTCTTGGGTATGTCTTCTTCCCGAACCTTTACTTGATGATAACCGGATCGCAGATCAATCTTAGAGTAGAAGCTAGATCCTTGTAGTTGGTCAAACAGGTCATCAATTCTGGGGAGAGGGTAGCGGTTCTTTATCGTTAACTTGTTTAGCTCTCGGTAGTCTATGCACATTCTGAAGGATCCGTCTTTCTTTTTCACGAACAAGACCGGAGCTCCCCAAGGTGAGGAACTTGGTCGAATGAATCCTTTATCCATCAACTCTTGTAATTGATTGGATAGCTATTGCATCTCAGAAGGGGCGAGTCTATATGGGGCCCTTGCGACCGGTGCAGCTCCCGGCATCAAATCGATTTGAAACTCTACTTGCCTAGTTGGCGGAAGTCTAGGCAAATCTTCCGGGAAGACCTTCGGATAGTCACGAACCACGGGAATATCCTCGAGTCGCTTCTCCTCCGACTCTTTTTCTACAATTTGCACCAATACTGCATGACAACCTTTCCTAAGGCACTTTAATGTTCTTAGGCCGGATATGACATTCAACTGTCGGTTCTTTCTTTCTCCTTGGACTGTTAGGAACTTCTTCTTATGGAGTGGTATCCGTACCACTCTCTTACCACACAAAATTTTGGCATGATTGTGTGACAACCAATCCATACCAACTACTACATCAAAACTTCCGAGTTCTATAGGCATTAAGTCTATCTTAAAGGGATGATCTGCCAGCTTCAGTGTGCATTCCTTAATGATACTACTTGCCTCTATTATTTTACCGTCAGCCAGTTCTATAGTATAAGAGTTGTCTAAGGGAAAAGGAGCGGCATTCAATTGCTTACTAAACTTATCAGATATAAAGTTCCTATCAGCCCCAGTATCAAAGAGTACGTAAGCATAAATGTCATTTAAAAGAAACGTACCTGATACTACGTGGGGATCTTGACGAGCGTCACCTGCTCCTAACACAAAAGCTCTCCCCTGAGCTCCTCCACCATTTCTCAGCTTCGGGCACTCACTCTTGAAGTGCCCAGTAACTCCACATTCAAAGCAGCCTTTTTGATTGCTGCCACTGGTTCCCGGGGCTCCAGATTTACAGTCCTTGGCCATATGCCCCAAACGTTTGCATTTTCCACAGTGGGTCGGACAGGGACCCTGATTGTGATGGAAGGTGCATTTAGTGCAGAAAGGCTTGGTACCGGTATAACCTCTTCTTGGCTCAGCTCCCGCTGCGTAAGCGTTAATGGTCTCGGGCTTTTTGGATTGTGAACCCGCATTCTTCCCGGTCTTGTCTTCCCACTTTCTTTTGTTCTCCCCGGCCTTGGCTTCATTTCTCCGGGATACTTGGTCCATAAGATTATTGGCCATCCTGATGGCATCCTGTAGGGTGGATGGGTTTGAGGCAGTCACATTACCTTGAATTTGAGGAGCGAGTCCCCAAATGTAACGTTCGATCTTTTTGTACTCTGGGGTCACCATTTGAGGACACAGGATACTTAGCTCGTGAAATCGGTTGGTATATCCTGCAACGTCCGATCCCTTCATTGACAGGTTCCAGAACTCCGATTCCATTTTCTGGAGTTCGTTCCTCGGACAGTACTCGTCCGTCATCATTTGCTTCAACGCTGACCATGTGAGCTGGTAGGCTTCATCGATACTTACAGACTGGACATAGGAATTCCACCATGTGAGGGCGCTATCTTGTAGAGTGTGAGTAGCAAACTTCACCTTATCTCCCTTAGCACATCCACCGACGCGAAAGACAGATTCTAACTTCTCAAACCATCGTATCAAGCCAACGGCTCCTTCAGTTCCGTTGAAATACCGGGGTTTGCAACTTAAAATTCCTTTAATTCCACAACCTTTTGCGTGGATTTCAGTTCCTCCCGTGGTGTGGCTAGCACCACCATCTCCATTAGCTGAGCTATTCCTATTTGCCTCATATGTGGCTATAGCGGCAGCCACTCTTTGTGCGACTAGCTCTTCAATGTCAGCAGCGTTCATTGCTCGTTTCGGCGGCATTATCTTAAAATTTTAAAGAAAAAGCATAGTGTAAGAAATTGAATCTTAAAGAGGTAAGTTTTCCTTAAAGCACAATACTATAATCATCAAACACAATTTCATAAATAACTTGCAATTCAATCATTCGAAATTTTCTTACATTAGGGGCGGGTTATTACCCGAAAATTTTGTCCTATACTATTACATGATATTTTCCTACCATTACAAAGATAGATAGAAGTTCACTAAGTGTGGGAGTGATCGGGGGTCTCTCCCTTTTCCATCGCGTTAAGGCACTGAGTCAGCTCCTCGATCCGAGCTTGGCTTTCGGCTAGTTGCTGCCGAAGCTCATTCAGGCCATTCTGTTGAATAGCAAGGGCGTGCTGATTAGCCCAGTAGATGTTGGAGTTTTGCAACTCCTCCCGCTCTAGACGAGCGGTCATCCCACCGATATCTAGGTTAAGTGATCGGATCTGGTGGTCATGCCTAGTCGACCGTGCTATCAGAAGTGGTATGGTTTGCTCGGTAGGCTCTTGGGTGAGGGTCGGGACAGGTGCGGAGGATGGTCCTCCTATCTCGAAGTTGGGAGGATTTCCCTCCATCTGCCTCCATTCGCGGAGGGTCTCCGGTATCCAGGTCCATCGCCGGGCGTCTACCCATCGGTGTGGTGGTGGGGGATTGGGCTGGGGAGTCGGGACAGGAATAGACTCCCCTCTTGGTGGGTTCACCCGCTTTCGGGGTGTGTACAGCATTTTGGGGCCGTTAGGGTAAGGCCTATACGGATTATATGACGGTTCGGCTGGATGGTATGGAACGCGAGCAGGGACCGTTGGGGGCAATGGATCTTCTTCCTCCATCGGCTCTTCTTCCGTCTCCCACATCGGATCTTCCGAGGGGTCTTCTTCTTCCGATGTGTCTTCCTCGTGGAAAATCTCAGTGGCCGTGGGGCTAGCAGGAGTGTACTCCTCCTCTGAATCCAATATGATGATGGTTTCCGGATGGGACATGATTTCTGCTTTCAAGGTCCATTCATAGTCTTTTAGTTAGTTACAAAATATTTTTAAAATCAGTAAAACGTAAGTGCAGTTATAGTCTAGGGTACTAATGCAACCTAGTTCACTATAACTATGGCTCTGATACCAATCTGTCACACCCTGCTACCTCGGTTGGCAACGAGACGTGACGAGTGCGGAAGCGTAACCATAATCATAATGAACGACCACTATATGGACGTTTTCAAAAATACATCGATATGACTTTAAAAGGTAGAAATGTTTTACATAACCCGTAAATGATAAAGAGTAGTTCGCAAGGTACAGAGATTTAAATACATAATTAAATTATCCAAAATAATGCAAATAAATCTCCGACGGTTTGAAAAAGAATGCGACTCCTTAAGTGCGGAAGCTTGAAAGTAGTTACTTCTGAAGGCATACTTGCCTTAATTTCCTGAAAATACACGCTAAAATACGTCAACAAAATTGTTGGTGAGCTCATAGGTTTACACGTAAATCTGACTTGTATGGACAACAATAATAGAGTTTGAATTTATAAAATCATAAATTTCATGTTATGTATTACATATAAACCATCATGCAACCGAAGCTTAATTATAAATGAGTTTGCCCTGTGCAGTATTCCCATACGTAATACCGTGTGTTAAATATATATGCACTCGCTGTTAGCCGAACCGAGCTAACCCGAATGGGGGACATGACTCCCAATAGATCTATCCACAATATATTCGCGCTTACAAATAAATGCAATTAACGGTTCATGATATAAGGGCGGATGGAACCACATGTGTAATACATAATAGAAATGAAGTGGTTTTCGTGTCCATATGAAAACGAAGCATGTATTTCATCCCCAAAACTTAACAGTATGAAAATAGGGGCTATGAGAACTCACCGAACTTGTGATGGCAAAACTAGGCGCAAAAATGCAAATGTGCGTTGTTTGATGGGTGATGAAACCGGAGGTGTTTAACCGAGTCCTAAATGATAATAAGGACTTAATATCACCAATATATGATAATATGTATATTTATAGATTTTTATGTCTTAAATCACCCAACATTACAAGTTTATAAATAAAATGCGCTTAAAACGTCAAGTATATATATATATATATATATATTCCAGCTTTTTCGGAGGTTTTTCGGCCTACTTTGAGGCTGTTTTTGACCAAGCTCCAAAATGTTTTAGACTTTGGTTTTCTAGGACATTCAACTACTATATACAAAGGATTTTTAGAATCAAGAACGGTCATTTTTCGAGTTGTTTAGGTTAGTGAAAAAGCTCGTTAAAAACGCTATGTTGGCCATTTTTGAGCTGTCAAACTTTCGGTTTCCCAAATAATTTCTGGAGGTCTTAAACTTCACAATAAATCATGAAAATTTGCAGATCTATAGTTAAGACATAGATCTAACTTTTGAGACAAGATTCAACTCATTTCGTTGAGTTATGAATTATTTATGATTTTTCAAAGTCGATATATATTTTCTGCCGAAAATCCGTAGTTTATAAACTTACAACAACTTATGATTCTTGTTGTTTATTCAAAGACTACTTGTATAAAAGTCATAACAGTTATAAAAACACATATATATCACATGTTTTCATAATATTAACACTTTTATAATGTGTTCACATATTCATAAACACATTTAAAGAAACAACTTAAAAATAAAAACTAGAAACTTATAAACTTGAGTTTTTATGAAACTTGTTGTTGTAGGTGATTATATATATTATGCAAGACTTATATAAACATAAATATAAGATGTAATAGGTTAGTATTTACTTACTTTGATGTTTTTAGAAGAATGAAAATGAGTAGAAGGTTGGATCTTCAAAAGTTTCACCAAGAACACTTCAAAAATATGAAGAACACTTGAAAGAACACTTTGTGTGTTCTTGAGGCTTGATGGCCGGTTTTCAAGAGGAAGAGAAAGGAGAGATTTTGCTTTGAAGGTGTGAGGAAAATGCAAGGAATTAGGGTCTTATTTATAGAGGTGAAAAGGTGGTGAAATGATGAAAGGAGTTGTAAAATCTTGGATGAAAGGAAAGAGGTGGATTTGATGTAGAAAGGTTGAGTAAAAAAATACAAACTTTTGGTCCTTGTGTACTACATGGTGGCCGGCCTAGATAGGGTATTTTTGATGTATTTTTTTTTTTTTTTGTATAAAAGTATTTAGAAATGTATTCTTGTATTTCCCTTTTCTTATAAATTCATAAATACTTTTGGATGCATTGTTTTAATTAATTGTTTTAGTCTTGCATAATTAAGGTTAAGTAATTGTATTAGTGTATGATTAGTGTCACTAATCATGATTTAATTATGTACTTAGTTGAATTAATCCTTCATGTCGTAAATTGATCGGATTAATTGATTTCCCGATTCATCGCACCGATGAATTTGATTCTAATTGAGTTGAATTTTCTAATAAGCCTTGTTAATCACTTGATTAATTTCTAATGACTACTGATTAAGCTATAATTGACTATTAAATGTAGATTAGGGTTTTGTTGCTAACCTGGTTTAGTGCCGGATGTTACACCCAATCCCAAGCCTGATGCATCTGTGTAGACTATAAAGTCTTCGTTTCCTTCAGGCATGGCCAAAACAAGTGCTTCACTTAATAACTTCTTCAACTTATCAAAAGTCATTTGTTGTTCCACCTCCCAGATGAAAGTTGCGTTCTTGCGAGTGAGCTTACACTACAACAAAATGAACCTACAGCAACATGGGAAAAGTGTTGTGTTAGGCCTTGAAAGTGTTGCTATAGGCCTAATGCGACACTTTATGTAGTGTCACCTTAGCCAACGTCGCCTTAGGTCTAAAGCGACACTTTCACTAGATAATGCAACACTTTTCAAAAGTGTTGCCATTATTTTATAAATGCAACACTTTTTAAATGCAACACTTTTTATATTCTAAAGCAACATTTTTAATGTGTTGCCATTATTTTATAAATGCAACAATTTTTAAATGCAACACTTTTTATACTCTAAAGCAACACTTTTAATTTATTGTTAGCAATTTATAGCAACACTTTACTTATCAAATGCAATACTTTTCAAATGTTTTCTTTATATAAATGCAACACCATTATTAATCTATTGCAACACTTTATTATTGTTTTAATTGCTTCGTGATAGTTTTTCTACTTACAATTCAAATTAACAAAAATAATATCATTTCATAACATATCGATCAAAAAGTATTTCAAGTATATAAACGTCTACAACCAAAATAAGGATCATCAAATGTATAAGCGATACAACAAACATATAAAGTACAATATCGGGAATGCATATTCAATTCCTCTTCTTGTAATTTCTTTCATACGAAAACGACGCTTATGATGCACAACTCTCCTTCTGTCGATCACTTTGCATATGTCACAAGAAAGTAACTAACCTGCAACATATGAAAACACGTATTTAAACACAGTCTTACACATTAAATATACCACCCATATACAAATTATAATGCAATCAATAGATATTTGCAATGGAAACAAAAAAATGCATTGATATCCTATAGTAGTGTACCCGTACAAAGCGGCGGTGACGAATTTTTTTTTTCTCATTTGGAAACATGTTTGTTGAGTTTTATAAACAAAGGGAAAAAAGATTGAATTCATAGATAAGATGACGTCCTAAAATAAGAAAAAAAACATCATTCATTCGCAAGTCCGACCAAATCGTAACTGTGTGCTAGAGTTGAAAATATTCTCAATGCCATCGATCCAATCAATCACCAGAATATGGATCTTCAAGCTTGGAATTATCCAATCCAGTTGCATTAGTAATTGATGAAATAGTAACAGGATGTAGGTGTAGCATGTATGGTAAAGACTATGAAACAGAATATAATAATGCTTTCACTGAATAGAATAATAAAAGCAAGTTAGAAAATAGCAGGAGCAAGTAACCAGAAATGCTCTTTAAAAAAAACTGACACAGGTGCTTCTAATATTGCAGACCACCAGCTTACCAAATATTAATGGCTATGAACAATGAAATTCCAGATCCAAGGCCGTATCCCTTTTAGAGAAATTCACATAAGCATATGACGATGATCCCAGCAAAACATAGCTGAACGATTATGAGAATAGCATTCCCAACACCAAGTTCACCAACACTGTCATACAACCCTGATAGAATATAAGCCACAGTCTCACCAACAGCAATAAAGATTCCCAGCAACTTCTGAGCACCATTCCTACAAAAACACACAGCTACCAATTGAGTATAATACGTGAAGCAATATAAATTTTAAAAAAAAAAGAACCAACATAGAGACTAATGCTATTAAACTCACAATAGGGCACGGTAGAAGAGGGTATCTGTTACAAAGGGTCAAAAAATCAAATAAATAAAATTGAGAAAAGGTAGGCAAGAGGGAAAGGGGTCACACAGGTTAATGTATTAAAACTTAAAAGTCACCAAAAGTATATTGAAATGTTAATAGAATTCATAATTACGTTATTTAAAAACATTAGATGGAGAAAAAGACGATTCAAAGGCCTTGAATCATGATGATATAATGTTGAGTTTTAGCTAAATAAAAGAGCTGTTGTCATAGTAGTTCAAATTTAGACCTACAAACATTAAAAAAAAAAAAGATAACAGAGAAAAAGATCCAACATAAATGTGCGACTTACACTACTTTTCGATGTTTCTCATCTCACATGTTTTTGCCTTCTCAGAAGTCGATGCGTGAAGAAAGTTCAACACATTTCCTTGACGGCACTCCTGGCCACATCCACATCTTCTTGGGATGGAGGAGGATTTTGGATTAATTCCGTTTCCAATTCTTCTGCATCATTTATCAGCGTTGTGACCTGAAACATCCCTCCAGCACCTTCACAGACCTGAAAATTGAGAGGCACAAAAATCACTCAAAAATTAACACAAAGTGATAGTATACAAAAATCAAACTCCCCTAGATCTAGAAAGTAGTACAAAGATAAACTGAAATTGAACTTCAAAATGCAAATACCTCAAATAATACCGAATGAATCGAAGCTACCAAAAATACCGAACTTAAGTAGTGTAGCAAAAAATAGCAATAAAATAAGTAAATGCATCAATCAACTATAGACTAAGTTACTTACCCATGTGTCTTGTGCTTCATTATCAACAAAGGTGTTGTATTTCCTCTTATGAGTCCGTTTAAACAGTTCAAGCGCCATAAGTACTCTCTTCAGTTCCTTTTGCTACACACACACACACGTGTGTGATTGTGTTTTAAAATACATATAAGCAAAATATTGAAGTACATAATCAAACAATAATATAATAAAGTTAAAAAATTCTTAAAACCGAAAGCAACCAGAATATCTCATTATTTTATACAAGTACCTTTTTATACAATTATCCCTTAAATAAATAATGGCAACAAACTGTAATAATATCAATTAAAGGTTCTAGCAAACATGATCTCATTTGCCACATGGTTCACTTACTTTCTTTACCATGTCTACATATTTCTAGGACACATGTACAACTTCAATCAAACATGCATTTTACAATTTAGCTTTCCCTTATAAATAACCATATTACTACAAGTTTCATTCTTGATTCATTTGAAAATTTGTATCATCACACCATCACAACCAACGAGAACAAAGTATGGATAACTTTCTATTTGTTTTCTTGATTTTATTTTTGATTATACGTTGAAAATATATAGTCTCATACAATTCTGCTTCTAATAACATTCAATTACATTAATTTCCAATTATGCAACGGATCTAAGGAAAAAATCACTATCCATCACCAACATAAGCTATTTACTCACCAACCCCATCTCTCACTGTCATTAAACTAAATTAAACCAAACTTAAATGAGTAACTTTTAGTAGATAATAACTAAACTTAAATAAGTAACTTTTAGATTAAATTAATATATTGGGAAATTAAGAAATAGAATGGACAACAACATTGTGAACTTATGTGTGCAATTTAATAAAAAAAACACAAAACAGAATCAGTAGCAACTTGAATGGTCCCTGTTTCAGTTTTCCATTAATTCATCTACAGCTGCAGAATCTAGTAATACACAGAAACAAGAAATAGTTCATATACTGAAATAAAGAAATAGTTCATATACAGAAAAAGATCTAATAATTACCTGAAAAAACCAATGAAAAAAATATAATAAACACCTGCATAAATATAAACAAAATGATGCAAGATGGGATATAATTCTTATGAATAAAAAGGTATAGTAAACATCAATATAATCAAAACTTTTGGACCTTGATCGATCTGCCCGTCGCCGGAGGAAAGAAAGAGAGAGATCAATGGAGATCCTCTGTCGCCGTTGCTGGGTAAAAGAAACATAGAAATCGATGTCGCCGCTGGAGGAAAGAAAGAGAGAGATCGACGATTAGGGTTTGGGAAGGGGGTCTAGAGAGAACCACTGCTGGAAGGGGGTCACCGGCTAGGGTTTGGGAATGGGGGTCGCCATATACAGAGAGAGATCGGCGAGGGTGGGGGCGACGGCGGGTGAGGGCGGTGAGGGGTCGTGGTGGCATCTGAGGGAGTAGAGGTTGGATAGATTTTTTGCAAATGAAGAGATCGAGTTACAGGTTCTAATGTATACATTAGTTTTAAACTAAATTTGTACATTAAATGCTTCAAAAAAACCTTTTAAAAATGTTCGTATTTTGAGTAAAATTGTTTTTTTTAATGTTTTTCAAAACAATATATCTTTTTTAATTTAATAACAAGTAAAACTATAAAAAATTAGAATAATAAATTTTTTTTAATTTAATCATCTTTTTTAATTTAATTATAAAAACAATTTCATTACAATTTTGTATCGTGTATCTGAATAATAAATGGTTTTTATACAACTAAACATACCATAATAATTTCAAAAGACAACTACAAATATATGTATAATTAAAATCATAAATTTAAGGATGTAAGAAAATGTTGTAATAATAAATGTTAAAAGAGAGTTAAATGAAAATTTATTGAAATAAAAAGGCTAAATAACAAATAACATTAAGACGAGGGTGTATTATGAAAATTTTAAATTTAAAATTAAAAAAAACCTCATTGGTGGATACCATTTGGTAATTATATATATATATATATATATATATATATATATATATATATATATATATATATATATATATATAATGAAAAGTTAAAATTTAATTTTTAATTAGTTTACCACCCAAAAATATATATATACATGTGATATATATTTTAAATTTGTAACCAAATTTCTAATTTTACTCTTTTTTTAAAAAAATAAAATAAAATATGTACTATCAAATCTTGTATTTTATTAATCTTAACAAATGAGACATTGAACTTTTGTGTGTATTTTTTAATTAAAATTACATAACAAGAAAAAAGTATAGTCAACACTTAAAAACACGTCATATGTTTTTCATTATAAATCCAACACTTAAAAAAATGTTATGTGTTTTTAAAAAGTGTGTTGCATTTTTTTCATTATAAATGCAACACTCTAAAAATGTGTTGCATTTTTTTATTGAAATATGCAACACTTTAAACAAATGTTGCAATTTTTATTTAAGACTGCAACACTTTAGAAAATTGTTGCATTTTTTAGTAAAAATGGCAACACTTTAAAAAAAATGTTGCATTAAATCATTATATGCAACACTTATTGTCAATGTGTTGCTTTAGAGTGAACTTAAATTAAAAAGCAACAATTTTAAAACGTGTTGCATTAGCTTCGATATGTAGTAGTGTTAGTAAGAGGAACGACTATCTTGGAAAAATCTTTGATAAATCAGCGGTAGTAACCAACTAATCCCAAGAAACTGCGGATTTCTGAGCATTACGAGGTGATTCCCAATTCTAGATAGCTTCGATCTTTGTCGGATCAACAACAATACCAACATCAGATATCACGTGCCCCAAGAATTGGATCTGAATGAAATATTGAGGAGAAGCAAAGTTAACAAAAGTTTACAAGTGAATATAGAAATCAAGGAATTGTTTCGAATGTTGAGACGTACCTGCCTCAACCAGAATTCACATTTTGAGAACTTGGCATAAAGTCCCTCTTTTCGCTGCAACTCTAGTAATTCTCTTAAATGTGTTGCATGGTCTTCCTTGGTCTTTGAGTAAATAAGGATGTCATCGATAAAGACAATGACAGATTTGTCGAGCATTGGCTGGCAGACTCTATTCATGAGATCCATGAAAGCAGCCGACACATTCGTAAGACCGAACGGCATCACCAGAAACTCATAGTGTCCATAACGAATTCTGAAAGCGTTTTAGGAATATCGTCTTGGTGGACTTTGATCTGATGTTATCTCCATCGAAGATCAATTTTCGAGAAATAAATAACTCCTTACAACTGGTCGAAGAGATCATCAATCCGGGGCAATGTGTATTTATTCTTGATTGTCACTTTTTTGAGTTCACGATAGTCGATGCACATACACAGTGTGCCATCCTTCTTTTTGATAAATAATACAGGAGCACCCCAAGGTGAAGAAATTGAGAGAATAAAACCCTTATCAAGCAGCTCCTGTAACTGTTTCATCATTTCCTGCATTTCTACAGGGGCTAAACGATATAGAGCTTTTGCTATGGGAGCAGCTCCAGGAATAAGGTCAATACGTAATTCCACTTGACGGTCAGGTGGCAATCCCGAGATATCTTCTAGAAAGACATCTAGAAATTCTGAGACGACTAAAACGGTAGAAAGAGATTGAACTTCAGCCTTTGCATCAACAGCATAGGCTAGATAGGCAGAACAACCCTTAGCAACGTGCTTACGGGCCTTAGCAATTGAAATTAGGCATAAGTCGCCTTTTTGTCTGTCACCGTATATACATATGCTCGACCCCAGGGGTAGTAATCTTGATCATTCTGAGCCTCGTTATGGACAAACCATTCCATACCCACTATGACATCAAATTTCCCAAACTCCATGGGTATTAAGTCTAAATTGAACACTACGTCCTCTATAAGTAAGGTACAATTCCTATATACTTTATCAGCCTTGACTGACATGTTGCTAGCAGTTTTAATATCAAGTACAAATTGTAAGTTTGATGTAGGCATGTTAAGTTGACATGCGAATGAAGTGGAGACAAACGAACAATTTGCTCCAGAATCAAAGAGAATGCGTGTAGGGATTGAATTTATAAGGAACGTACCATTGACCACCTCCGAGTCATCTTTCGTTTCTTCAGCTGTGATCTGGAAAGCCCTAGTTGGAGCCCTCTAAGTTTGTTCCCTACAAGCAGTGGAAGCTCCAAAAGATCTCGTAGTCGATTGTTGAACGCTTTGATCCCTTGGGGGTTTCAAGCAATCCTTAGAAAAATGGTCAATCCTATGGCAATTGTAGCACGCATCGCCTTTTCGTGGACAATGCTCCCAATGATGACCTTTTTGCCCACAGCAGAAGCAATACATGTCCTGAGTTTTACACTCCCAGTGTGCGTTTTCCTGCACTGCCTGGAGTCTCTCATTTCAGCATTGGCCGAAAAGGCCTTTCCTTTCTTTGGGGAGGAAGATGGTTGGCTGGATTGGGGAGAAGATCTGGATGATCAAGATCTGCTCCACGTTCCGAGCAGCTTCCATCATCCCAGTAAAAGTTGGATACCGAACAGTGCTCATTGTTCGGAGAATCTCATAGTCTAAACCGGCCTCGCACCAGCATATCTTTCTCTCCTCGGTATCGACTTGATGGGGTGCGAACAGACTTAAACGAGTGAACTCGACAGCATATTGAGTGACTGTTTTTGTTCCTTGAGTCAGACTTAAAAATTTCGCCTCTAGACGGTGCTTCCCGTCGGCAGAACAGTATTGTTGAGAGACACTTCCTTAAACTCACTCCAGGACATGTGCGACACTACCTCCATCGTCAGCACATTTATCATTGCATCCCACCACATAATGACATCTCTTGCAAACATTCTCGTGGCAAATCGAACCATGTCCTTTACAACACAGTCACTAATTCAGAAGGTTCTTTCCGTCATTGTAATTCATTCCAATGCCGTCACGGCATCTCCAGTCCCATCGAAAGTAACGGCCCCGTTACTCTTGAAGTCTTTAAAATCCCTTGACTTTGTAAGAAGAACCAGTGTCTTCTTGTCTATCTTCTTGTTCTCCTTGTTGTTGTTCTTTATTCTTTCTTTTATCAGCTTTATGTTTGGCCTCGGCCTCATCCCTGGCCCTCAATTGATCAGCAAATGACTGAGCTTGCTCAGCCATTCGTTTAGGTATTAATGTTTAAGGAACTTGAAATTCTCCTGACATGTTCTGAAATATAGCAAATAACATTTAGAACATTTTTTGTGAGTTCTAGTGTTTACAATTACCCTTTATTTGTCCTCGTGTGCATGTCAATCCTATCTTAGTTCAGATCATTTCCTAGGAGTTCATTCTAATATCATAACCTAAGTTTGAGTCCAAGTCCTCGCGGACTCTTGAAACCTCAAACTAATGCTCTGATACCAAACTGAGACATCCTCCTTGATTAGTGTGATAATTGATAACTCCAGGATCAGCAAGCAACCATAACATTAACATGTTATAAAATTGATGAACTTAAAGCAGTTTTAAGTAGCTCCACACTAAAGCAAGAAAATGTATAAGACTACAGTGTCATAGGCTAACTATTACATCATCATAAATTGTTTTTAAAAGCATAAAATCCCAGCCCCAAAGCTATATCATCCATGTAGCAATAAGCTTCTATGGTCTCTGGGAAAATTTAAAATGATAGCCTAATTGGAAGACCCAGCTACACCTTTTCCATTGCCTAAAAACATTGAAAGTTAACGAGTAAGCTATGGCTTAGTGAGATAACAGATTAATCATTCAACAGATATTTCTTTACAAACTAATTGTGAAAACGGGCAGTGCAAGCCCCATAACAAGTGAAAACCATGCAGTGCAAGCATGGGGTTTGGCAGTCCAAAAATGCTGATCGGGAATGTGCCGAACCAAACCAGGAAAGTGTATGGGATGATCAGTCCCCGACAGTGGCTTGCTGTCAGCACCGGTCCAGGTTGGATCAGATTATGAAGTTTAATCATGATGGAACATGATCTCAGTGATTCACTTTCAAATGAACGCTGGCTACATGTTTGTCACATGTCAAGTACAAGTGTGCTTCAATACAATGAATCATATATGAGTGTCGAATGATGTATTTTGAACAACAAGAACATGTCATTGAAATATGAAATATGAATGCAAAGACAATAAATGCTTGAATATTAATCTATTACTCACAGTGGTTTTACACAGGGCAAATTGGCTCTCAATCAATGTGTGTTAGTCAACACCACAAAGATCCTGTTATGTCAGTGTGGTAGTGAATCAGTGTTAGTATCTTTTAAAACTTGATTTGAAAAATTAAGTAAAATGAACCGAAATTCGGACCACATCCGAATTTTGGATGAACCCGAAATTCGGATGGCCCGAGGTCCCATCCTTAGTATTTTATTTGTATTATTCATCCGAAATTCGGATGATACACCCATCCGAAATTCGAAGCTCCTATATCCGAATTTCGTGTCCTTGACTTGTGATTCTTCAAGTTTGTTATCCGAGATAGTATATGGTGTGAAACTCAGATTTGAACCGAACTCGGATGGATCCGAGATTTGACCTAATCCGAAATTCAGATGATCCGAATTGTGTTCATCAGATCCGAATTTCGTACTTATACATTTCTTATATTTTCCAGATTTCGCTTTTGGTAATTTATGCATGTTTTGTGGCTGAAAACTATTGATATAAACTTAAAAGTACCTTTTTAACACTTTTTAACATAAAACATGACATAAATATACCAAAATCAGTCCCTTTTTGTCCATTTTTCATCACTGTCGATGAACACGCACTAAAAACACATAGTAATTCCAAAATCGTACTTAGAACTTGAATTAGAAGCTAAAATTTGGTACATAGCTTCACTATTGCTCGATTTAAACATATCCATAAGAATCTACAACATGCAACAACATCTAAGACTGAAATATTTGATTCGGTGTTCATAAAAACCGTACCCAAATCTTCAAAATTCGTAAATATGAGTAAGTATTACCTCAGATTGTTGTTTGCAGTAGCTATAGTACCTCAATTGCAACTTAAATCCAACTTTACAGCCTCTAATTCCATGATTTGTGTTCTTGATTTGCAGTTTTGAAGAACCCGTGGGTTCTAGAGAGTAAATGAGAGAGACGGTGGAGAGGAGAGAGCGAGTGATTTTGAAGAATGAATAATCATTCCCCTTTTTATTTATTGTGTTGCTCCATTTGCACATCACACCCCTCAACTTCGTATTTTCTTATTTCAATCCTTTTTAAACATCTAACTCGGTTCCTTATTGTTATGCTTGCTCGAAAGACTACGATGAAGATTTCTCCACATTATTTTCATTTTTAAATTTGTGAACGGAATTTGCTTAACCGAAATAAAAATCCATTAATACATCAACTAAGTCTTTTAATTATAAATTACATGATCATAAAAGTAGGGATCTTACAAATTATATAAGTATGTGGTTATTATTTATATAATTATATAATTATATGTAGTCTCGTTTTTTGTTAAACAAAAATAAAAACATAAATATGTTGTGAAAAGAGATAATTCAGAAATTTGTGGATATTTTTCATTTGATGAAATAGAAAGATATTTGTTACATAATATGTATCTAAACATAAAATTAAACCATATAAAATAATTTTTTTGACAAAAATATAAAGAAAGTACAATTATTTGTCATAAATATTATACATATATATAATGTGGATTATTCATTTTTAAAGTTATTATTTCATCATAATATGTTTGAATATTTTATGTATGTTAAGAATTTATTTGACATAAAATATAATAACATCTTATTTAAAATGGTTCGTTAAAATATAATATCAAAAGTTACAATGATACAAAGTTACAACAATTATATGTTGTCCAACGTGTCTATATGGACGTTGTTCATGCTTCATTGCGAATAGGGAACCAAGGTCTCACGCGTCTGTTATTTTTAGCTTGACACGTAAACATCAAAGAATCTATCTTTAGTAATAAATCTTGTCTCCGCGGTGTAAAATATAATAAGACGTATGAATTTTCGTTTGCAAAGTGCTTTAGAACATGATCCATGTCACCTCCGGGCTTAAGGAAGTAAAAAAATATTCGATTACGAGCGTTCGTTACGTAACCCAACTGTTGCATTACTTCTCTCTCAAGCATGTCCTTTGTTAGTTTATCAAGTTGTACATAATCAATACAATGTACAACCCTTCCTTCGTATCGTCTAGAGGGTAATTCACTGAATAAGCCACAGTGGTGAAGATTTATGGTGTATAGATCATCAAACTCATCTGTGTAGAAAATAAAACGTCTATGGATGTAAGATAGTAGGCAATGATTTGTAAATATTATGCGGAATCGGAAGTTTAGTTATCGTAGTAATGTTGATTTATGCCTGTTTGATTTGGTGGTCTGATCCTCCAAAGTGGGAGATGTGTCACAACGTTATTTGAACTTGTTGGTGGACGACGAGTTGTAATATGGTTTGATCTGTTTGTTCTCATTGTGCAAGGGTGTCTATTACCTGCTTGAAGTCGTTGATTAAAATGTTTGGTGGGTTATCCGGGGTTGCTTCATCAACCCAGGCGAAGAAGTCACAAATTAGATGTTGTGACACGTTCACGAACTCATATGCCGCACAACAGTAGTATCGTCATCCAGCGTGCATCAATGAGTTTGAGGTTGGTATGACAGTCGTATCCCCACACTTGCAGGTAACGATGGTTTTGCTACGATATTGGTTACGTGTAATAGAGTGAGTTGTCATTGAAGTAGTATGCTTTACGATAATCTACAATTACTATGAAAGTGTAAGAATATATATAGACAAGAGTCCGGCCACAGCTTGACACACAATTACTATGCATGTTGCAAATACTATTAACAACCTTAAAGATAATTGTGTTGATAGATAAAAAAAATAAATTCAATACATATTTTAGTTAGTGAATAAAACAACCACGACCTGACACATTAAAGATATTAAAATGAATTCAATACATATTTTTGTTATTGTCGTTCATAAAATTGAAACCTCGTACTACAACTACCGCTTTCAAATTGATTATTATTCCGACGATATTCAGGAGATATCATTTCACGTAATTCTTGATTAATAACATAAAAATCAAACTATTCAGAAGAACCTACATATTTTAAAAACTCATCCACATCATCCTCATTGTTAAAATTAAGCAAACCCGTTGACAAATCAGAATTTGGTAATCTCCAGTAATACCATAACCCCCATGTTGCTTCGTATCCCAACTCGGTTAATACTTCTTCCATAAACTCAATTGATATATGGTTACATCAACGCAGTCGACTTATACTACATGACCATTTTCGTAGGTTCTACTAACGGAACTGTGAAAAAACCAGATGTTTGGAGTTTAATTGTAAACAACTCTTTAGGTGGCCTGATCAATAGAATCATGTTAGTAGTAAATTCTAGTAAAGGTATAATAAAATTACTAGAAAAAAGTTACCGAACTATTCCTTTGTTAGAGTTGGATCTTCGTTTGTTGAACGAATTTGCCAGAAATGGTTTTTCATATTCGTTTTTAAATGTTTAGTGTTATAAAACAAAGTGAGTTCGTTTGGTGAGTGAAATTTGCATGTTTATAAACATTAAGTGGTGCACCTGGATAAAAGATTGGTCATGTCGATGATCAGGCCGTTCTTTCCAACAACGTTTGTTAGACAAGTAATAACATCGATTTTATTACATCATGTACCAGTTAAATATAGGAAAAACTTTAGGATAGATTTAAAAATTTACGTGATCATTTAGACAAGTAATCTGTAGCAATCGTGAATATAATAAAAGATGTAAATGTTTATTACCTTGCAAAGACGTCATACATACATAATATGATCAACTTATGATACATCTAATTGTATTTCGGTTGACCGTTCGGACATCGTGTGCGGTTGTGACCTGGCTGGTGGCAGATTGAACACTTTTTAATTCGTGGTTCATCGGGAAGGCGAACGTCTATTTCGTTACGTATCTGGCGGTTGCGTCTTCTCCTTTAAAAATTGTAAGCCTTGACCGATCAGCTTGTAACAGCCAACCAGGATCTATCAATTGTGCTTTATGTAGCAGGGGTGACAAGCCAGTTTTATATTGCCGTTGATATGACTCTGTCCAGTAGACCTTGTGAATGCAAGTAGTGACATCATCTCCCCTATGACGACAAACAACAATCGCATGGGAGCAAGGAAATATTGTCATTTGTTATTTCCCAAAACTGCATTCACGGTTCATGTAATTGACTGTATAGTCGTTTCCGCCTATGTCATTCGTGCTCAACCTGGATCAAAACTTTGCATGTGCCCTCAATGTGGTGAAATTCTTCAACAGTGTGTTCTTGCGCATGTCTCTCACGCATTGTGAATAGTTTCCACATTCTTGGGGGCAATGGTGTCTGACAGTTGATCGCAATTTCGCAGTGCTTTTGAAAATGTTCAACGGCCTTGTAAAATGTAGAATCGATACACGCTCTGATCGGTAGAAGCCTTGCATGCCGTAAAGCATAATTCATGCACACAGCAATGTTTGTCGTAAGGTTACCCCAACGATGATGATAGTTATCATGTAGCAGAGATCACTTGCTTGTGCCAATTGCTTTCAAGTAGTCCCATGCTTGAACGTCTATGACTTCCATTTGTTTAAGGTAGTATGTGTACTTTATTCTTTGTGTAGTGCTTCCCATACCCCCAACAAAGTTATTCAAGCCTAGAGTTCTAGAATTTGGCCATCAGATTGCTTCGAACATGACGTAAACAAAAACGGTGATAGTCGTATGGCTCCTTCCGCTGGTCCAACGTCGTTATTGCTTGTATAATTCATTTATGCTTGTTTGGAATTACGCACAATGAATGCTGTGATTTGAAAACATAATGCCTGAATACCTGAAGAAACCAAAATCATCTTTTGTTTGTTTCTTCATCGACAATGGCATATGCTGGTGGAAGGACATGATTATTTGTGTCCTTTGTCACTGCCGTCAACAATTTCCCTCTGTATGAACCCCGCAAGTGGGTTCCATCCACACACACAACCCATGACACTGTTTGAATGCTTGAATAGCAGGGCCAAAAGCCCAGAACACATACTTAAATGTAAATCTATTGGAGGATCCACTGGGATGATGCAACCATTCAACAATTGTGTCAAAGTTAGAGCTCTGTAAAGCAGCAATGTATTTAGGCAGCTCCTAAAAGTTTAACTCCGAACTGTCATAGACAGTTTCAATAGCTTTTCTTCTTCCATACCAGGCCTTCTGATAGGAAATATCAATAGAAAGCGTTAACTTGATATGTGTCGCACCTGCTTCACCAGAAATGCTACATCATGTGTCTTGTGTCACAAACGAGGAGCGATGTCACGTGACTTCAGGCTCCTGTTGTTGTTTCGAATGAAAGACCCTTAACAATTGTGTGCATCAACCCATTTGTAAATATTCCCCAATTGTGTATGGCTGTCCTTCGAAGCACGAACTAACCATTTGCTAACCAGTTTGTGCAGGTTGTCTTCGATAATCTTCATGCATTGTGTAACCCTTTTCTTTGAAGATTTTGGTGGTACTATCAACCACTATTATTTCTCTTCGACGTTCTGTGTTCCATAATCTTACATCATGATCCAGATTTTAAAGTACATCCCGCATCGTAAAACATTGCTGGCAGGGCTCCACATGTCGATATCCTCATCTTCGACCCACTCGGGAAGGCATTCAGAAGTTGAATCGTGACCACCAACAGAGGATGTGGTACCTGGCATCGTTAAGAAGTTGTATCATTCTGGAACAACATCATAGTCATCATCATCATCATTGCCATCACCATCAGATTACTCTGAGCAAGAATCGTCGTTTTCTCCAACTTTAAGACCACCACATGTGGTCATTTCTTCTTTTTCAGTACCACGATGGGATGTCACTAGACGTTCACTATAATCATATTGAGCAAAATTTGATGGTGCAGGTGTCTGATCTCTTTCGTATCCGCCTACGTTCCTTTCTTCGGAGACCGAAATTGTTGAAAATTATGAAGAAGGTTTTGTGGATGAGAATCGATGATTTCCTCCATTTTGACGTGAACATGGCCGCAGTATTGAGGCTCAAAACCAGCGAGAAAGTACATTGTCTCGAGGCTATCATCGCTAAGAATCTGAGAAATGGTTTCTCGTCCATTGAATAAGTATATATAATAAGAAGCAAAGTTAAATTAAATCTTCTGGGACACATTTGAACATGTTGATAAACCAAATCTTGAAACTCTTTGTATGTGAATTTTTGTCGAATAACAATTGAAGTGCATTTTGTTTCAGGATTAGAGTATACAACTCCGTCAAAAAAATTAACTTCAACCCCCCCCACCCCCCCCACCCCCCCCGGCAATATAAGTTAACAATGAACGACATTGTTGAATAAATGTGACGCTTAAAATATTGGAATGAAGTGTTTCTGTATTTATGAATGAACTAGAATGATTGATGTTCAAAAATTTTGACATCCCCTACATATAAAGTCATTGAGCTGACACAACAGTGTCACGCTTTGCACAACCACGGCTTGACACACAACATTGACACGCTCAACACAACCCTACCCCTACCTAATTCTATTACAACCATACCCATTTAAAGGAAACTACCACATTCATCCTTACCCCTAAACTACAATCACACCACCATCTAACTCGTTTACTACCCACCGACAAATATTATATCCTACTTTATTCTACCAACCATGCATTACTTTACATGATATTAACCTACCTATCCTACTAACCTAACCCCACTCATCATCACCCTACCATACTCTATATAAATCTTTTCCATCATATCCTTACTATTTGGTTATTCAATATGGGCACTTTATCGATATATTTTTTATGAAAGATCTACGACCTTTGTTTTATGAATGATGAATTCTATTCAAAGTCCCTCTACAATTGATGTGATGTGCAACATCCTATGATTTGACACTCATACTCATATTTCTTTCTTCTCTTTCATCCAATCAATACCTTATTTTTTTTCTCTCTTCCAAAGCGACATAAATCCAATTTAATATATTGTAATCTAATATTCAATTTTTAGTTATTTTTATAAATTAACCCATGTAACACATTTAACATTTGATAAACATGGGAAAGTAAAAGAAATGAAACACTCATGTCAACGTCACACATGAAAAAGAAATTGTCTCAGGACGATCATAGATTTTGAACGAATTTGACAGAAAAGAAATTAACGTTTTCATTCTCATGACATGTTTGGTTGTCAAATTTAATGAAATATCAATTCTCTTTTAAAAAATCATTACATGAACTTAAGGAATGTATTTTCCATTAGAGTCATCAAGGAATCAACATTTCATTCATATTACATGTTATTACGTTGACATCTACCTACCCTATCGACCTAATACCACGAAAATTTAATTAAAAATGATCACTTTTTTAAAAAAATCTTTTAAAAATCTTTTAAAAATGATCGGTTTTTTTTCTTCAAAGCTACTCACGCCGGGGTTCCCAACCCCGGCTCAATCAAATCGTTGGCAGCCGTTTACAAGTGTGTGTGATGTGATGTGACCTTTAGGCCGGGGTTGGGACCCCCGGCTTGATGGTTTTTTTTTTACATTTTCAAATGTATTGTATTTACTAGTAAAATTTTATTTTGCATTTCAATTGTATTGTATCGGGTCGGGCTCTAGGTAAGGTTAATTTGAGTTGTAAGTAAATGTGTACCATATATTAATTCTTTTACATTCATATTATTTTCAGTTTGGTTGACAGAACCAAAACAATCTTTCGGTTTATGTTTCGGTTACAATTCACGTTATTAGTAAACCAACAGTTAACCGAAAAACTGAAAATTAAATTAAATTTATATAATATAGTTTTTAGGCATATCAATATTATTAATATTTATACGAATAATAATATATTATTATTACTAAGCAATTCAATGTATCAATTTTTTAACCCAATTTAATTAATATCATGCATTTATATTTCAAGTGCGATAAATATACGAAGCAATTCTTATATTCTTACTAAATTTTAGAAAATATATTCAATCATACTATTAAGTTAAATTAAAACATAATATGGACGTAAAATCATAACATCAAAAGTACAGTGGTACAAAGTTACAAGAATTATATATTACTAAATATAGAACAAATTTTATTTCTACGCTTCAAAGTGGGAGATGTGTCACAACTTTATTTTAACTCGTCGGTGGACAACGAGTTGTAACAGCGTTTGATGTGTTCCTTCTCATTTTCCAATGGTTTGTGTCACCTGCTTGACGTTTGTTGATTGGAATGTTTGGCCGGTTATTCGGGGTTGGTTCATCAACTATCTGAAGAAGTCACAAGTTAGATGTTCTGGCACGTGGACGAAGTCATTCGCCGTGCAACAGTAGTACTGTCGGATAGCATGCATCGATGAGTTCGAAGTTTGTATGACAGCCGCATCCCCACACTTGCAGGTAATGGTGGTTTTGCTAGGAAGTTGGTTACGTGTAACAGAACGAGTTGACATTGAAGCAGTATGCTTTACTATTTTTTCAGTCAAAACGAAAATGTAAGACTATATATACACAAGAGTCCGGACCACGACCTGACACAACTCGCAAAGATAATTGCAACTTGAAATGATAATTGCATAAATAGATAAAAAAAATTAAATTCAATACATATTTTAGTTAGAGAATAAAACAAGTCTTAAAATTGAAGCATCCTACTACTACCACTTACAAAATGAATATTATTCCGATGATATTCAGGAGATATCTTTTCACGCAATTCTTGATTTGTTACATAAAAATCAAACTCCTCAGAAGAAGCAACATATTTTATAAACTGTTTGACATCTTCCTCATAGTTAAAATTAAGCAAACCCGTAGATAAATCAGAATTTGGTAATTTCCAGTAATACCATAATCCCCATGTTGCTTCGTATCCCAACTCAGTCATTACTTCTTCCATAAACTCAATTGATATTACGGTTACGTCAACGCAGTCGACGTATACTACATGACCGTTTTCGTAGGTTCTATTAAGGAAATCTGTGAAAAAACCAGCTGTGTGGAGTTTAATTGTAAATAACTCAGGTAGGTGGACTGATCAGTAGAATATTGTTGTAACAAATTCTAGTAAACGTATAATAAAATTAATAGAAAAACTTACCGAATTGTTCCTTTGTTAGAGTTGGATCTTCGTTTGTTGAATGAATTTGCCAGAAATGGTTATTCATATTCGTTTTTAGATGTATAGTGTAAAGCTGAAAAAGTGAGTTTGTTTGTTGAATTAAATTTGTGTTTTTATAAACATTAATTCGTTAGGCTCTGCACAACCACGGCCTGACACGCTACAGTGTGACGCACTGCACAACCACGGCCTGACATGCAACACAGAATTTTAATAAAAAATTTATATTCATATTATTTTCCCAATACGACATACATACAACAAATTGTCAACTTAAAATACATCTAATTGTAGTTTTGTTGACCGTTTGGACATCTTGTGCGGTTGTGACCCGGTTGGTGGCAAATTGAGCACTTCCTGATACGTGGTTCATCAGGGGGCGAACGTCCATTTCGTTACGTATTCTGCGGCCGCGTCTTCTACCTCTTGAACCCTAGACCGTTCTGCTTGTATCTGCCATTCGGGATCTATCCATTGTGCTTTATGTGGCAGGGGTGAAAAGCCAGTTCTATACTGTCGTCGATATGTCTCTGTCCAGTAAACCTTGTGAATGCAAGTAGTGACATCATCTCCCCTATGGCAACTAACAGCAATCGCATGGGAGCACAGAAATCTTGTCATTTGCCATTTCCCACAACTGCATTCACGGTTTAGGTAATTTACAGTGTAGTCGTTTCCGCCCCTGTCATTTGCGCTCAACCTGGATAGAACATTGTATGTGCCCTCAATGTGGTGAAAATCTTCAACAGTGTGTTCTAACACATGTCTCTCACGCATTGTGAATAGTTTCCACATTCTTGGGGGCAACGGTGTCTGACAGTTCATCGCAATCTCCAAGTGCTTTCTAAAATGCTCAACGGCCTTGTGAAACGTATACTCGATACATGCTTTGATCGGTAGAGGCCTTGCATACCGTAAAGCATTATTCATGCACTCAGCAATGTTTTTCATAAGGTTACCCCAACGACAATGACCGTTATCATGTAGCAGAGACCACTTGCTTGTGCCAATTGCTTTCAAGTAGTCCCATGCTTGAACATCTATGGCTTTAATTTGTTGGACGTAGTACGCATATTTTATTCTTTGTGTAGTGCTTCCCATACCTCAACAAAGCTTTTTAAGCTTAGAGTTCTTGAATTTTGCCATCAGATTGCTTCGAACATGACGTAAACAAAAACGGTGATAGACGAATGGCTCCTTCCACTGGTCCAACGTCGTCATTGCTTGTATAATTCTTTTATGTCTGTCTGAAATTACACACAATGAATATTGTGCGTTGAAAACATAATGTCTGAATACTTGAAGAAACCAAGACCAGCTTTCGTTTGTTTCATTATCGACTATGGCATATGCTAGTGGAAGGACGTGATTGTTTGCGTCCTTTGTCACTACCGTCAACAATTTCCCCCTGTATGAACCCCGTAGATGGGTTCCATCTACACACACAACCCGATGGCACCGTTTGAACGCTATAGCAGGTCCAAACGCCCAAAACACATACTTAAACATACAGCTATCGGAGGACCCACTAGGATTATGCAACCATTCAACAATTGTGCCTGAGTTAGAGCTCTGTAAAGCAACAATGTATTTAGGCAGCTTCTCAAATTTTGACTCCCAACTGCCGTAGACAGTTTCAATAGCTTTTCTTCTTCCAAACCAGGCCTTCTGATAGGTGATATCAACAGCAAGCGATGACTTTATATGTGCCCGCACCTGCTTCACCGGAAATGCTACGTCTTGTGTCACAAAGTGTGTGACATGAGAAGCGATGTCACGAGACTTCAGGCTCCTGGTGTTGTTTTGAACGACAGACCTGTAACAATTGTGTCCTTCAACCCGTTTGTAAATATGCCACAATTGTGTCTTTCTGTCCTTCGAAGCACGAACCAACCATTTGCATTCCGGTTCGTTAGGATGTCTTCTGTAATCCTCATGCGTTGTGTAACACTTTGCTTTGAAGAGTTTGGTGGTACTATCCACCACTATTATTTCTCTTCCCCATGCTACGTTCTATAATCTTACAGCATGATCCAGCTCTCTTTTACCTTTGAAGTACATCCCGTATCGTATAACGTTACTGGCAGGGCTCCACAAATCGAGATCCTCATCTTCAGCCCACTCGGGAAGGGATTCAGAAGTTGAATTGTGACCACCAACAGAGGAAGTGGTACCTGCCATCGTAGAGAAATTATATCCTTCTAGACGTCATCATCGTCATCGCTATCAACGCCAGGTGATTCTTCTTCCTTTGGAGATTGCTCTGAGCTACAATCATAGTCCTCTCCAACTTCAAGACCGCCACACGTAGTCGTTCCTTCTTTTTCGGTACCACGTAGGGAAGTCGTTGGATGTTCACGTACTATAATTATAGTGAGCAAAGTTTGATGGCCCAAGTGTCTGGTCTCCTTCGTATCCACCTACGTTCCTTTCTTCGGAGACGGAAAATTGTTGACACTGATGAAGAAGGTTTTGTGGATGAGAATGTGGATGAGAATCGATGATTTCCTCCAATTTAACATTAATGTGGCCGAAATATTGATGCTCAAGACCAGCGAGATAGTACATTGCCTCGAGGTATCATCACTAACAATCTGAGAAATGGTTTCTCGTCCATTGAACAAGTACATCAGAAGCAAAGTTAACTTAAATCTTCTGGGAGACACTTGAACGTGTTGATATACCAAATCTTGAAACTCTTTGAATGATTTTTGTCGAATGATAATTGAAGTGCAATTTGTTTCAGGATCAGTGTATTCAACTCCGTCTACAAAATTACTTCACCACCCAATATAAGTTAACAATGAACGACATTGTTGAAAAAATTGTGACGCTGAAAATATTGGTCTGGAATATTTCTATATTTGCGGTGATGTCGTAGAAAGATTGTGGTGATGTTTGAATTTTTCGACATCTCCTATTTATACACAAATTGAGCTGACAGGCTACAGTGTCCGCACTGCACAACCACGGTCTGACGCGCTACAATGTGAAGCACTGCACAACCATGGTGTGACGCCCTATAGTGTCACGCACTGCACTACCACGGTCTGACAAAAGTGGCCTACATGCCCACTTTGGCACCCGAAAAATCATGTTTGCGGACGTTTTTGTAATCGACCTTCTATATATTGATTAAGTTCATATAACATACTAAGTACCCATATAATTGTTTTACAATTTGTTTTCCTCGTGGGCACACTTATGGAACGTCAAACTTGGCATCAAGTCAATTTCGCGCACTTCACATAAAATGACAAAAGTGGCCTACATGCCAACTGTGTGAGGCACTGCACAACCAAAGCCTGACGCGCTACAGTGTCACGCACTGCACAACCACGGTCTGACGCGCTACAGTGTCACACACTACATAACCACGACATGTTATCTATATAAATACAAATCATTCGAAACATTTCAACACATCCTGAGATTTGTAAAATCCCACATTTCATAACTCAAAAAAAAAATGCCGAAACACACTGGTGAACCAAGCAACAAAGGTCAGAATATATCATCAAACTTGCTAGATTACATACAACTTTCTATTCAAGAGCTGAAAGACTTAAATCAATGAGATCGTTGCTTGATTTTCGATACGGTCGGAATACGTAAAGACTGGCAACACTCGATTAATGAGAAGAGGGACAACAAGAAACTTCTTCAAGCCAAATGTCAGCAAAAGGTAAGTCAGCTAAAAGAGGATAACTACAAAATTTTTACCGAAAGAAATAAATTACTTGATGAATATGAAGTTTTAGAGGCTAGAAGAAATGAAAGACTATCATGGATTGAGAGAGCGAATGTTGATATTCATGGGCGGAACATGTCAACACATATGAAACAAACAATTCAGCATCTCGAAGCTGAAAATGATTCTGATGAGAGGATATCAGTTGAATTATGCCGACAGACTCGCCGTTTTAAACTAATGATGGTGGAAAGGAAGGAAACTATTACTCTGCTGAAGCAAGAATGTCAACGAAATGAGAAACATGTTTTGGATGCTCAGATAAATGATTATAAAAAATTACAATAAATAGACGGTGAAGTTAAAGTTTACGAATCAAACATTCAACAAAGAACTAGCTTGATTGAAAAAAATGAAAAAATAGTATCACTAGTTATTTAGAAATTTCCTCCATCTTGTTATTGTGTGTTTTAATGATTTAAATAAATGTACTTTGTTTAATTTTACAAACTTCATATTTAGAGCAATAATTATCATATAATAAATGAAATAATTTCAACTTATTAATTCAATATATATTAAATGAAATAATTTCAACTTATTAATTCAATATATATTAAATGAAATAATTTTAACTTATTAATTCAATATATATTAACTGTAATAGTTTTAACTTATTAATTCAATATATATTAAATGAAATAATTTTACCTTATTAATTCAATATATAGTAAATGTAATAATTTTAACTTATTAATTCAATATATATTAAATGAAATAATTTTACCTTATTAATTCAATATATATTAAATGTAATAATTTTACTTATTAATTCAATATATATTAGATGAAATATTTTTTTAGCAATAATTTTAGGCAATAATGTTTGAGCAATAATTTGAACTTATTAATTAAATAATTACGTGTGTGTGACATATTAAGTTGTTGAATAGTTAATCAAACAATGTAAATAAACATGATGATACCTAATACTCGCAACATTTAACTCAAGTAATAATAAACAATTAATTTATACAACTTGTTACACATCCGTTACAATATTTAATGGGGGTGCTGGTGATATTGTTCAATACCACATCGTCGTTGCCTTCTTTGCCTATTGCCTCGACGCGGGGCAACGTCATCCTCCTGTGGTGCGCCATCCATTATGGAGAGCCTTGTTGGAATATATTGGCGAATCCCTCATATATGAAACAACGTCATTGGCTCTCGTTGGTGGATGCTTTAACGGATAATAAAAAGGGTTTTCATTTAAATATGGACTGAACATGTTGGTTTGGATTAGAGGTTGGGAGTCTACTGGGGTATACATATGCTGAGACTGTAATGCATCTGGCATTGGTGGTTGATAGTAATCTTCGTTCAATTGCACCGGTGTAACTCGACGACGACGACGAAAACTGCATTTCTAGTCCAAATCCCAAGTGTAGGGTGCTTGATGTAGTATCTTCATGATAGCTAGCACCACCCCCTTCATGATAATTCAATGAACCACATGGTGCAGCAAAGTTAGACGGACCACCTTGTTCAAACACAGATGCAAAATCTCGTTCAGCATAGTTAGATGGACTAGCTTCATCAAATGTGGCATGACGACCAGTAGGATGAACTTGTCTTCGAGACTGACGGGTAGCAGTTTCAGTAAAATAATGAGGACCATTAGGGACATGCGCAGGCAATTCCGAAAAATGCCTCGGTAGTATGGAAAAACGATCAGTAGCATTTATTTGTTCCATATACTGTTGAGGAATTTGCTGGAATGCCTCATTTCCAACCCCCCACTGTCCTTGTCCTTGTTGTAATCGCGTCATCCCCACCATCTGAAAATTATGATTATTTAATGTTATTATTTTTTTAAAATCATTTGGCAGTTTACGAAACATAAATTTACATACCAGCATCTCCAAACGTCCAGTTGTGTTTTGAAACCCCTGTCGTTGTGGTCTATATGGGTGCACGATATGTATCACGGTGCGCTCCCAATACCAGTTCATATACTCGGTGGTGGGTATGAAGCTATCTTTGATCTCCCCGTTCACAACTCTATTTTCACGATTGTGCCACTCATCGATATATTTTTGATGTCTCACGTGCCAGTTGGTGGCGCGTCTACCACCCCTTTTACAACTGTGTAAACTTTTATGCTCTTGCGGTGTGATTAATAGGTTTGTTGGGATTGGCTGATACATTCTAAATTGTCTCATCACCCGACTGGGTAAATGTGGCTCAACAATTTCCCAAAAAAGCAAAAACATTTCACACCGCCACGAGTTCTAACGAATCTTACATTAATCGGGAAGAAGATCCATGACATGGTCGTAAGGGATCCACGAGAACTGTAGATTATGATAATAATTAAAAACCTGTTGTTTAAGTTTTGTATTGTATGTTTGACTACCAAAAACAGTGGTCAGTCAGGTCAGTTGGGGGGGTAGTACGATCCTTTCGATTTATAGTCTTTCAGAAAATCCAACCGCCCCGACCCGAACGTGACTATCCTAGACACCACAGTTATGGTTATATCGACTAGTATTACAAATGCAACAACAATAATAATAACTAAACAATTGCATCGAAATTTAATGTTTATAACATAATTTTGTATGTACTTATCAAATCATTGTTAAGCTGGCCAATTGTTGTCGGGCTGAATCAAAGCAATGGGTTATCGTGCTAACAAAACTCAAATTAGCTCGCCACCTGTTTCATATATAGTACAAATAGTTAAATTACTCCAACGAAAATCATTACATATACAATTCTAAAAGTATATTTCAATACATACCTTGCACCGTACGGTTATGAGTAATCAGACGTTGTTCTTACAATCCGGGGGGAGGTAGTTTTAATTCTCTCCCAACACCATAATTGCAATAACTCAAGCGGACCATAAATCTCCGATGTTCCGGGCACTGTCGCTCTGCATAAGTTTCGATAAAGAGATGCGAGAACGGCACTGCCCCAAGAATATAAACCGCACGTTTGAAGGTTTCTAAGATGTGTTAAGTAGAACAACGAAACCCTACTGCCAGACCAAACAGGAAAAATGGTGCCCCTAATAAGATGGAGAATATAACACTGAGCCCTTTGTTCGACTTATAGTGGTATCGGATTCACCAACGGGATCATTATTTGATCTAAAACTCTAGCTAACTTTATTTGAAAACCTTTTAAACACCCGGGATCGGGTGTAAAACCTAATCAATCTGCACAAATTAAATTTAATTCATCTCGAGAAAAAGTATCTACACAAGTAAGAACCATACCATCAACCGGGAAACCCCACAAGACTTGTACATCTTGTAACGTAACTGTGGCCTCACCGATCGAAAGATGAAATGTGTGTGTCTCAGGACGCCACCTTTCTACCATTGCAGTGATCAAATGATGATCAACCATTTGGTATCCCAAGGCCAACACTCCACCAAATCCGGCGGCTTTTATTTTGACCAATACATCGTCACGGATTGGATGGTCGTTGATATAGCTACAAAATGTTTGGTCCGACCTCCTGGTATTCAACTCTTTATTATTATTAGGGTCAGCGTTATTAAAATTTTGCCAAGCTCGATGCTGATCCCACAAAAATAATAACTCAGGGTTGTTCGGACCATGAAATAGTTGTTGAGACATTTTGTTAAAAATTTAAAAAATATAATATAATAACTTTAAAATATTTGAAATACCGATAACGTAAAATTAGAAAATTTTTTAAAAAAACTAGAATATTTGGGAGTAGAATATTTATATATTATTTTTTAAAAGTGGAAAATTTAGAATACCAAATTTTTGAAAGTGGAAAATTTAGAATACTAAATTCACAAAACTAGACTATTTTTTAAAAAAAAACTAGAATATTTGGGAGTAGAAAGTAAATAATATTTTTGAAACTAGAATATTTATAGAGTAGAGATTATTATTGAAACTAGAATAAAATAGAGTGTAGAGTGTTTTGTATAAAATTTTGGTGTAAACTCGTTGTATATATAGTGAAGGATGCTCCCGGATTTGGGCGGGTTTGGATCGGGTTCTGACATCACGCGGTTGCGAAGAGCGGCCTGGTCAGGCTGTGGCTGCCAAGAGCAGCCTGGCACACCTTGTCCGGTCACATAGCCATTTGTCGTTTATTGTTCACGGGTGAAGGAGGCTTCTTTGTCGTTTGTTGTTTCGGGTGGACGCCTGCTAAGTGACGTGATTGAGCCGGGGTTGGGAATCCCGGCGTGAGTAGTTTTGAACAAAAAAAAACACCGATTACTTTTAAAAGATTTTTAATAAAAGTGATTATTTCTAAAAAAATTTCCTAACACCACCCACCTAACCTCTATTTTATCCACCTCATCCTACCCTCCCATAGCCCAAACCACAACGCATTACCAAACCCTACCCTACCCCACCACCAATCTACCAACCCATAAAACATACCACATCTCATCCCACCCATGCATCCCACTACACACCATGCTATATTATCTACCACCACATCATATCTTGTCCCACCCTTATAGTATACATACCCTATTATTACCCTTATCCTACCAAAATTATCTTAACTCCGCCTTACTCACACCTATCGTATCCACCCACCCATGCCACCAAATCTCATCCCACTTTTAATTTTTCCAACAAAAATATAGATTTTTTTTTTGTTTACAAAAATACTATATTCGGTCTTGTGAAGACCGAATGCTACCATGAGTGTGCAGAAAATTGTATTGAGAAATTCGGTACTCCAAAGTCCGAATGGTAATGATTGGGTGTCATGTCAACTTTTTGGTATAATTTGGTGTTGGTAACACCAAATTATACTTTTGTCCCTTTTTTTTCAATAGTTTTCACAAACATTTCAATTTCTACCCCCACTAATATTTTAAATGGCTAATTGCTAAAAATAGTAAGAACTTTATATTTTTTTGCATTTATAACAACATTATTGGACATGGAGATTTAAAATACAAAAGTTGATACTATTAAATATAAAAATACAAAAGTTGATATTATTAATGAAAAAAATAAATAATGTTGGTATAATATAATATTAAAAAATTGTTACTATTTATATTTATCTGTCGTGTTTTCAAATGTTTATACCTAATTATATAAATATACTTATGTACTTATATTTATTTACGTTAGTAAGTATATAATTAATTATTTCATTATAATGTGTATAAATATTTTATGTATGTTATTATATTTTATAAAAAATAAAATTCATAAGATCCATTATTTGATACAACAATCATATATTGTCCATAGTAATTCATTAAAATATAATATGAAAAGTTACATTGTTACAACAGTCATATATTGTCCAGTGTGTCTATGTGAACGTTGTTCATGCTTCATTGCGAATGGGAAACCAAGGTCTCGAATGAAGATGTAATTGTACGTTTGACACGTAAACATCAAGGAATCTATGTTTTAGTAATAAATCTTGTCTCCGCGGCATAAAACATAATAAGACGTAATAATTTTCGTTTTCAAAGTTCTTAAGATCGTTATCCATGTCACCTCCGTGCTTAATGAAGTAAAATATCTTCGAGTACGGGCATTCGTTACGTAACCCAACTGTTGCATAACTTCTTACTCAAGCATGTCTTTTGTTAGTTTATCAAGTTGTACATAATCAATGTAATTTACAGCACCTCCTTCGTATCTTCTCGAGGGTAATTCAGTGAATAAGCCACCATGGTGAAGATTTATGGTGATTAGATCATCAAACTCATCTGTGTAGAAAATAAAATGTCTAAGAATGTAATATTGTAGATAATGATTTGTAAATATTAAGCGAATAACATGAAGTGTAGGTACCGTAGTAATGTTGATCCACGCCTCTTCGATTCGGTGGTCTGATCTTCCAAAGTGAGAGATGTCTCACAACATTATTTGAAGTCGTCTTTTGACGACGAGTGTTAATAGGGTTTGATGTGTTTGTTCTTGTTCTGTGAGGGTTTGTGTTACCTTGTTGAAGTTCGTTGACTGAAATGTTTGTTGGGTTATTCGATGTTGGTTCATCAACCCAGGCAAAAAAGTCACAAGTTAGATGTTCTGGCGGGTTCACGAAGTCTTACGCCACGCAACAGTAGTAGCGTCGACCAGCGTGCATTGATGAGTTCGAGTTTTGTATGACAGCTGTATCCCCACACTTGCAGGTAACAATTGTTTTTCCACGATCTTAGTTATTAGGGATAATAGAGCGAGTAGTCATTGTAATAATATAGTTTACGATATCTTACAATTACAATGAAATTGAAAGAATATTTATAGAAAAGATTATGTCCTTGTAATTTGGTGTTAGGAACACCGAATGTCAGCAACAGTAAGATTGTGTCAGCCCGGAGGTGACAAGACCCTGTAATTCGGTGTTAGGAACACCGAATGTCAGCAACAGTAAGATTCTGTTAGCCCGGAGGTGACAAGTCCCTGTAATTAGGTGTTAGGAGGAACACTAAATGTCAGCAACAATAAGATTCTATCGGGCGTGAAACATGTGTTAAGACATGGTTTTTAAATGCTCACATAAAAAGACAAAAGTAGCCTACATGTCTACTTTGGCACCAAAAAAATCGTGTCTGCCAATGTTTTTGTAATCAACTGTTTATGTATTATTTAAGTTCATACAACATACTAAGTAGTCATATAGTTGTTTTACAAGTTGGTTAACTCGTACGCATAGTTATCAGACGTCAAACATGTCTCAAGGCATGATTTTTAAATGTTCACATAAAATGAACACATATGTTACAACACATAAAATTCAATTAGGAAACACATATGTTACAACACATAAAATACCAATACAAATATAGTAGAACACTACTGAAATGTTGGTTGCGAGTTTCGGCATGTTGTTCGATTGTGACCTGGTTGATGACAAATCTCACATCATTGAATACGTCTTTCTTCGGGATCTCGAATATCCATCTCATTATGTATTCGGCGACCACGTCTTCTCCCCCTGGCTGTTGCGAATCTAGTTCTACCTCCTTTTAATCTCCATCCAGGTTCTGTCCATAAATCCTTGTGTTTTAGTGGTTGAAAGTTACACCTGTATTGTTTTCGATACGTATCAATCGTGTAGACTTCATGAACAATGGTATCCAAGGAAGCACCTCTTTGTCTACATACGGCTATTGCATGTGAGCATGGAAACCTATTCATCTGCCATTATTCACATGTGCACGTACGACATAAAAACTCAACGGTATAATCATTCCCCCCCCCCTATCATTTGTCGTCAAGTTTGACCACCTTGAATGTACCCCGTGCATGATTAAATTCAACTATTGTGTGTTCTTGTGTGTGCCGTTCACGAAGCGTGAACAAACGCCACATTCTTGGTGGTAATGGCGTATCGCAATTCAATGCTATTTCACTATGCTTTCTGAAATGCTCCACACACTTGTTGAAAATGTATTTAATGCAAGTTCTAATTGGTAGTAGTCTGGCTGCACACAAGGAATTATTGATGCACTCTGCTATGTTTGTTGTGAGGTTGCCCCAACGCATATGATCACGATCATGCACAAGAGTCCGTTTACTTGTACCAATTTCCTTTAGATACTTCCAAGCATCCTCATTTAGTTGTCTGCATTCTCTAACGAAATATTTGTACTTCCTCTTTTGGGTTGTAGAACCCATGCCCCAACACAGTTTCTTCAACGTTGATACCTTGAACTGTGTCATAAGATTGCTTCGTACGTGGCACAGACAATAACGATGGTAAGCAAACGGCTCCATCCAATCATGCAGATTTTGCATTGCGTTGATGATCCCTTTATGTCTGTCCGAAATTACACACAAAGGCTCTGTTGATCTATTGGCAACGTACAACCTAAACATTTCAGAGAACCATGCCCAACTATCATTTGATTCTTCATCAACGATAGCATATGCAATTTGCAACACATGGTTGTTTGCATCTTTTGTAACTGCCATTAGTAACTTTCCTTTATAAGAACCTCTCAAATGTGTTCCATCAACACAAATTACCGGATGACATCTTTGAAACGCTTTTATAGCAGGTCCGAAACTCCAAAAGACATATTTGAAAGTCGCACAGTCAGGATGGTTTGAGGATGATGTTGTCATTCAACAATTGTGTCTTTGTTTGTAGACTGTAATGCCTTGATGTACATTGGCAACTCTTGGAAGTTGCTTTCCCAACTACCATAAATATTCTCAATAGCCTTCTTTCGCCCATGCCACCCCTTCATATAAGACACATCGACTATAATTCATGCTTTATATGGGCATGTACTTGTTTCACAGGCATGTCGATCCTTTCTCTTACGAAATAGCTTACACTAACAGCAATGTCCTTCGATTTTAAGGACCGATTACTGTTGTGGACAACGCTCCCAGAGCAATTATGTGCATCCACCCACTTATAAATTTGCCACAGGTTGTTTTTCTTTTTATTTGATGCACGAACGATCCACTTGCACTCGCGTGTTTGGACAACTTGCTGGGATGGTTTATGAGTCGTGTAACACTTCGCTTTAAAAATGGTGGGTGTGCTTTCCACAACAAAGAGCTCTCTATTTTGTTGTATATTCCATCTTCTAATGGCAAATATAAGCTCCTCTTTTCCCTTGAAGCACATATTCCGCCTTATTATGTTAGTTGTGTGACACCACATATCTAACTCCTCATCTTCAACCCAATCTGGTAAGTCGTTTTCGTTCATGTTTTGTTGAAACACATAAGTAGTTGCTACTGCTATATTTTGAGAAGGAACTTCCACATCTTCATCATCGTTAGTGTCGGGATGTAATTCTTCGTCAACAGATTCTTCCTGCGGTACGGAATGTTCAGAGCTACAGTCATCCGAATCTTCAAACCTACCGCAAGTCGCGGTGCCTTCACGATCATCATGATACTGAGAACCATGTAACACAGTTTCTAATCCAGTATCACGTTGTTGTGTACTTTCTAGATGCTCAGTAAAGTTGCATTGTTGATTACTTATTTGCTGTGAAAATGGAAACCCCGTTTGGCCTACGTCGTATTCTTGATATGTGTAAGCAGTATGTTGTGAAACAAAATCATAATTGAGGTTGACGTCCATAGCATCTGAAACAGATATGTGTGAAGCTCTTCCAAAAAATGAAATTGATTGTGTTGGTGCTTGATTGTGTTCCTTCAAGATAACTTCGACGTGTCCCATAAAATGATGTTGTGTGCTCACCAAGCAGTACAACACGCCTAAGCTTTCATCGCCAAGAACTTTCGATCGAATGTCAATACCTTGGAATTGATATAGGAGGTACGAGCAAACTTTGGAGACCCTCCTATTAACTTGCAGTCTGGATGTTACCAAATCTACAAAATCATTATAGGATATACGTTGGTCAATAACTATGGTAGAAGTATGGGTTCTGGAATCACAAATAACGCTACCATTGGTATAAGACACACAACCCCCCCCCCCCCCCAAATACAAATTAACAAGAAACGGACTATGTGGCTCCATAAGAAAAATATAGGTTTAGAATCGAAAAATATTATTAGTGGACGATAAGGTGTTATTTCTTCCATACATTTTCAATATATATGTATATGTAGTTAGGCGAAACATTTCTGTTATTTGGTGTTAGGAACACCGAATGTCAGGAAAGGTGACAAGGCCCTGTAATTTGGTGTTAGGAACACCGAATGTCAGCAACAGTAAGATTCTGTCAGGCCGAAGGTGACAAGGTTTTGTCATTCGGTGTTAGGAACACCGAATGTCAGGAACAGTAAGATTCTGTCAGGCCGGAGGTGACAAGGCCCTGTAATTTGGTGTTAGGAACACCGAATGTCAGCAACACCGAATGTTTCTGTCAGGCCGGAGGTGACAAGGACCTGTCATTCGGTGTTAGGAACACCGAATGTCAGCAACAGTAAGATTCTGTCAGCCCGGAGGTGACAAGGCTCTGTAATTTGGTGTTAGGAACACCGAATGTCAGCAACAGTAAGATTCTGTCAGGCTGGAGGTGACAATGCCCTGTAATTTGGTGTTAGGAACACTGAATGTTAGCAACACCGAATGTTTCTGTCAGGTCGTAGGTGACAAGGCCCTGTCATTCGGTGTTAGGAACACCGAATGTCAGCAACAGTAAGATTCTGTCAGCCCGGAGGTGACAAGGCCCTGTAATTTGGTGTTAGGAACACCGAATGTCAGCAACAGTAAGATTCTGTCAGGCCGGAGGTGACAAGGCCCTGTCATTCAGTGTTAGGAACACCGAATGTCACCGTACGTCGATACATTATAAATAGACCGTCTTACTAAATTTTTGTTCACAGATCGTAGTGACTTAATATCTTTGTTCAAAAATTGTAGTGACTAAATATCTTTCTTCACAAAAATGAGTTCAAGTGCAGGAACTAAAAGTTGGGACATTTCTGGACCAGAAGATCCGAGACCTAACCTTGAGCATTACGGTAGTTTATATTCTTAATTTTTTATATTTAAGTTTTTTGACTATTTTATGCATCTATAAATAGCTTCACTTTAACAGATGAGTTTCAAGATGTCTTTAGCATCAAAGTTCATGTAAACGGACTTTTCACAAATAAGCCAGGTCGAGATAACATCAATGGCCAAATCCATTACGTTCATTGCGTTAAAATACATCATTTTAATGAATGGTGGTTCAAAGATGACATTCTTCAAGAAGCTTTAGGATAGCCTCCAAGTTATCAAAACAAATGGTTTTACTACCATGTAACTGGTGTTGACTTGGATTCAAATCTACATCCGTTAGATGCTGGTTTTCATTGGAATTGGTTGTTGAATAGTACGACCACACATAAATTGATTTCAATTTACATTTCTGATGTGAAACTGCATAATCTGTATGATCCACCAAGACTACCACGGGCTGAGCACAACCGGTTGAAGGCATTGTCTATCCTATATCGTAGGATGGACAATAATGAGGAGGTAGTTGAGTCTACCAGAGATGGTGAGGGATTTGGTGAATCTAGCAATTAGATTCAGATTGATTGGTTGGTTGATGTACGTGTTTCTATTATTGGTTATCATGTTATTGTTTATTGTCTTGATTGTTAGCATGTTTTTGTACTTTGTCTTAAGGTTTAGCATGTTTGATTACCAGCGTTGGGTTAACGTATGTCGAAATGTGGTTTTATTCATATCAATATAAGTTTCGTCTTAAAAATATCAAGTATTGCTAGAATGAATTATTTTAAATTTGAACAGACATGACATATTGTTATAAATATGAAAATTTGATCAATCTAACATATAATTGGTTAATTACTAATTTTTATAAAACTTTAAAATATAAATGTTGGTTTAAATATAAATGTTGATCAATTTAAAATTTTAAAACTTTAAAATATAAATGTTGGTTTAAGTATAAATGTTGATCAATTTAAAATTTTAAAACTTTAAAATATAAATGTTGGTTTAAATATAAATGTTGATCAATTTAGTATTCATATAAAAAACCGATTTTATTTAACTTCAAATAAATAGAGAAATGATACACATGCCTAATTCATGTTACTAAAAATTAACCTTATCCAGTGTAAGGTCTACCACTGCAAGATCTATCTAGACGCGGATCCGTGAACGAGTGCGGAATCCTCGTTGACGGTTAGACGGACAACTCTCAACCAACGGAAACACGGAGACTATTAGACGCTGAACGAACGACACACGAACGATCCTACGTACTAATTCTCTCCGAAACGGCACTCACCTAGCTGATAAACTCGAGATCGCCTCTTGCTTAATTCCTCACGAATTCTGCAAAAAGTCCGCTAATGATTCGAGTCTATCCCTAATTATAGACCCTGATTCGAGTCTGTTGTGGGCCAACCTCGAATCTGGCCCAAGGCCCATTCGAATCTGTCCATCTGACAGTCTCGAATCTAGCCTATTTTCGAATCTATGGTTACATTCGAATCTATCACAGATTCGAATGTCAACCCATATATAGTTCGAATCTAGCCTTTTACATAAACAACTAAGTGTTGAACCTTACGATATTACATATGATTGAATTTATCTTTGTACTTTATGTTTGAACTTCTTGTAATACGTTACATCAAGTTCAAACATACAAACACTGATAATCATCAATCATACATAATATATATATAACAAACATATGCTAAATCACAATGTAAGACAACTTAGACTGCTATCGTCACACGGGATGTACCAACAGACTCCCCCTTGACGATAGCTTCTAATAATTCACACATTTGATTTAAGAACATGGTTTATTATTGATTCAAAACACTACCAGCATACAGACCTTTCTCGACGCAAACCTTGACCACATTTTCATACTTACTAGCCTCAGTATCCATATGTGCGTCACTGGAAATCTTACAGTTATACAAAATCTGCAGGTCTTCTTTAGATAGGTTTACCAGGTGAAGCGGGTCATAGACTCTAAGAATAACTTTTTCTTCTAAGTCTTCCATAACCGCTTCCCCAGTTTCTGTGTCAGCATACCACCACTTCAGATTTTGCAAAACATTCTGTGGCATTTTCTTCAGAGGTACCTTCCTTAGGCATTTCACTGGTTTGTACTGAATCCTCATCCAAGGTCGGCCTGTAAGAGGATCTATACGTGACTTATCCTCGACTCTTCTTCCGACCCTTGGACTCAACCGTTCAAACTTCCTAGATCTCCCCTCCTTTCTTATTATTCTTTCAATCACATTCGCATAAGGATCATCACCAATATTTATCAGATCTTTCCATGCAAGTGCTGTGATTTCAATCTTTGGAAGGGTGTTGAATGCTTTCAATGTTCGCCTTATGTACTGAAGCCCGTCTTTTCTTTTAATTATAAAAAGTTGAAGATCTCTGTCAAAGAACCAACTTAAGATTCGCTCAGATAACTTCCCTGTACCAGGCACTTTCATTGATCTCCTAATTGCTAACTCCTTCTCTTCGGCTCTGAACCATAGCTTCCTTTTTTCTTCGTTACTTAGCTCTCTTGCTGGTTCTTCAGTCGATGACTTAGGATTCAAGGCAGCATTCACTATGTCAACATCAACAATTCTATTTCCATCTATCATATAAGTGTCAGTGATAGGATTCTGCTGTACAACTATTTCGTCAGCTTCATCATCCTCATCAGCTACTACTTCATCTTCAGGTTGCCAATCTACTATCTCTTCCGGAATAAACTCTCCTTCTTCAAGCTCTTCATCTTCATAATCAAAACCTCCATCCAGTGCATCATCATCAAGATCCATGAGTGCTTCAATCATCTCACTGATCTCAAAGTCTGAAGGCTGTTTAGATGAACTAGCTTCACCCCTTTCTCCTTCGCCTTGACTAGGCTCCCCCTCAACTTGTGTAACTTGAGCTGCAGGAAAATCTACAGACTCAAACTCTTTATTTGCACCGGGATCATCGCCTTCAGTATCATCTCTTCTCTGCACTTCCTGATCTCGGCACGATGTCTCCCCCTGAGCCTGTAAATTTTTCATTAGCTGCTCAATTAGGGAGCGCATCGACCTTATCTCAGCAGACTGATCACAAACAAAGGTTTTTAGCTCTAAGTTCTCTTCCTGAACTTTTTCCACAATCTTCTTTAGATCGGCATTCTCCTTATCAAGATTTGCATTATGAGTCTGAATCTCACCGATTGCCTTTGTTAGGCCTAAGATCTGGATATTTTGGAAGTCAACTCGAGCTTTTAGCTGCAGAAACCTTTGATTGTCGGCGTATGAGGATGAGGTTGATGGGATGGATTGAATTGGAGTTGGAATGATCGGCGATGGGATGTATGGTTCATCATGAGGTGGTGATGGTGGAATGGTGGTTTGAGGATCCTGAGGTTGAGGAATTTCAGGTTGTTCTGCTGAAGCTGAAGAGGATCCTTGCATGAACCTGTGACGTTTGGCCCGTTGCCTTGTCACTAGTTGAGAAACTTCTTCTTCTTCAAAGTCAGACTCCTCCAATTCCCTGTCCACTCGTCTCCTAGAACCACCTTCATTTATAATCAATCGCGAACCATAAGTTCCAATTTGAACAGGTGGTTCAGTTGATACTGACTCAGGAGCTTCAACCTCTAACTCCTCCATCTCTTCTGATTCGGTTGCAGATGATGACAAAACGTTATCAGCCTGCTCTGGCTCATATTCCTCAACATCACGAAATATGTCATCTTCATCTCCAGGCGGACTAAGCAGCTCACCCACTAATGCTGCTGCCACTTCTTCATTTGCATTAGGACCAGAAGACCATATTTCCTCCAAGGTCTGAGCAAGCTGCTCAGATTCGGGGACTGCACCTGAAGTCCCTGCTTCTTGTGCCTGTGGTTGTTCACTTGTTGAAGGCTTGGATGCCTGAATTTGACTAGCAGGTTGTTGCTGTTGGCGTCGTGGATCACGCAGCCTAGCACGCGGCTATTGTTGGCGTTGCGGTTGCTGTTGCTGCGGTTGAATATCAACTACCCCTGCCCAGTTGGCATCACGTGGGGCTTGAAATTCCCTGTCTACAATTGCTCCAAATAATGGACGCGCCACCGGAACCGCTAACCTTCCTCGATGTGAGGAACAATCAGCAAATATGCGTTTATCCATAACATTGACGCTCAAAGTGTCATCTAATTGTGGCAAATTTGGCAAGAAGTGCCTTATCAACATCATCACAAATCTTGGATACAGAAGGAATCTTTCTCTTTCAGGAGCTGTAATCTGATGGATGAATTCCGAGAAAAACAACTGCGAGAAGCTGAACTTCCTATTATACACCATCGCAATCACCCCTGATTGGATCTTTGAGACGAATCAAAACCAGCCTTCTTTGGCGCAAAACAAACCATGAACACGTGGACCAGAAATCGCCACTGCCCTATCAATCCACTTTTCATATAAGATGATTTCGTAACATCCAGACTATAGCCCATTCTCAGAAACGCGGCTTGCCTAATACTCAATGGAAAGTCTATAGGCCCGTCTTCTTGTTCCTGTGAACCCAACTGTAGC
The DNA here is from genome assembly GCA_020465985.1 of Centrapalus pauciflorus. NCBI lineage: Eukaryota > Viridiplantae > Streptophyta > Magnoliopsida > Asterales > Asteraceae > Centrapalus > Centrapalus pauciflorus. Next base: position 278,941 of record JAANYP010007822.1, on the reverse strand, counting down.
ACTTGGCGCAACATATCTGCTGAGAAGATTAGAGGTTGGCCAGCGATTCTGGTTCTTAGAACTGTCGGGGTGACAGTGCAATCAACTTGTAAATGGTCGTAAAACTGCCTCACATATGAAATAACAATTGGGATGTTATGGTATAGAGCAAAGCTAATCCTAGATTCAGCTAGGAAATCCAAAACTTGGCGATATCCCTGCGCCTCAGGGATATTATTGTCTGGATTAAGGACCATATTATGTTTCAGGACAAAAGCACGAACTGCCATATCTGCACAATAAATAAAACTGTTAGACTTATTAAAAATCAATAAACTTGTTTAAATTCAAAATTTGTTTTATTTTGTACTTGATTAAATACAAAATCCAACACAATTAAATTTCCACAAGTTTAATAAAATTTAAATTAAACAAAGTAAATAAAGTACAGATTCGAAAGTAACAGATTCGAAGTGTCCATATTCGAATGTAATGGACAGATTCGAAGAGTCCCTATTCGAGTCTAATGGACAGATTCGAATATCATGGTCATCTCGAATCTAATGATAGATTCGAGAAACCCATGAACAGATTCGAAGGTCCAAGAACAGACTCGAAGCCCCGTCGGCCCTTGTTTCAACAAAAACCCAAGATTTTAACCATTTTGAACTTGGTAAATCACATACATTAGTTCAACTAGGTTCTAATCATTGATTTATGCTTTTAATTTGATCTTTTATAGGTCCAATTTTGGTAATTTAGCAAAAACCCTATTTCGACCTATAAAGTTTCAAAAATCGACGATTTGGCCTGAAATTGTGTATAAAACTACATGAAACTTGTACAATCAAGTTGATTATACCTAGATACAGTAGTAGAATCGAACACACTAGCTTGAAACTCGACAAAATGTCGTTTAGGAGAGATACGATAGACTCGAGAAAATAGATTCGAAATCGCCTGAATAGATTCGATAGTATAGATTCGAAAACAGATAGTATTAATGACCTACTGTTAACCTATTTATACCACCAACCCTCGAGTCTAAGCATAGATTCGAATCTACTGACAGATTCGAAGTACTCCTTATTCGAGTCTGTCTTAGATTCGAAACCTCCAACACTTAGAAAAATTTCGAAAATTTTGAAATAAGTTCAACTTTTCCAACTTTTATCTACGGTATTGTGTAACCAGATAAACTATGCCAACTCTTTTACCCTAAGCAACAGATATTTCACGCAATGTTTATTTTATTCAACTTTGAATGCACCCTCAGTAATTTTTTTGACCTTTTACCTAAGTAGAAATTAAACTAAACTAAAATAAAATAAAATAAACTAAGGTAAAAATAAAATAAAATAAAATAAAGTAAAATAAACTTTTGACCAAAAATTTAATCTAGACTTAAGAAAAAATTTACAATCTAAGCTAAATACTTAACAACATATTTTTGATGAGTATAGTCTAAGAAAGGTTCAATCAGATAGCGATGTCCGATACTAACTTTCAGTACTTAAACTTTCACACTTAGGAATTTTTTGAATTCCTTTGATTGTTTGTCGTGACATACCCATTTAGCCAATTGTTGGTATTTTACCCCTTTAAACATTCTACATTTCGGAATATCCCTTGGCCTTTTTATTTATCAGGAAATTATCTTACGTGACGCATACATAGACATACTTTTATGATCAAGGCACACAGACAAAGATTCTAACTTGTTGGTATTTGCAAACTTTCTTTAAAAGACAAACATCGGACACAGGTCTGTATTCTCATACAACAAAGTGTCTTAGTTCGACTTAAAGTTTATTTTTAAAGTTAGCAGATAGCGGTGACAGGTCTGTACTGACGTACAACAAAGCGACATGTCTGCTAACCCGAATCTAAACAGAGACAACAGGTCTGTACTTACGTACAACAGAGTTGCATGTTTTAGACTCTCAGTTTTACATGATATTTCTATTCTTTCCATTTTCAGATGTATTTGATGTTGCCATACATCCCCAGAAAGTTTGCATACCTCATTTAGACTCAATGTTTGTATGTCTTGTACATAAAAATTAAGACCGATTGGTCGTACATCTAAGTTAGTGACACGTTTGACTGTTTCTAGAATATTTTATTAGCTTTGAGATTCCCAATATGTATTATGCCTACCAACACATCAAACTAAATAAAGTATAACACTTAGGATTTAGTTGCATTATGTGTGAAAGCCTAAATACTTAGAGTCTGTAACAACGGTGCTAATTTTTGTCACTTTGAACCTATGTATCTAAGACCTAACTCTTTTTTCTGATATTCTCTTTTTTTGTATTTTTGTAATTTTCTCTCTTTTTTCTTTTGTTTTTTCATAGCAAAAAGCAGTAAACTAAGCTAACCTACTTACTAAAATTAGAAACTTACTAAAAATAGAAACTTTCCTAAATTAGCAGACTACTGTAAAGAAAGAAATACTACTACTCTAAAAGAAAATAAACTTACTACTACTAAGGTCAAATTACTCTGGGTTGCGCATTCCATTCAGTTGAATTAAATACTCAAACCGTGACTTATCAAACGCTTTGGTAAATAAATCTGCATTATTATCTTCTGTTGCCACCTTTACCAGTTTGATTAAGTTCTTTTCAGCACAATCACGAATAAAATGATGCCTTATGTCTATGTGCTTTGTTTTACTGTGTTTAACTGGATTATTAGTTATAGCAATTGTAGATTGATTGTCTATCCTAATAGGAGTTTGAGTGTAAGCCAAACCGTAATCCCGCAATTGTTGTTGTATCCACAGAACCTGTGAGCAGCAACTACCAGCAGCAACATACTCGGCCTCGCACGTTGACACGGCTACCGATGTTTGTTTCTTGCATTGCCAGGATACCAATCTCCCTCCTGGGAACTGACAACCTCCAGTCGTTGATTTGCGCGTCAAGCTGCATCCTCCGTAGTCCGAATCTGTGAACGCCTCCAACTCTAGATCTCCCTCCGCGTGATACCAAAGACCCAGCTTCGGTTTCAACTTGAGGTATCGTAGAATCCGCTTCACAGCTTTCATATGCATCTCCTTCGGATTCGCTTGAAACCTAGCACAAATACACACAGCAAACATTATGTCAGGTCTTGAAGCAGTTAAATACATAAGTGACCCAATCATGGCCCGATATAAAGTCGGATCCACATCGGAATCACTTTCAGTACCCGGCCCGAGATTGTGATTCACTTGAATCGGCGTGCTGAAGTGAGCAGTCAACTTAGTTCCTTCCATCCCGAAACGCTCCAATATGTCATAGACATACTTGGTCTGATGGATAAACATTCCTTCCTTCTTTTGGTCAACTTGTAACCCTAAAAAGAAATTCAACTCCCCCATAGCACTCATCTCGAACTTAGACTTCATCACCTTTTCGAAATCTTTGCACATCTGTTCGTCTGATGATCCAAAAATGATATCATCGACGTACACTTGTACCAAGATAAAGTGATCTCCCTTTCTCTTCACAAATAGAGTACTATCTATCCTACCCCTCTCAAAGCCGTTTTCTAAAAGATGGTTGGATAAAGTCTCATACCACGCCCTAGGTGCCTGATGTAATCCATAAAGAGCCTTATCTAAGCGATATACTCTATCAGGATATTTAGGATCTGTAAACCCGGGTGGTTGTTCTACATACACCAACTCCTTCACTTTCCCATACAGGAAAGCACTCTTAACATCCAGTTGATATACTTTAAAGCCTTTGAAGGAAGCAAAAGCTAAAAACAACCTAATTGCTTCTAACCTTGCTACAGGTGCAAACACTTCGTTGTAATCGATTCCCTCCTCTTGGTTGAAACCTTTTACAACTAATCTCGCCTTGTTGCGCGTGACTATACCCCGATCGTCTCTTTTGCACTTAAAAACCCATTTGGTTCCTATTGCAATCTCCCCTCGAGGTAACGGAACTAACTCCCACACTTCTAGTTTCCTAAATTGTGAAAGTTCTTCCTGCATCGCTTCAACCCAGGAGTTGTCCTTAAGTGCCATTTGCACATTTTTGGGCTCTACCTGCGATATGAAACACGAATATAGACATGTGTGATATGCCTCGGAGTCGTTTATCATCGACAACAACACAGTGTTGTTATTTACACTACTCCGAGTCCTCACACCCTCGTTAGGATTTCCTATGATGCTATCTATTGGATGGTTCTTGTTAATCCTAGAGGTCTCTATTTCATCAACCCTTAGATTATCTCCTAAGTTGGATCCTATTTCACCTAAAGGGGGAACAGGCTCAGCTTCTACATTTTCCTCCTCACGGACATTTTCCTCAGAGTTGGAACATGAAGCTTGAATCTGATTCTCAGTGTTAGGTGCCTCTTGATCAGCAACTTCTGGAGATCCATCTACAGTCGCAGTAGGCTCGGACGTAGATTCGAACGTGGTCCTTGGAAAGATTTGGTCATCGTCGTTCAGATGCAACGTCGCCAAGTCCTTCTCGATTGTACCTGCATTATCATCCAGAGGAATGTTAAATGACTCAAATAACTTATCATAGTCAAATATCCATTCCGGACCAGTTTGGGGTTCATGTGTATAACTTGAGACTTCAATATTATACACAATCTCCACAGTACCAATTGTTTTGTTAAACACCCGTTTGTTTGGTGAGTTTGGCACATAACCTAGGAAGTATCCTTCGTCAGCCTTTTCACCAAACTTCGGTTGATGTTTTGTCCTTAAAAGTGTGCATGGTACTCCAAACGGTTCGAATCCAGTTAAGTTAGGTGGCCGTTTATTCAAAATTTCATAGCATGTTTTGTTCAATGATTTGACTGTAAGGACTCGGTTTAAAATATGGCACGCGGTATTCACTGCCTCCCCCCAAAACATGGTAGGAAGCTTTGAATCCGAGAGCATAGTCCTTGCAGCCTCAATCAATGTTCTGTTTTTACGTTCGGCCACCCCATTCTGTTGTGGTTCATATGGTGCACTGAATTGATGCACGATGCCCTTTGATAGGCAATATACACCAATTACAGAGTTTTTAAATTCAGTCTCATTATCACTACGAATATGTTTAACCCTTGTTCCGTAGGAGTTCTCCACTTGGTCCAAGAACCCGATGAGCTTTGCAGCCGTCTCGTCCTTCGTACCTAAAAAGAAAACCCATGAAAACCGTGAGTAATCGTCAGTGATAACTAAGCAAAACCAACTACCTCCAATACTCCTTTTGTTGATTGAGCCGAAAAGGTCCATGTGCAACAGATCGAATGTTGAGGCTATGGAATTCTGCTTCTTGGACTTGTGTGCCTTCTTGTGTTGTTTGCCCTTCATGCAAGGTAGACACTTATCCTCGAACTGAAAACTTTTCATGGGCACACCCTGCACCAGTCCATGCTTCGTAATGTAGTTCATCTTCCTCAGGTGCAGGTGAGCCATGCGTCTGTGCCACAGTACGGACTCCGTCTCTGAAGCTTTTCATAGTAAGCAGATCGGACCCATCGAAGTATCTGGCTTGTTCATATCGAGCATGTACAAGTCATTCTTCCTTGGCGCCCGCATCAATATCCAATCTTCAGGTATTTTGAATCCAGGCTTTAGCACTAACGCCTCAGTGTCAGTAAATAACACCGAGTTCTTCTTATCACAGATTTGAGAGACACTAATGAGATTATGAACCAGTTTATCAACGTGATAAACTTGATCCAAAGTAATCGTCCCATTAGTGACTTCTCCAGTTCCAGTGATATTTCCTCCCTTGTTACCCGCGAATGATACGAATCCCCTATTACCCCCCTTGAAGTCTGTGAGTAGACTTCTTTCCCCCGTCATGTGCCTGGAGCAACCACTGTCGACGAACCACTTGTTGTTTGGACCGGTAGTTATCTCCTGCACATGAAAGAAAATAGGTTAGTTATCACGGGGAACCCAAGCCATGACTGACTTGGTAATACCATTCTCGTCCACATACGTGAACTCTTTCAAGTACCCATCTCGCCTTTCAGGTGACTTGGGCCTTTGAACTGAATTCTGTTGTGGTGCCGAGTGATTTAGATTCACTCTTTGCCTTTGAGTAGGCATTTGTTGTGGTGCTCTAGAATAACTCTTATTATACTGCATTTCAGACTGTGATCCCTGAGCTCTTACCGGAACATAATGTCTAACGGGAGTATGTGACCTAACTGGAGTGTGTGACCTGCTAGGTGTGGTGCTCCTATAGACTTGTTGAGGTGCTGACCTAGATTGATTAATGACACGATTCGGTGAATTTGTCCTAACCACTTCTTTTGGTCCAACCTTAACCGGTGTTTGTTTCACAACAGGTTTTGGTGCGGCCTGCACAGTTTTCTCGGTACTCTGAGAACTACTCGTGCTCGCCACACTTGTTGAGGGCTTAACAGGTGTTGGGTTCACTGTCTTAGGGGTAACATCTGCTTTCCTATTTGGACAGTGAGAAGCAACATGCCCTTTCTCGTGACATCTAAAGCAAGACATCTTATCCATGGACTTTTTGGTTGGTCCCTTAGATCTAGGTGTCTCACTAGTGTCTACTGCCTTTGGTACATCTACAGTGTCTGTCTCTTCGACCTGGTCAGCCCATGAAATTTTCTGTTTTCCTGCAGGTGTTTCACTGGAGGAAGACACAAATTTCACTTTCTTGACCTTGACGGTTGAGTCAGTCACCTTAGGTGCATTTTCTACTATAGGCTCAGGTGTCGTTTCAGGTAGGTCCTCTAAGTCTACTGAGTTGTCAGTTTTCTCCTGAGGCTGAGGCACATAATTAGCATTGAAAGGTGGAGGAATTTCGTGAAAACCTAGACCTACAGGCTTCTTAGACTGTCTTTGGGCATCTAAGACTTTTCCTAGGTTTAGGCTCGAATTCCTAAACTTTTCCAGCTTGCTATTTGCCTCTGCTACCTTAACTTTGGTCTCGGCTAGCTCTATGTCCTTATCTTTCAGACTTTTGGTCAAGGCCTCTACGTGCTCATACATAAGCTCTATCCTAACACACTGCTCACTCAGTTTGTCTTTTAGAACGATTACGTCTTGAGCATCAGCCTTAAGCTTTTCTTTTAAATCTTGTTTTATATCATTTAGGCTAGCGTTTTCAATTTTTAAATTTTTATTTTGAGCAGAGACGGTTTTGTGTGATTCTAAGACTAGATTTAACCTATCATTAGAAGTAGCACACAAAGCACATAATTCTGAAAATAGAGAATAAGAAAGACTAACCTTAGAGTTATCAGATTCCACGTTGGCCATCTGAGCAGCAAACTCCAGCACGGTCTGATCATTCGCTTTCTCTACCCACATCGGACTGCTGTCCCTTGTGGTCTGCTCGTCTTCTTCACAACCATTCTCCGTAACTTCAGCCATGAAAGCTCTAGCATTGGACTCAGGATGTGAACTCCAGTCATAGGAACCATCTAGCTGTCTGTCAGACGTGACATTGGATATTAGACCCGCTAGATTGGCTTGACCAGATGAGGAACTCGGAAGGTATCTTTGTTGGGACTGATTTTGGTACTGTCCTTGATGCTGACTCTGTCCTTGGTATGATTCTACCTTCGGTCTTTGACACTCCCTGGCGAAGTGTCCCAATCCCTGACAGTTGTAGCATTTGACCTTAGACTTATCAAATCCTATCCCTTTGTTGTTCATTTGCAGATTCCTCCCAGTTCGCTTAATGAATCTTTTAACCCTCTGGGTCACCATGGCCAGTTGCCACTTAAGATCCATTTCCTCTAAGTCATCAGGGTCGACCTGATCATAATCTTCATCCCATAGAGCTGGGTCATTGATTTTCCCTTGAACACAATTTCCATAAGCTGCCACAAAGGAAGAAAGCAGATTCAAATGTTCTTCTGCGGACTTTGCGCTCATCGGCATCTTTGAATAGCTCTGACTTGTCGGTGCCTGATGGACTTGAGGTTGCGGTTCTTCCGATCTTCCTAACCCTAAGAACGCGCGATTTAGTGAGTCTTCGGACTCTGGTGACGATGACGTTTCTCCGGTGAAAAACGCTGTAGCACTCTTCGGTTCAGCTGTCACTGATGATTTAGATGTCTTTCCAAAATACATAGCCGCATTCTGGACTTGCTCGTAATCAGTCTCAGCCTTAATCATCTCGAAGTGATATGCCCTCAACGTTCCCACAATGTCATCAAGTGATTGAGCATAATATTTGTCTTCATTCAGCTTAATCATTGCCACGTACATAGCCCATTTGGCTGGTAGGGCATCAAGAAGCTTGTTGTTCTTGTCAGTGTCCGAATACTCAATGCCATGACTTTCAAGTTCCGTTATCAGATGATAGAACCTTGTGATAATATCATCCAACTGTTCATCCTTAATAGCCTTGAAAATCGCAAACTGTTGAGTCAACAGCTCTGTACGCTTTCTACGCACCCGTGGATTACCTTCACACCTTTTCTGGAGAGACTCCCAAAGTTCCTTTGACGTCCTTTGAGTCCGAAATGTGTGTAAAATATCTTGAGGTAAAGCCATACGGATAATGGAGAAAGCTTTGTTTTCAGCTTCAAATAGTTTCTTGTCATCTTCTTTCATCATCTGATATGACAAGACCTTTTGACGGCCTTCAACTTCAGATACTGGCGGAATGTACCCTTCATCTATGCACACCCACATGCGCATATCGTTGAATCGTACAAAATCCGTAAATCTGTCCTTCCACCAGTAATAATCCTCAACTATCATCAGCTTTGGCGGTGCATTTGCCTTCCCAACTTCGTGATCCATCTCAAGGAATTTCTGAAGGTTTGACATCTTTTCTGAAAGAAATTGAATTTGAACTTAATTAATTTAATTCGAAACTGATTTAGATTAACTTATTCGAATCTAGATAGATTCGAAACTAATTAATATTAAATCTTTTGAAATTAAATTCGATTAAGTCTTAAAAGTCAATTAGATTCGAAATAATGTCAGATTCGAAGTTATGTCAGATTCGAAGAACTCCTTAGATTCGAAGATACTTAGAATCGAAGGCACAGCAGAGTCGAATGTCTAGCAGATTCGAAGCACAGAATCGAAACAGTAACAAACTCGAAATAAACTCGAAACAACACAGACTCGAGATCCAATTCGAATGTGGTAACAGATTCGAAACAATGTAGACTCGAAACTCACTGAAATTGACTCGAAAGGAGCGTATTTAGGTTAGACTCGAAAATAAAGTAAAACCCTAATTACCCCTATAGATTCGAGCGCCGCAAACTCGAAAAACGGCTAACACGTTGATTTTTTGACGTTTTACAGATTAAACCACTATTTTTCAAACGAAAAATAATGATTTCGATCAAAAACGTGAAAAACAACAAAGTGTTTCCCGAATACGAATTTGCTAAGCTCAAAAACACGATTTTGAGAGCAAAACCGTCCAACTAGCGTCAAGAAACCTAGAATGTATCTGATGAACACGAAGAACACCAAGAACACTCCGTAGGCTCTGATACCACTTGTAAGGTCTACCACTGTAAGATCTATCTAGACGCGGATCCGTGAACGAGTGCGGAATCCTCGTTGACGGTTAGACGGACAACTCTCAACCAACGGAAACACGGAGACTATTAGACGCTGAACGAACGACACACGAACGATCCTACGTACTAATTCTCTCCGAAACGGCACTCACCTAGCTGATAAACTCGAGATCGCCTCTTGCTTAATTCCTCACGAATTCTGCAAAAAGTCCGCTAATGATTCGAGTCTATCCCTAATTATAGACCCTGATTCGAGTCTGTTGTGGGCCAACCTCGAATCTGGCCCAAGGCCCATTCGAATCTGTCCATCTGACAGTCTCGAATCTAGCCTATTTTCGAATCTATGGTTACATTCGAATCTATCACAGATTCGAATGTCAACCCATATATAGTTCGAATCTAGCCTTTTACATAAACAACTAAGTGTTGAACCTTACGATATTACATATGATTGAATTTATCTTTGTACTTTATGTTTGAACTTCTTGTAATACGTTACATCAAGTTCAAACATACAAACACTGATAATCATCAATCATACATAATATATATATAACAAACATATGCTAAATCACAATGTAAGACAACTTAGACTGCTATCGTCACACGGGATGTACCAACATCCAGTCAGCGAATAATAAAGAATATGAAATTTAAAATACAACAACTGTAAATTCAACCACTGATTTATAATTTAAAATATTACAATACGATACAAATGATTTTTTCGCATCAAAAACTAAGGGGGAGTAGGACAAATATTACAATAATGGCCTTGTTGTCTATTAGGGTGTCGATCAAGTCTAGAAGCAATGGTACTTTGTGGCGTTGGATTTTCTGTCGTTTGGATTTCAGGTTGGGATGGGTTATCGTCAAGGGTTCGTTGAATCCAGCATGGACTTATTCCATGATCGTCTAGGTTTTGTAATGGCGATTGAAATTCATGAAAATGTACAGGTGATCGCACATATGATGGACCTCCCATCTCCAAGCTAGTAAATCCGTGAATGTTAATTGGTGGAGGTTGTGGAGAGCTAAATCGAGGGGAATAAAAACTGTGATACGAAGGAGTTGAAATACTAGAATCTGGTTGCAATTGAGACTGTGTATCCCTCTGTGTCTGAAAAGGTTGTGAGGGACCGCCCGTGTCGATTACAACCTGACTCTATTGTGCGTACTGTGTGTTGTCGTACGCACCTAAAAAATTTTGTACCACAGTATTTGGCTGAAATGTTGAATGTTCCCCTAAATTTGCATTTGAAGTACCAGCTTCTTGATGGCCATACATGGTTTGTGTGCCGTCACTAAACGTCGGTGAAAAATGTAAGTTAGAATCCATAAAACCATCAACGTTGAACGACACATCTTCTTCATTCAAATCTGGGATAAGAGGATGCGGAACTGATACGTTTGCACCGGAACCAGATTGATAGGTTGCCCCAGGATAGTTGCTAAAATCATCAGGAAAATATCGATATGGCATGTCTAAACGACGGCTACCCCCAGCTCGATCCATTTACTGTTGGATGCCATAACATTCCTGTTGACTTAGATTGCTTCCTGGTAGATACAAATAGCTCAGCCCCTCAAACTGTTAAAAGAATATATATTATTACATAAAGTCAATAATTTCTTTATATGAATGTAAATGATTTAATTAATGAAAAATGGCTTACCGCTAAATCCCTAGATCTGGCAATGTTTTTGAACCCTGGACGACCACTTGATTGAGGACGAACGATGTGATTAACTGTTCGCTGAAGTATCATCTATTATATTCAATACTGGCATCAGAGTTATTTGATAAAATACCATTGACGGTATTTTCATGTCTTGAATGCCATGTTTGAATATAATTTCCGTGCTTACTAAGCCAATCAACTTTCTTACCCACCCGATTGATTTTGTGCAACTTTTTGTGCTGATCAGGTGTAAATAATAAGTTGTTTGACGGGATGGTCTGTACCATATTAAATTGTCTCATTACCCTGCTCGGTAAGTGTGGTTCAACAATCTCCCAACATATTAAATATGTGTTGCATCTCCAAGATTGAAAACCACTTCTACAATCAACGTGTAGATGATGCAGGAATTCAACGTATGGTGTCCAGTTAAACTAGCACATAACGGAGAGTAACAAATAAGTGTGGTTCATAAGTTTTGTATTTTAAAAATGTAAAGCTTAAATTCAAAATAATATACCTCGTTATTTTCTAATATCATTAGAGTGTAGCGAGTCGATATTAAACAATGTGCTCTGCTTTCAGCGAAGCTGTGACTCCCCCTCCATATATATCATTAAATATCTAGTCAATATTCAATTTTGAAATTTGTATTACAATTATAACATATATCACATATATCACATTCATTTTGTAGTTATCCTAAATAAAAGTTACAATGGCCAGTCAGGTCAGTCGGGGAGGAAGGACACTTTCGGTACAATACCTTTCGAATATCCAACAACCAAACCCGATCAGACTATCCTAGACACCACCAATAACAATTATCTGGATAACTACAACATGTATATATATGTTCTAATTTAATTATTTCATAGTGTTAATACATTCTTTTTTTTATATTTATGATCTTAATGAAAACTTAACATTGTAAGGAAATATATAACAATTGGTTTAAAAAAAATAAAGTTAATATATTATACATTGAAATCTATTTTTAATTCACGTACTTTTGCTTAATAAAATAAAATTAAAATTTATATATTTAATTACAACTAAACTGTTAAATATTATACTATAAAAGAAAAGTGAAATTTAAATGTAAGAATAAAGTAAAATTAAAAAATACTAACCTTGCACCAAATAGGAAGACAAATGTTGTTTTGCGGTTGTGTCATTGCAGGGCGGATAGCAGGAATTCTCTCCCAAGCCCGAAGTTGTAACAATAAAAGGGGACCGTACACATACTGTGTGTCGGGATTTGTAGCGTGGCATAAACTTCGATATAATCGTGCCAGCACAGCACTACCCCAACTCAGTCGATTGCGACGATCCAAAAAAATTAAATTTACAAGTAAATGTAAAGGTACTCGATTTCCAGAATCCGGAAGCAATGTACCTCCTAGTATGTACATAATATAAACACGGGCGTCTAGGACCTTCGTCACCACACCAGACCGGTTGTTGGATTTCTGTCATTAAAGCGGTCATCTTCAAATACAACCCAGATACTTGGTTCTCCATGGGCACGAAACCAAGATAAGTTAGACACATGTTGTTAACTTCTTGGGATGTAAGTTTAAGATCAGCACCAGTTACCACATCTCCATCCACTGGCAATCCCCATAACACGTGTACATCTTCCAGAGTAACAGTAGTCTCGCCCATAGGAAGATGAAATGTATGGGTCTCCGGCCGCCATCTCTCTACAAGAGCAGTGATCAAGTGCCAATCAATTTTATGGTTTCCGCATTCAAAAAATTCCACATCCTCGATAATTGTCATAACATCCCCCGGTATCGGATGCTCCTTTAGATGTTTCCATAGTTTTCCATCGCCACGACGAACTTCCAACGGCGTGCCAAGTTTTTTGTTTTGTTCGGGATTGTTCTCGTTTAATTGAAATAACTCGAACGCCCGATGTTCTTCATTTAGAAACAATAGTTCGCCATTAATTGGACCAGCAAATATTTCTTCTTGGGCCATTGTAAAAATTAAAATAAGTGTTTAAAAATATAAAGATTGAGAGATTGAAATAGAAATAGAGATTGAGATATAGAATAGAGATTGATTTATGAAATAAGATTTTTGCATGTGAATTATATAGGGGTTGGGGGGTTCACGGGTGCTGAAAATACAGTGTCATTTGGTGTACATATACCCTAAACATCATAATATCATATACACCCAATTTTAATTATTAATATCACATATATCCCTCTTACACATCATTAATATCATATATACCTAAAATCATTAATTTATTTATTTAAAACATTTAAAACTCATAATTAATATTGCATATTAATTAATGACCATTACACCCTTACTCATTTCTTCTTTCAACTAAACTTCAAAATATCATATTTATCCAACTTAAATTAAAATATCATATCCCTTTTAATAATTTATATAATTTATTTTTGTAAACTTTACTAAATAAATTCTTCAAACTAAAACAAATTAACATTAAAAATAAAAAAAGTAGTATTATGTTTTTGCTCGTTTGTAATCAAATTGTATCATCTTATTATATTTTCTTATTTGTTTTTATAATCAGTAATCTATATACATATTATATTCTTTTTTTTCCTTTTTCTTTTCGAACTTTATAGTTCCATCACATTTTGTTTGTTTTTAAATTTAGTATATATATATTTTTTGTATTCTAATACATTAGTTTCTAATTTTTTTCAAGTTTGCATTCATTTTATAACTATTGTTTATTTAGTTACTTTTTTTAATTTTTATATTTAGTCTAGAATCTGAGTTATAAGTTGTTATCCGATGTAATTATTATTGTATATTTTGCGATAACTACAAGATTATATATATAATCCTATATATTTAAAGTCCAGTTTTTATAATAATTTATTTAATAATTAGTATCTAGAAAATATTTTAATAGTAAAGGTTTGTTAAAAAAAACTGAATTTTTTACTAAGGAAAATAACCATTTATTTATAATTAAAAAATTAATTTACTAATAATATACAAATTATTATAAAACTGGACTCTAATTATATAGGATTTTATATATATATATATATATATATATATATATATATATATATATATATATATATATATATATATATATATATATAATCTTATCGTTAACACAAAATATACACAACTAATTACATCGGAAAACATATAGTTATAAAACGAATTCAAACTTGAAAAAAATTTGAAACTAATGTATTAGAAAACAAAAACTATATACTAAATTTAAAGAAAAAAACAAAATGTGATACAACTATAAAATTCTAAAAGAAAAAGAAAAGAAAGAACATAATATGTAATCAGTTAATTGTATATAGATTACTTTTGGAAAAAAAAACAAATATAAAAATATAATAAGACGATACGATTTAATTACAAACGAAAAACACACGATACAATTTTTTTATTTTTAATGTTAATTTGTTTTAGTGTGAAGAATTTATTTATTAAAGTTTACAAAAATAAATTATATAAAATTATTAAAAGGGATACGATATTTTTGTTTAAGTTGGATAAATATGATATTTTGAAGTTTAGTTGAAAGAAGAAATGATTAAGGGTATAATGGTCATTAATTAATAATCAATAGTAATTATGAGTTTTAAATATTATAAAAATAATTAAATTAATGAATTTGGGTATATATTATATTATTGATGTTTAAGAGGGATATATGTGATATTAATAATTAAAATGGGGTATATATATATATATGATATTATGATGTTTGGGAGGAATATATATATATGATGTTTAAGAGGGATATACAGTGTCACGCTCTGCACAACCACGGCTTGACACACAACAGTGACACGCTCAACACAACCCTACCCCTACCTAATTCTATTACAACCATACCCATTTAAAGGAAACTACTACATTCATCCTTATCCCTAAACTACAATCACACCACCATCTAACTCGTATACTACACCCGCCGACAAATATTATATCCTACTTTATTCTACCAACAATGCATTACCTTACATGATATTAACCTATCTATCCTACTAAGCTAACCCCACTCATCATCACCCTACCATACTCTATATAAATCTTTTCCATCATATCCTTACTATTTGGTTATTCAATATGGACACTTTATAGATATTTTTTTTTACGAAAGATCTACGACCTTTGTTTTATGAATGATGAATTCTATTCAAAATCCCTCTACAATTGATGGGATGTGCGACATCCTATGATTTGACACTCATACTCATATTTCTTTCTTCTCTTTCATCCAATCAATACCTTATTTTTTTTTCCTCTACCAAAGCGACACAAATCCAATTTAATATATTGAAATCTAATATTTATTTTAAATTAACCCATGTAACACATTTAACCTTTGATAAACATGAGAAACTAAAATAAATGAAACGCTCATGTCACAACCACACATGAAAAAGAAATTGTCTCAGGAGGTTCATACATTTTGAATGAATTTGACCGAAAAGAAATTAAAGTTTTCATGCTCATGTATTTTCCGTTAGGGTCGTGAAGGAATGAACATTTCATTTCCATTACATGTTTTTTTGTTGACCCCTACCTACTAGGGGTGTTATCGGGACCAAACCCGGACCGAACCCGGTTAGGACCGAACCCGAATTTGGCTAAAATCAAAACCCGAGGACCGGACCATTACTTTACAATCGGTCCTATTCGGGACCGGTACCGGTTCGGTTCCGATATTTTGTCCACATATAACACCCCTACTACCTACACTATCGACCTAACACGACACACCTAATCTTTATTTTATCCACATCACCCTACCCTACCAGAGCCCAATTCTTATACCACGACGCACTACCCAACCTTACACCACCACCAATCTACCAACCCACAAAACTTACCACATCCCATCCCACCCACGCATCCCAGCACACCCATCCTATATTATCTACCATCCTACCATATCTTGTTCCACCCTGATAGTTTACATACCCTAATCTTACCCTTACCCTACCTAAATTATCTTAACTCCACCTTACTCACACAAATCGTATCCACCCACCCATGCCACCAAATTACACCCCACTCATATGTTACATCCATCCACCTAACTCTACACTTATTCTCCCCTACCCCAACCTAATTCTATTACAACCATACCCATTCAACCGAACCTATCACATTCATCCTTACCCCTAAACAACAATCTCACCACCATCAAACTCGTATACTACATCCATCGACAATATCATATCCTACTTTATTCAACTACCATACCTTACCTTACATGATATAACCTACCTATTCTACCACCTTAATGCCATTCATCATCACCCTACCATTCTCTACATAATCCTTTCTCATCCTTCCCTTATTTTTTGGTAATTCAATATGGGCAGTACTTGGATATTTTTATGAAAGATCTATGACATTCGTTTTTTGAATGATGAATTCTATTCAAAGTCCCTCTACAATTGATCTGATGTGTACCCTCCTATGATTTGACACTCACACTCACATTTATTTCTTCTCTCTCGTCCAATCAATACTCTATATTTTCTCTCTCTTCCAAAGAGACAAAAATCCAATTTGATATATTGAAATCTAATATTTACTTTTAAATTATTTTTTAAATTAACCGATGTAACACATATAACCTTTGATAAACATGAGAAACTAAAAGAACTGAAACTCTCATGTCACTGCCACACATGAAAAAGAAATTGTCTCAGGAGGTTCATAGATTTTAAAAGAATTTGACCGAAAAGAAATTAACGTTTTCATTTTCTTGACATGCTTGATTGTCAAATTTAATAAAAGTTACATTTTCTTTTAAAAAATCATTACATCCACTTAAGGAATGTATTTTCCGTTAGAAATGCCAAGTAAAAAACATTTCATTCACATTACATGTTTTTCCGTTGACCCCTACCTACCCTATCGACTTAACACCACCCTTCCTAACCTCTATTTTATCCACCTCACCCTAACCTACCATAGCCCAAATCTTATTCCACGACGCACTACCCAACCTTACTCCACCACCAATCTACCAACCCACAAAACCTACCACATCACATCCCACCGACGCATCCCACCACACCCATCCTATATTATCTACCACCCTACCATATCTTGTCCCACCCTTAGAGCAAAGGAAGTTCCCATCATCCCGAAATCCATCTTTCTGTACACGTCAGCGCCACATCAGCTTTTCTCTCTCCACCTTTCCCCACCTTTCTCCAACTTTATAACTAGGAAATACCCACCTTTTTAACCTTTCCATCTTTCTTAATTTTTTGAACATGTTAATTAAGAAAACAATTATTAAATCTAAAATAATTAATTTCATAAATATTTAAAAGTTTACATAATAAAATTACGAAACTAAAAAATAAAAACTTACGAAACTAAATATTAAAAATTAAAAAAAGTACATAACTAAAAAAATTACGAACCTAAAATCTAAAAAAATTACATAACTAAAAAATTATGAAACTATAGTCGTCATCCCCAATGCTCCGCAATGCTTTGTTTGCGGGCCAATACGGCTTCCAAAGCAGTACCTTGCAGATGGTCGTGTGGCCGAACGAAAAAATCCAAGTCACGTTCGTGTTGTTGTTCACTCAGTGACGCAATGTACGCATTATATTTTTTCTCTTTCAACTCCAATTCTTTTTCTTGTTTTGATCGTTTCAAATCTGCAAGTAGTGCTCGGTAACGTAATTTATCTTCAACATCTTTCTCGTGAGATGTTGAAATCCTTTCGAATTTTGATTGCAACTCTGGGTCGACTGATGTTGTTGCTGGTTTTTTCGCCTTGCGGTGTGGTCGTTCAATCTCCTGAAGATCCGCGTCGCCCTCGTCATCTTCGTCAATTTCAACACCTAAAAATGCCGCATCAGAAGACGGTGTTCCGATCGTGTTAGATTCGAAAGTTTTGGACCGCTTTCTTTGCGGCTCAACAAAATCATCCATTTGTGGAACGGGGTTCCACTTTGGATGACATCGAAGCACCTCCCAAGCCGATTGGTGTGGAAACGGCTTACCTTTATTGAGGGCCTTGTATTGTTCTTGGGTGTTGTTGAAAATGTCGTAATCGTTTTCCCCGCTCCGTCGCTGCATCGTATTGTTGTTAAACATGCCGCCAAATTTTGTGCAATTGCGGTTCATGTCTTTCCACTTTGAATTAAGTTGGTGGGTGATGCGGCTAGTTCCACCAACTCGGCTATCAAAATTTTCGAGGATTCGTCCCCAAAAATTTGAACGTTTTTTATTATTTCCGGTAGTTGGATCTTCGGAAATATCGATCCAGGCTTCCGCCAAAGCCTTTTCTTCGATGGAGGTCCACATTTTTGGTTTCATTGGACCCTTTCGTGTAGACCCGGTTGCCGCGGTGTTTACCGGAATCGTCTCCTCGTCGGAATCGTCTGAATCGACGGGTTGAGTTTTGGGTACCGTCTCCTCGCCGGAATTGTCTCTGGATGCGGGGTCCCGATAAGAAAATGGTTCGAACCCCTCGTTCAATTCTCGCGAGGAAAAATATTGTGGATTGGGTGAATTCTGCGAGAATTTGCGGATTGGGTGGATTTTGCGAGAAATATTGCGGATTGGGGGGTGATGGTTGGTAATATTGTGGATTGGGTGGGGATGGTTGGTAATATTGTGGATTGGGGGGTGAAAAGTGTGGTACGTATGGTGCCGAATTATCCGTAAAATTTGGAGGATAATTCTGCGGTGGGCGGAAAGAAGGTTTTGATTGAGAAGCCGGTTGTTTGCCGCGTTTTCGACTTGCAGCGGGTTGTTTGCCGGTGTTTCGATCCATGAGTTTAATAAAAAGTATAGAGATTGAGAGATTTTTGTGGAAGAGATGAAAGTGTATGAAGGTAGATGAAAGTGTGTGAAAATGAATGTGTATGTAGATAGGTATTTATAGGGAAAAAAAATTATTAATTTTTTTTTTCAAACGGTCATTTGACTGTTGGGAGAAATAAGACAAAGGAAGAAGAGGCGGGGTGGAGCGGGGAGGGGAAGCCGGGCGGGGAGAGGATTTCGCGAGGCCGTCGAGGGGGGGGGGGGTGGTGTAGCCGCCAGGGCCGGTCCGATGTGGCAAGGCGGCGGTGTAGCGGCTCCGGTACTCCCATCGCCCTTATAGTATACATACCCTAATCTTACCCTTATCCTACCTAAGTTATCTTAACTCAACCTGACTCACACCTATCGAATCCACCCACCCATGCCACCAAATCTCATCCCACTCATAAGTTACATCCGTCCACCTTACTCTACACTTATTCTCCCCTACCCCTACCTAATTCTGTTACAACCATACCCATTCATCTTTACCCCTAAACTACAATCACACCACCATCCAACTCGTATACTACATCCACCGACAATATCATATCCTACTTTATTCTACCAACCATACCTTACCTTACATGATATAACCTACCTATCCTACCAACTTAACCCCATTCATCTTCACCCTATCATACTCTACATAATCCTTTCTAATCCTTCCTTTACTATTTGGTTATTCAATATGCACTGTACTTGGATATTTTTATGAAAGATCAATGACATTTGTTTTTATGAATGATGAATTCTATTCAAAGTCCCTCTACAATTGATGTGATGTGCACCCTCTTATGATTTGACACTCACACTCACATTTATTTATTCTCTCTCGTCCAATCAATACTATATATTTTCTCTCTCTTCCAAAGCGACACAAATCCAATTTAATATATTGAAATCTAATATTTATTTTAAATTAACCCATGTAACACATTTAACCTTTGATAAACATGAGAAACTATAAGAAATAAAACGCTCATGTCACTATCACACATGAAAAATAAATTGTCTCAGGAGGATCATAGATTTTGAACGAATTTGATCGAAAAGAAATTAACGTTTTCATTCTCATGACATTCTTGGTTGTCAAATTTCATAAAATGTCAATTCTATTTTAAAAAATGATTACATCCACTTATGGAATGTGTTTTCCGTTAGAGTCGTCAAGGAATGAACATTTCATCCCTATTACATGTTTTTCCATTGACCCCTACCTACCTTATCGACCTAACACCACCCACTTAACCTCTATTTTATCCACATCACCCTACCCTACCATAACCCAGATCTTATACCACAACGCACTACACAAACCTACCTTTCCACCTATCTACCAACCCACTAAACCTACGACATCCCATCCCACCCACGCATCCCACCACACCTATCCTATATTATCTACCACCCTACCATATCTTGTCATATCCTTATAGTATACATACCCTAATTCTATTACAACCATACCCATTCAACCGAACCTATCACATTCATCCTTACCCCTAAACTACAATCACACCACAATCCAACTCGTATACTACATCCATCGACAATATCATATCCTACTTTATTAACAATACCTCGTGATCCTACCAACCTAACCCCATTCATCATCACCCTACCATACTCTACATAATCTTTTCACATCCTACCCTTACTATTTCGTTATTCAATAGGGTTAATCACTAAAAATAGCAATAACTTTTCACATTTTTATCGTTTATAGCAACATCTTTTAAAAAGTATTCATAATAGCAACAACTTTTCATTTTTATACCAATAACAACAACATGTGACCTGGAAACTTGTTAAAACAGGTCACCTATATCCAAACACCCTCTAGATTTTATAGACTAGCAGCCACACACTCTATATTATAAAAGACCTGGCCGGTAATTGTTGAAGAGTTGTATATCATTCATCTTGAAACATCCTTTTCTTATGAATTTTTAATTATTTTTAATTTAATATTAAAGATCAAGAAGATGTGTTTTCTCCATGAACAAATTAAACAACAAATCCTTAAATCAAGAATATATATCTTTACAAAAACCAAAAACATACTGAACAACCTTGTTGAGATCGATTGATTTAAAATCAAGAATCACAAATGAAATTTATAGATATGAATTTGATCGGTAAACCAAATACATCTATAGATGTGGAACCAAGATCCAAAGTATAAATCAAAAATTAAAGTAAACCGTAATTTGGAATAGAACTCTATATGAAATCTAAAGTATGTGATCAAACTTCATCTATTCGAACCAATCTCTTCCAAGAGCCTTAGATCTGGATTTGGACATAGGGGACAGCAAAGTGAATGAACAACAAAAATATCTGGATCTTGATTTAGTAACCATGTTGAATGCGGGCAACATTAAATCAAGAAGTAATGCAAGAGGATGGGAAGATGGTGATGCGGTGGAGCCATCACCAGATCTGTTTATTCTCTCATTCTTTGTTCTACTCCATTCATTTCTCTTTTCCCATCTACGATGGTGCCCTCTCTCGTTCCAGGTTTTTCTTAATCTTCTTTGATTAATGTTTCTTGTAGAGATCGTAGATAAGGGCTTTGAGAATCTTACTCTCCTTTTAGCGATTACTGCTTCAATTTCTCACCATTCTACGATTATAGCTTCGAGATTTGTTTATATATCTTACATGTCTCTCTCCCTTCCATGATTAACGAATGCGGAAAATGAAGACGTTCGTAGAAATGTGAGGATTACAAATCTAGATGGAGATGTTTGTGGAGTGTGAAGGGAATTAGAGATATGTTGAAATTGAAGATGAAATTGTTGATAAAGACTTTGCTGGAGTGTTAAAGGGATTACAAGTTAAAAATATTTGATTTCCAAGTTTTGAGCACCTAAGTTGTGTTTGGTTACAAGATGAATGGTGTTTGGTTGCAAATGAGAGGTGTTTGGTAGATTATGACCTGGTAAACAGGTTTCCAGGTCACATATTGTTGTTATTGCTAAAAAATGAAAAGTTGTTGCTATTTTTGATAATTTTTAAAAATGTTGCTATTAACGATAAACCAATAAAAAATTGTTTCTATTTTTAGTAATTAGCCTTATTCAATATGGACGGTACTTGGATATTTTTATGAAAGATTCATGACGTTTGTTTAATTAATGATGAATTTTATTTAAAGTTCCTCTACAATTGATGTGATGTGCATCCTCCCTATGATTAACAATCACACTCATATATCTTTCTTCTCTCCCATCCAATCAATACCCTATATCTTTCATCACCCATACCCCCCTTAGGTGGGGGGTTGTAATAGTAACCCTTTATAAATTTGTGTTTGATGATTATTTTTATCACTATATAATAAATGTGAAAGGAAAAAAACCAAAAAAAAAAGTCTTTTAATGAAATAGTTTCAAAATCTTTAAATAATTTAAGAAAAAATGTATAAAAAATTATAAAATAAAGGTATTTCTATCATTTGGCGTAATGGAAAATTGCATAATATTAAACATACTTTACATCACTTTATATTTTGCGGCCTCAAAAATTAAAAAATGACTATTTTAAGGACCATAAAACTTGGAAACCGGTTTGGATAGTATGTGGTAAAGGAAAAATGTGATATGTCACAACTATTTAGGCCTCATTATATATTAAGGCTCATCTTATTCCTACACCCCCTTTTTTTCTAATTATACACCCCCCTTAATTACACTTTAATTACCCCAATGATTGTATAATGATTTTGATTTGATATATAATGATTTGACAAAATAACATTTATTTAATAATGATTTGATTTAATGATTTGATTAATGATTTGATATAAAGATATAAACATTTATTTAATAATATTAAACTTGAATTAAATCACCATTGAACAGTACATGCATTATCACTCAAGTGTAAGGCATCCGCATCCAGTTATGAAAAGGTGCATCACGATACTCAAAAAAGTTGAGAGATTCTTCTAAGCGCTTGTATTCACTATAAAAAATGCTTTTATAGTGCTTACTATTTTTATTTAGCTCCTCTAGTAGTTCTCGACGTATTGTAAGCCATTCCTCCTCATTTCGACCCATAGCATCAGCAACTGAACGAAACCCGCAGTTTCCATCACCTTTAACATCTTGAATTCCAATGACATAGGGATGAAAACATTTAGGAATTTCGCTAATCAAATGATGATTGTAGCTCTTTGGTTCCTATAAAAAAATAAATTAGTTTATCATATCGACGACCTAAAAAAATTAAGATAATAATACATTTACCTGGAACTTTGGTTGATGATAATGGTATTCATCTTGTGTTTGTTCTGCGTAAGTGTATCCATATTGTAATGGATTTGCCGGTTCCTAATGTTTTATCATGTAAACCAATGTCATTCAAATGGATAAATAAATAACATGCAAAAATGCATAATAAAAATAATAATAATAATAATAATAATAATAATAATAACAACAATAATAATAATAATAATAATAATAATAATAATAATAATAATAATAATAATAATAATAATAATAACATACCTGTACTGTTCCTTCCTGATTAAAGGATTGATCAAACACTTGTGACGGTAGTGGGTCATAATTTATTAAGTTATGCATAAACGGATCTTGATCAAAAAAGTTGTTCATCCAAGACGTCGTTTGTTGATCAACTGAATCCGTATATGCTGGTGGAGAAATGTATTCATGGTGTCGTGGCAGCTCACTTTGGGGTTGGTCGTTCAAGCCACGATACATGTAATCGCTGTGTCTTGGTGGCTCGCATTGCGGTTGGTCGTTAAAGTCACGATACATGTATTCACTGTGTCGTGGTGGCTCGTATTGAGGTTGGTCATTCAAGTCACGACACACATATTCGCTATTTCATGGTGGCTCGAATCGTTGTTGGGGTTGCTTGCCTTTGCTGGTGCTACCTCTTGGACGACCACGATTATTTTCGTTAACAGAGGGTTCCCCAAGTAACTTTTTTGATGGTTGTATAATATCCTTAAGCTTTCTTAAAAGTCCGACCTTCCCCTCTTTAGGCTGATCTCCAAAACTTTTTTTGAACATTTCAATTTCTTCGTCACAAGTGATTTCCCTATCTTCCGTCGTGCTGATGTGAGGAATATCTAACGTCCTCCAGAATACATCGATTTCACTTAAAGGAATGAACAAGTCTTCCTTTATATAAAATTGAAGTTCATGAGCACACGGTAACCCACAACATGTACGAAGTTGGCACCCACAGTTTGCATCAGTAATTTCAACATCATCGTTTAATCGCTCGAGTTCTCCGGTGATTTTTTTAAGACCATTTCTTGAAACTTTAAATATTAACATTCTAAATATATGCGAGTTACTAAACTTGTGACACATTTTTGATTTGCTTTTTTCTAATTTATCTTTAATTGCTGTGTGTTGTAATTTTATTATATCTCCTATTCTTACGACTATCTGATCTAGTTTACCTTGAGACGAGTTCAACAAACTTTTTAAGTGGGCATGTGAACTCTCCACTCTATTCGTCGTATTATTATCAAAACTGCGACATTTATCGCACCATGCAGAAATAAACCTTTCTTTATACGGGTCAATCCAGTTGTTATTTACGTACGAAATTACATGACCTGAAACTGTTAAAGAATTGCACGTTAAAATGTAATATTTTTTTTAAATAATGTAGTAAATAATACCTTGATTGTCATGTAGAAACTGTTGGAGCCGATTATAATTATGCAAATATATATCTACTGTTGGAGATTTTACCAACATATTCCATATGTGGTTAAAGGTATTCCAACCTTGTAAACTGAAACAAGGTCTGCAATTCTTCAAGATATTTTACCAAATGTGCCATCTACACAGTAATTTGTAGGAATCTGGAAACACCTTCATGCATGCGTTCATTAGAGCCAAATCCCTATCAGTAACAATCACAGTTGGATACACTTCATTTCCCAATCTCAGCTTTAATTGATTCAATGCCCAAGTATAGTTTTGTACTTTTTCATTTTTTAGGATGGCAAAACCAATAGAAAATGAAGTATTAGTTGACGTCACACCAATCATTTGTACAAGTGGCATGTTATATCTGCAAAATACAAATATATTGTCTCATCATTTAAATAAAAAACCTATATATAATTTTTATCAAAATGTATAGGAAAGAATAAATACATGTTTGTCTTGTACGTTGCATCGATCAATAACACTTGTGGAAATGATTGCCAAATCCCTAAAGATGTTGGATGGCAAAAGAATAAATCTTCTGACATATTTGTTTCTTGATTTGCATTCACCTCATATAGAAAACTGTTAGCCTCCAAAGCTATCATAAGAGCCTCCATACGGGTGCTACCACGGTACACGGACGTCTTTAATTTATGTCGTTCATTGTACACATTTGACATAGACAAAAAATTACCTTCATTTCGACTTTTTATAATTGTAAGAATATTACGTGGTGGGACATTAGCTTTGGTTAGTTCTGCGACCAAATTCTTTTCATCTTCATTCAAACGCATTGCGAATGCGTGTCCCTCAAAACTTGAGGCATTTGTATGAGTGTGTGTGCCACATAGCACAGTTAAATTCCATGACTTATTATCATTACGACAAGCTACTAACTCAAACGGACAACCGATTTTTTTTGTGAGACGCTCTCTGCTAGAACTAGAATCTTTATACACACCGCCACGTTCGCATTGTAACCATACTTTTCTTAATTCATTTTTTTTTGATAATTTTGAACGTTTTTTTAATAATGATAACACCAAGAGATCTTGCAACGTTGTTAACCCAGTTCATTAAATCATCAAAAGTAGGAAAATCCTACAAAAATTATGTACATTAATTAATAAAAACATAGCGTAGCTTTAAATAATAAATATGGAAAATAGTTCATAAAAATACCTCTGTAGCAGTGAAGTCTGTCGTGTTATCAACTACAATATTATCAAACCTTGACATTTTGATTGCAAAAGAAGAGCACTGTAAATATTTAAAAAACAATGAAATGCACTCTTATAACTAAGGATGTGTATTAAATGAAAGAAGTTGATTGTATATATATATAAAATGTGGGCCCCACCTTGATAA
Source organism: Centrapalus pauciflorus (assembly GCA_020465985.1). Lineage (NCBI taxonomy): Eukaryota > Viridiplantae > Streptophyta > Magnoliopsida > Asterales > Asteraceae > Centrapalus > Centrapalus pauciflorus. Next base: position 252,897 of record JAANYP010007822.1, on the reverse strand, counting down.
AAAAAACAAAAAAAAGGTGATATGATAGGAGGGGGGTGTATGAATAAAGAAAAGTGGGCCCCACCTCAATAAAAAACAAAAAAAAAGGTGATGTGATAAGAGGGGGGGTATATGAATAAAAAAAAGTGGGTTACACCATAATAAAAAATCTTGAAAAATTAGAATTGATTTGACAATATGTGGGTCCCATATAATAATTAGATAATCATTAAGGTAATTAAGAAATTTTTTAATATTAATTAAGGGAGGGTGTATGATTAGTAAAAATTAGTGAAGGGGGTTGTATATTTAGTAATGGCCTATATTAAACATATTTTGCGAAAAAAAATCCGTATCATTAAATTAAAAAATTATAGATTTTATCTAAAACACATGCATTCATGACCCAAAGATCGATACTTTGCCAAATCTGAATGCTTTTAAAATTGATTTTTAGTTATTTATTTTAGGAGAATTCTATTTACATCTCCTCCCTTATGATGTGATGTGCACCCTCTTGATGTGACATTTTCTTTAACATTTTACTTTTTTTTTGAATTGTGATTAGTTAATAGGGTCGATATGACATGATAGAGAGAGATGAGGTTATTAGAAGGGTGTTGTGAATAACCATTTCACTTGAATTAATTTACCCTAAAAGATATATATTATCTTTAAATGTTTTTTTATGTACGAGTTGTAAATGATCAAGTACTCTTAATATACTTTCAAAAATCTTCGTTTTAATTGATGGATGGCAAGAATGTAGATACTATGAAACAACATATATTTTGATTTCCAAAATATTTTCAGCATTGCTACAAAATGATCCCAATAATTACCAAAAAAATATAATATCTATTTGGTTGTAGTTGTTTTTCAAAACGAGCCAACACAGATAAAGTTTACAAATTTGACCTATCGAAGTAACATCAATTCTTCATATGAGTCCTAGTGGAATGCCATAATTTATGCTTGAAAATTAATGGTCTGCACATGAAAGAAGAAGATGCATAAAATTAATGATAAGTATTACATATAGATATTTAATATTGGGTTAACCGCTTCAAATAGCAACCTACTAGCAAGAAAGGTTTTATTATAGCTTCCTACCCGATTTATATTTTCTAATAACATTTTACTTATAAAACTTTTTTGAAATAAACAATTAACTCTAATTAATTATCATTATCTTAGCAAAATGTAACCTTTTAAAAAGGTTCCTGGCTAATGTACTAGACGTTGACTAATGTGGCACTCCATGTCATTTATCAACTAAATAATACGGGTCCAGACCACACATACGCCATTAATGAGAGCGGGAAGAAGTTACGATGAAGACGAAGCATCAATGTAGTAAATGAAAGACGAATGTTTGATTTTTAAAGCATTTGATAGTTGTTGACACGTATAAACAAAAATAAGAAGTTTTAAGGTAAGATTTTACAAGTTATTTTTGCATTAAAAAAGTTCCAGCGATAAAAATTATCTTTTCAGACATAAAATTGAACTCATTTCATGTATTTGAAGTTTTGTATTCCAATTAATAACATTATTTGTGCCTTTTATGAATTTTGTGGAAAAAAACACAAAGCAGGCTTGGTGTGTATGAAAGAAATGAAAATTATGAGGTTTGAATACGAGAAGTATCTCAAGGACTCCACTTTTGTTTTATAAAAGGATGGGATTGTAGAGGAGTCTGCAAATAGTGATGAGGAGCATGATGAAGGAGAAGAGCAACTTAAATTTCCAAGACATAATCCAAATGTTCGTTGGAAGTTCATAAAACCTGTCATTGGTGAAAGGTATGAATCCCCTGCTCATTTAAAGGAGTGTTTAACAAATTATACTACAGCAAATGGATACCAAATCTGGTTTGAAAGGAATGATCATCAGAAGTTATTAGCAAGATGTGGAAAAGGTAGTTCTGATGATCAACCTAAATGTCCTTTTAGACTATGGGCAACATGGATGGGTAATAAAGAGAACTCATTTCAGATTAAGTCACTGACTAGTGAACATAGGTGTGTAAGTAAATTCAAATTTGGTCCCTTAATGACTTACATGTTTATTGCAAAGAAATTTGCAACAAGACTGAGGGAGAATCCAAATATGAACTTAAGTGACTTACAAGCTGTTGTATTAAGAAAATTTAAATGTCAAGTTTAAAAAAAAAACCCTATGGATAAGGCTACCCATGCAAGGCATGTTTGCTTCCATGGATTAAAAGAAGGGTGGCTAAGTGGATGTAGATTGGTTATAGGTCTTGATGGTTGTTTTCTCAAAACTTTGTGTAAAGGTGAGTTATTATCTGTTGTAGGTCATGAATGGGAATAACCAAATTTACCAAATTGCTTGGGTAGTAGTGCAAGTTGAGAATAAGGAAAACTCGAGTTTAAATGTCAAGTTTAAAAAAAAACCCTATGGATAAGGCTACCCATGCAAGGCATGTTTGCTTCCATGGATTAAAAGAAGGGTGGCTAAGTGGATGTAGATTGGTTATAGGTCTTGATGGTTGTTTTCTCAAAACTTTGTGTAAAGGTGAGTTATTATCTGTTGTAGGTCATGAATGGGAATAACCAAATTTACCAAATTGCTTGGGTAGTAGTGCAAGTTGAGAATAAGGAAAACTCGAGTTGGTTTCTTGAGCTTGTGAGGGATGATCTTGGTTTGGAACCTCGGTATGGACTTACTTTGATGTCTAACCAACACAAGGTATGATCTTGGTTTTACAAGTTCATTGTTCTTATACATTGTCATACATTAATTTAACAAATTTTTATTTATTATTTGCAAAATTGAGGACTTATTGAAGCTGTTAAGGAGATTATGGAGATTATGCTAGTAGCAGAACACAGACAGTCTGCAACGCATATATATGCCAACTTCAGCAAGAAGTTCAATGGAGTGCAATTGAGAAACCTTTTATGGGTTTCTTCAAAGGCATCATATCAACAGCAACTTGATGAAGCCATGTACTCAATCAAACTTGTACATCCTGATGCATTGTAATGACTTTTAGAGAAGACACCATACTCCTGGTGTAAAGCTTACTTCCAAACACGTAGAGCATGTGATGCTCTTGAAAATGGTATTAGTGAACGCTTCAATGCACTAATACTAAAAGATAGAAGGAAACCAATTCGTACACTGCTTAAAGCCATTAGAGTTATATTTATAAAATGGATGGCTAAAATGAGAGATAAGGCTAAAAAGTGGGAAGATGATATGTGCCCTGCAAGTAGGAAGAAGCTTGAATATTTAAAGGACTAACATGGGTTATGGTTTGTTATGTCATGTGGTGGAGATCTGTTTGAAGCGAAAAATGGCTTGGAAGCTTTTATTGGCTTGGATGCTTTTATTGTTGATGTACCAGACAACTCTTGTAGTTGCAGGGCATGACAACTTTCTGGATTACCTTGTGTACATGCCTAGTCTGTTTTACTTTACATTGGTAACCAACCTGAAAAATACGTGGCAAATTGGTTCAAAAGGACATTGAAACATCCGGCATTAAACCAGGTTAGCTACTACGACCTAATCAGTATTTAATACCCAATTATAACCTAATCAGTGGTCATTAGAAATTAATCAAAGTGATTAACAAGGTTCATGAATAAATTCAACTCAATTAGAATCAAATTCATCGGTGCGATGAATCGGCAAATCATAATCCAATCGATTTACGATATGATGGATTAATGCAACTAAGTACATAATTAAATTATGATTAGTGACACAAATCATACACTAATACAAGTATTTAACATTAATTATGCAAGACTAAAACAATTCATTAAAACAATGCATCCAAAAGTATTTATAAATTTACAAAAAAAAAAAGGAAATACGCGAATATATTCTAAAGACATTTATACAAAAAAAAATTGAAAATACATTAAAATATCTTCTAAAAATCTGGCCATAGGGAGGTACAAGTAGATTTTGACTTCATTTTTATAATACACACTTCCATAACCCATCAAAATCAAATCATTTTCACCATCTTCTTTCATCTCATCCAACACTCCACTCAACCTCCACTTTGATGACCATTTTTCTCAATAAATAGAGAGATCATTCCTCATTCATCCGCACACATTTGCAAGAGCAAAACCTCTCATTTACTCTCTCAAAATCGTCCATAGCCACACACACACACAACCAAAGTTGTTTTCTTCCTTCATCCTTAAAGAATTCAAGCTTTTCAAGAGTTTCTTTGGTGCAACTAGTTCAAGAACAACTCTTCTACACATTTTCATACTTCTAATACATCAAAGTAAGTAAATACTAACTTATTACATCTTATATTTATGTTGATATAAGTCTTGCATAATATATATAATCACCAACAACAACAAGTTTCATAAAAACTCAAGTTTATAAATCACTAATTTTGTTTTTAAGTTGTTTTCTTCAAATGTGTTTATAAATATATAAACACATTATGTAAGTATAAATATTATGAAAATAAGTGATACATAGGTGTTTTATAACTGTTATACAAGTAGTCTTTGAATAAACAACAAGAATCACTAGTTATTTCAAGTTTATGAACTACGGAATTTCAGCAGAAAAGTTGCATCGACTTTGAAAAATCATAACTAATTCATAACTTAACAAAATGAGTTGATTCTTGTCTCAAAAGTTATATCTATGTCTTAACTAAAAATGTGGAAGTTTTCATAATTTATTATGGGGTTTAGAACCCCCAGATATTATTTGGGAACCCGAAAGTTTGAAAGCTCAAAAATGGCCAACATAGCGTTTTTAGCGAGCTTTTTCCCTAACCTAAACAACTCGAAAAATGGCCATTCTTTACTTTAAAAATTCTTTGTATATAGTAGTTTAATGTTTAGGACTCGGTTAAACGCGTCCGGTGTCATCACTCATCAACAACGAATACTGTCGTTTTTACGTTCATTTTGCTATCAACATGCGGTGAGTCTTCATAGCCCCTATTTTCACTATCTATTGGGGTGGAAATACATGCACTGTTTTCATATGGACATCAAAACGGTTTATTTCTTATATGTATTACACATGTGGATCCATCAGCCCTCAAATCATGAACCGTTAATTGCATTTATTTGCAAGTGCGAATATATTGTCGATAGATCTATCGGGAGTCATGTCCCCCATTCGGGTTAGTTCAGCTCGGCTAACAGCGGGATGCATATATATTCAACACACGGTATTACGTATGGGAATACTGCACAGGGCAAACTCATTTAATTAAGCTTCGGTTGCATGATGGTTTATGTAATACATACACGGAATTTATGCTTTATAAATTCAACTCATCTGATAATGTCTATACAAATGGTCTTTTCGCGTAAACCTATGAGTGCACCAACAATTTGTTGACGTATTTTAGCATGTTTTTTCAGGTGATAAAGGCATGCGCATTTATCGGAAGCATTCCAAGGCTTTCGTTCATTTTGGAGTCGCATCATTTTCAAACTCGGAGATTTATCTACATCTTTGTTGATAAACTAAATTGTGTATTTAAATCTTGGTATTTTAAGAACTATTTACGTTGTATTTTGGTTATGTAAAACAATATGTATATTTGAAGTCAAATCAATGTATTTTTGAAAACATCCATATAGTGGTCGTTCTTTATGATTATGGTTACGCTTCCGCGACATCACGCTTCGTTGCCAACCGAGGTAACGGGGTGTGACAGATTGGTATTAGAGCTAGGTTATAGTGAACTAGGTTGCATTAGTACCTAGACTATAACTGTTACAAAAACTAAACTTTCTTCAAGAACTCTGAACATATGTATGGACCCTAATGACAAAAACATGTCAAACGATACGGTTATTATCCTCTTTGACTCTGAGGATGAACACTTACCCATGGAACAAGCCAAGGTGACACTAAGGTGTACTTTGGATTAGATACCCACCCAGACCCAATCAATGACGATGTAATGGACCCGTCAAAACACAAGGAGGGCAACTGTGGCCCTGCAGCACAAATTGCTTCACCTTCACCACCACGTATTCCATCCTACACCCTATTCAGAAACCATCCCAATTGACCATTGAAGAAGTTCACCCTTAGGAAAAGGGTGTGACTGGCACAACGGGAGTCTATTCTGGTACCTGCCCATCAGCCAAGCCCGCCGTAGTAGTAACGGGCAAACATAAGAAAGTGGGGATGGATGCCTCACACACTCCAAGAGTGGAGAAACGAGGAAGGGATCCAAGGCCGGTTTGAAGTCGGAACACCATCTTCCTCTCAAGTGCCGACACTTACATAGAAACCTACGTAGCAAACGGTGCCTCTGTTGGTGGCAAGGGCTGCCAAACACGACCTCCAATTTCGACAAAATCCACCAAGAGGTTGGTGAGATCTTTGCAAGGATTAAGCAGGAGGCAATACAAACCACCAATAAACCTTGGGCCAACCAGAATACCCAGGCGATTCAACAAGACGGAATCAATGAATTGTGACAGCGCCTAAAGCCCGCAGTGCAGAACTAACCCAACGACTTAACGCTCTGGAGTACGAGGAAACCTCGAAGGCATCCCATACTTAGTACCCTTCTACCAGTTTATAGTATATCTCTAGGTTTTTACTATCAGATGTACGTAAGGCTTGAAAATTTATCGAAAAATCCGGACCATATCATATACAAAGATTAGGTAACAAGAACTTTAATAAGGAACTAAATTTTAACTACAACTCTGCGTATGAGGAGATAAAGCTATGACTATCTGCCTAAGAAATTTCCAACCCATAGACTTATCCTCTTACCCCATTAGATACCACTTATGCATTTCTACTATTTGATACTATTGCTGATAGGAGCTTTATATCCATTAAGTTCGGTAAGCAGATAAATTCCATTTTTACACCATTAAGTGCCACTTATTCTATTGAGGTTGATGACAGTAAGACGCTTAAGACAAATAATATAAGTCAAGGATGCTCCTTAGAATTAGTAGGCCGACTCTTTGAAACAGACTTGATGCCCGTCAACGTGGAAAGTTCCATCGGTTTTCTTTATGGAGGGATATATTATTCAAGATATTCTTGAAAGGCGGATTGACAAGTGCGACGAGGAGATGGAGATTCCAGAAAAGTCTACGAATAAGTAAGTGAAGGTTTGGCTTACGTGCTCAGCTCAAGCAAGAAGAAGCTATAAAGTCAAGCCTTTTGACGTAGTCATAGACATGGATTGACTATTGAGAAATCGTGCGGAAATAGTGTGTAACAAGAAGACGGTTCATATACCTTTAGCCAATAAAAAGGTCGTTACTGTCCAAGGCAAAGCAAGAAATACCAAAATCATCTCTAGCATTAGGACCCTGAAGTTATGACAGAGAAGGAGCCAAACGAAAAGCGACTCAAAAATATTCTTATTATTTATGGTTACCCCAAAGTTTTTCCAGAAGACTTACCTGAAACTCCCAACATCGAGGCAAGTCAAATTCAAAAATCGGCCTAGTATTAGGTGCGGTACCAGTGGCAAGAGCACCATGTCGATTAACGCCGTCAATAGTGTAAGAATCGTCCAACCAACTGTAGGAGCTCTTAGATAAAAGGTTTATCAGACCAAATTCCTCGCTTTGGAGGAGCTCCATTTTTGTTCATAAAGAAGAAGGATGGTACCTTCAGAATGTGCATCAATTACTGAGAGCTAAATAAACTAAAAGAACTAATACCCACTCACAAGGATCAATGACTTGTTTGACCAAACTCCAAGAATTAAGCTTCTATTCGAAGATCGACCTAAGGTCTGGTTATCATCAGGTTAGAGTTAACAAGAAAGATATTCCAAAAACAGTCTTCAGATTCCGTTACGGTCATCATAAATTCCTATTAATGTCGTTTGGATTAACCAGTGCCTCAACGGTATTCATGGACCTCATAAATCGGGTGTGCAAACCTTATCTAGACAAATTCATGATTGTATTCATGAATGAAATCTTAATCTACTCATGAAACTAGGAGGAGCACGAGCAAACATTTAAGACTAATTCTAGAGTTGTTGAAGAAAGAACAGCTATACACCAAGCTTTCTAAGTTTGACTTTTGGCTAAGATAGGTCAAGATTTCTCGGTCACCTAAGGATCCAAGTCGACCCCGCAAAGATCGAGGCTATCAGGAATTGGTCAACTCTTAGAACCCCCATAAAGATACGATAGTCCTTAAGACTTGCAACTTATTATAAGCAATTATCAAAAATTTCTCAAAGATCACCAGAGCTCTAACAAAACTGACCCGAAAAGACATTAAGTATGATTGGGTGAGGATCAGGAGACATCATATCAGTTATTAAAGCATAATCTGTGCAGCGCGCTTATTTTATCCAAGAGAAGCAAGAAATTTGTAGATTACTGTGACGCTTCACACAATGGGTTGATAAAGAAAGATAGGGTCATAGCTTATACTTTATGAAAACTTAAGGTTCACTAGGTGAATGACACAACGCATGATCTAGATCTTGGAGCAGTAGTCTTTATCTTTAAGACTTGGAGACATTAGTTGTACGGTAACAAGTGTACTACACTCACAGATCATAAGGGCCTCCAACACATCTTGAACCAAAAAGAGTCGGATATGAAGTAGTGCCATTGGATGAAGCTAATAAGTGATTGCAACTGTGAAAAATCGTTATCACCTGAGGAAAACCAATGTGGTTGCAGACACTCAGAGCCGAAAGGAACGAGCTAAGCCATTAAGAGTACAAGCCCTAGTTATAATCATTCAACCAAACCTTCCTCCCTTAGTTCATGATGCACAAGTAGAATTTGTTAAGGAGGAAAATATGAAAAATGAAGCTCTGCACGGAATGGATAAATAGTTTGGGATAAGGGCTAAAAAAAATCAATATTTCATTAATGAAATCTGATTACTCTGTCTGGAGGAATTAGAAAGCTGGCTATGGATGAAGGACACAAATTAGGATATGTCGTTCACCCTGGATCCGATAAAATGTATCATGACCTCAAGGAACTATACGGGTGGCCTAACATGAAGGATGACGTTGCCACATATGTCAACAAATTCCTATCATGCTCTAAAGTTAAGACCAAACATCAAAAACCATTTGGGTAATAGTCGACCGCCTAACAAGATCCGCGCATTCCTACCAGTCAAGGAGAACAACAAGATGAATAAACTAGTCCAAACGTACCTCAAGGAAGTCGTCTCCAGACACGGAGTGCCTATTTCAATCATTTCGGATACGGGTAGCAGATTCACATCTAGATTTTTGGCAAACGTACAGCAAGCTTAGGGTACAAACTTGGACATGAGTACCACCTATCACCATTAGACCGATGGTCAAAATGAAAGAAAGATTCAAACCCTAGAACCTATGTTAAGAACCTGTGTAATGGATTTTGGGAAGTGTTGGGATACTCAATTACCATTAGAAGAATTATCATACAACAAGAGCTATCACACACGGTTTAAGGTTTCTCCATTTGAGGCCCTGTATGGACGAAAGTGTCGATCACCCCTTTGCTATGCCAAGGTCAGGGATAGTCAAGCCTTTTGCCCAGAAACCATACTTGAGACCACCGAAAAGATAGTACATATACGGAATCGACTAAAAGCTACTCCCGATCGTCAGAAAAGTTATGTAGACGTAAGAAGAAAGTCCCTTGGGTTTCAACTAGGAGAAAGGGTACCAATGAAAGTCTCGCCATGGAAGGGCGTGATACGATTAGGAAATCAAGGATAACTGAATCCTCGTTACATTGGACAATTCAAGGTCTTAAAAAGAATTGGACTAGTAGCTTATTGTTTAGAGCTACCACTAGAGCTTAGCAGCATGCACAATACCTTCCACGTATCCAACCTTAAGAAATGTCTGGCTGATGAAACACTCGTCATACCCATGGACGAGCTGGAGTTAGATGATAAGTTGAACTTCGTTGAAAAACCTGTGGAAATAATGGACCGAGAAATCAAGAAACTAAAGCACAGCTGGATCCCAATAATAAAAGTCAGATGGAACTCTAAGCGAGGTCCTGAGTTTACATGGGAACGCGAAGATCAGTTCCGGGAAAAATACCCTCATCTGTTCTCAAATACTCAAGCAGTGGAGAACACGAGCTAATTTCAGGACGAAATTCCCTTAACAGGGGGACACTGTAACATCCGGCATTAAACCATGTTAGCAACTACGACCTAATCAGTATTTAATAGCCAATTATAACCTAATCAGTGGTCATTATAAATTAATCAAAGTGATTAACAAGGTTCATGAAGAAATTCAACTCAATTAGAATCAAATTCATCGGTGCGATGAATCGGCAAATCAATTAATCCGATCGATTTACGATATGATGGATTAATGCAACTAAGTACATAATTAAATTATGATTAGTGACACTATTCATACACTAATACAAGTATTTAACATTAATTATGCAAGACTAAAACAATTCATTAAAACAATGCATCCAAAAGAATTTATGAATTTACAAAAAAAAAAAAAAAAAAAATACAAGAATACATTCTAAATACATTTATACAAAAAAATTGAAAATACATTAAAATATCGTCTAAAAATCTGGCCATAGGGAGGTACAAGTAGGTTTTGACTTCATTTTTATAATACACACTTCCATAACCCATCAAAATCAAATCATTTTCACCATCTTCTTTCATCTCATCCAACATTCCACTCAACCTCCACTTTGATGACCATTTTTCTCTATAAATAGAGAGATCATTCCTCATTCATCCTCACACATTTGCAAGAGCAACACCTCTCATTTAACTCTCTCAAAATTGTCCATAGCCACACACACACAACCAAAGTTGTTTTCTTCCTTTATTCTTCAAGAATTCAGGCTTTTCAAGAGTTTCTTTGGTGCAACTAGTTCAAGAACAACTCTTCTACACATTTTCATACTTCTAATACATCAAAGTAAGTAAATAGTAACTTATTACATCTTATGTTAATGTTGATATAAGTCTTGCATAATATATATAATCACCAACAACAACAAGTTTCATAAAAACTCAAGTTTATAAATCACTAGTTTTGTTTTTAAGTTGTTTTCTTCAAATGTGTTTATAAATATATAAACACATTATGTAAGTGTAAATATTATGAAAATAAGTGATACATAGGTCTTTTATAACTTTTATACAAGTATTATTTGAATAAACAACAAGAATCACTAGTTATTTCAAGTTTATGAACTACGGAATTTCGGCAGAAAAGTTGCATCGACTCTGAAAAATCATAACTAATTCATAACTTAACAAAATGAGTTGATTCTTGTCTCAAAAGTTTGATCTATGTCTTAACTAAAAATCTGGAAGTTTTCATAATTTATTATGGGGTTTAGAACCCCCAGATATTATTTGGGAACCCGAAAGTTTGACAGCTCAAAAATGGCCAACATAGCGTTTTTAGCGAGCTTTTTACCTAACCTAAACACCTTGAAAAATGGTTGTTCTTGAATTTACAAATTCTTTGTATATAGTAGTTTAATGTCTAAGAAAACCAAAGCCTAAATCATTTTGGAGCTTGGTCAAAAACAGCCTCAAAGTAGGCCGAAAAACCTTCAAAAAGCTGGAAAATTATATATATATATATATATATATATATATATATATATATTATATATATATGTTAATGTATATATATATACATGTATATATACACACATATATATATATATATATATATATATATATATATATATATATATATATATATATATATATATATATATATATATATATATATATATATATATATATATATATATATATATATATATATGTATAAACTTGACGTTTTAAGTGGGTTTTATTTATAAACTTGTAATGTTGGGTGATTTAAAACATAACTACATTTATACATACATATTATCATATATGGGAGTTATTAAATCCCTTATATCGTTTAAGACTCGGTTAAACGCGTCCGGTGTCATCACTCATCAACAACGAAAACTGTCGTTTTTACGCTCATTTTGCCATCAACATGCGGCGAGTCTTTATAGCCCCTATTTTCACTATCTATTGAGGTGGAAATACATGCACTGTTTTCATATGGACATCAAAACGGTTTATTTCTTATATGTATTACACATGTGGATCCATCAGCCCTCAAATCATGAACCGTTAATTGCATTTATTTGCAAGTGCGAATATATTGTGGATAGATCTATCGGGAGTCATGTCCCCCATTCGGGTTAGTTCAGCTCGGCTAACAGCAGGATGCATACATATTCAACACACGGTATTACGTATGGGAATACTGCACAGGGCAAACTCATTTAATTAAGCTTCGGTTGCATGATGTTTATGTAATACATACACGGAATTTATGCTTTATAAATTCAACTCATCTGATAATGTCCATACAACTGGTCTTTTCGCGCAAACCTATGAGCTCACCAGTAATTCAATGACGTATTTTAGCATGTATTTTCAGGTGATTAAGGCATGCGCATTTATCAGAAGCATTCCAAGGCTTTCGTTCATTTTGGAGTCGCTTCATTTTCAAACTCGGAGATTTATTTGCATCTTTCTTGATAAACTAAATTGTGTATATAAATCTTGGTATTTTAAGAACTACTTACGTTGTATTTTGATTATGTAAAACAATATGCATATTTGAAGTCAAATCAATGTATTTTTTAAAACGTCCATATAGTGGTCGTTCGTTATGATTATGGTTACGCTTCCGCAACGTCACGCTTCGTTGCCAACCGAGGTAACGGGGTGTGACAGACATGTTAATTAAAAGTCAAGTATTGACTCATATGATCATATGCTCTTTTTTTGTAAAGTCAAGTATTGACTCATATGATCATATGCTCTTTTTTTTTGTAAAGTCAAGTGTTGATCATATCATGTCTTTTGCAAAGTCAAGTATTAGACTCATATGATCTCTTTGGCAGAGTCGAGTGTAAGATGTCACTTACTGATTATGTAAACAGTTATGGTCTCTATTGGAATAATGCATATTTAAACACATGTATTGTTCTTATAACTTAAAAAGTCATTTCATTAATAACAAAGGAGTTGCATAAAATCTCATTGTCTTGGGGATATCATAGTACATCACAAAACACTCCTTGTTCACAATCTGATTAAAAGTGGGAATATTTTAATTCCATTTACAACATGGCTTCCTAAACTTATTAATACTAATCTATCTATCTATCTATACTATTAAATGAGTAACTAGCATGTCACATGTCTTGCTCTCCTTTGATTTGCTACATGTCGCTTTCTCCTTTACCACTTCATTTACTAAATTTTACATTATATTATAAAGCAAATCAAATCTATCTAAATCTAATATGATTAATTTAATAACTAATTAACTAAAAATAAGTAAACTTCTTTATTCTTATAACTAGTGGTTAGCCCACGAATTACGTGGATGTTATATAAATTAATTGTTTGCTAAAAATCTATACAAATGTAAACTACATATTAAAATGTTTATTTTTCAACCAAAAAAGTTACAAAAACACTGTTATTTTTTGTTATGAACATAACTAAAAGTTTTTATTGTAGTATGAATAGTTTTAATATGTGTTATCATTATAAAACTCTTTCTTTTTTGATTTATTTATTTATTTTAACTAATAAAAATTCAAAAAAATGAGTTTTACATAAAACACTAGTTTTATTAAAAGAATTTATAAAACATTTCATTAGCAATACTAAATTATTTAACTATTAAATGTATGAAATAGTGTCTAGTTAGCTAAATTAGAAGTTATATATGGAAGATATTAAAATCATTTAAAAAAAGTATTTTTTATTTATAGGAGTTAAATTAGGCAATACTTGATTGTAGTTTTACTTAGTTTTTAAATATTACATAATTAACTAAGGGGGATTATATATGGAAAATTGAGCGGGAAAATGAAATTTTGATCAGATTAGGAAACGACACGTGTCGCTAGTTGTTTTCTTTTATTAATATATATTGATTATTATATTATACACATTTATACATATTTATTTTATAAAATTAACCTATGTAATACATGGGTATTAACCTAGTAACTAATAATCAAGAAAGTTATCTTCATACTTCTTGTAGGCTTCTTCATTAACAATGGAACTTAAGCATTCTTCTTTCAACATAGTAGCTTCATTACTAGAGTATCCACTTGAGCATCAGCAGAATCACCTTCTTCTTTCTGCTTCAATGTTATCAAGATCTTTTTCGTACCTCCTACATTGTAAGTGTTATGAAAAGAATGAAAGATCAGAGCATACTATGAAAAACAGATCATCAACATACTTATGTCTTTCCTATATGTCGTGGAGGACGTTTCTTTGCCATTGAAGTTGTTGTCTAGCAAAAAATGGAAAGAAGAGGATTCATATATAAAAGGTACTCAGATTGGATTAGAAATTATCGTTCAATAGGAGATTTGGAAAATCTAATTGTGGTCTTGTCACTGGACTTATATCAAAATTAATACACTTTCTAATTAATATCATTAATATATATATATATATATATATATATATATATATATATATATATATATATATATATATATATATATATATATATATATATATATATATCTGTGTGTGTGTGTGTGTCTATTGATGTAGCAGGTTGGTCATTTATGCCAAAGCCAATACTTTGGTTTTCATCAACCAACGAACATAAATCAACAAAAATAATTACAGAATGTTTACTTTCTTCTTGAGAACTATTCATGAATCATTCTCAAATCTTCCTTGAACTTTATTATCTCCGAATTTGACAATCTCGTCTCTTCATCCAATTATTTCACTTTCTGCTCAATTTTTGATGTCATCACAACACAAACCTCGTCTGTTACCTAGCAACATTTACTCATCTCATACAAAGTTTCTTTATACCATTCATTCGGTAACTCGGGGTCAATCCATTCAAGGAAATGAATATTCAACAAGAAATATACACTTACCAAATAAGTTTACTAACCAAAATCAAAGAAATTTAATACTAACCTGAAAATGATGGCATGATGGCACCTCCTACATGTAACAACCTAAATAGTTATAAGGTAATGATATTAGCATAAACTTAATTAATCATGATGGTTAGTTATTTAATATGCAATTGTGTGCAAATAGGCAATGTACTTTAATTATTATAGAAATGATAGATTAAATGTGTTGTGGGGTACATGTGAGATAGTTGGGGGGATGTGGGGTGGCCAAAGGCCAACCCCTCCTGTTTGTTTTATAAAAGTCGTCCAACACACACCACATGGTATGTGTGTGTGTTCATGCATTTAGAGAAAAACCAAGAAAAGAAAAGAATGGGAGAAATTGGGTTTGATGTGATAGTCAAAGATTAAAGCTGAAAGTTATGACTTGAAGACACAAATGAGGTATAATTCTCCACCATTGTTGTCTTTTTCTTCCTTGTTGTTCATTTCCGTCTTTTCATATTTGGGTTTTATGTCAAACGATCATCAATGGCCCCAATAGCAATAAATCTTATTGTATACTATCATTTGAGTCTAAAGGAGCCAAAAGATGTATTATTCAGGTTGTATGTAGTTGATTGAAACACAACTATTGGGTGTTTATTATTGTGTTTATGAATGTAAAGTTTGGGGGGCTTATTGTAATTTTCCTATTCTTGTAATAAACATAATAGTTTTAAATATGTAATGCGGCAGTTAAGAGTAGAGAAGTTCCATAGATTTCTGTTCAAGAAAAGTGAAAAAGCTACAGATGTTCATGTAACAAATCCTATTCTCTTATTGAAATTATTCGGTCAGATTTGATTTTAATTGTGTTTCCATCGTATTGAACTGCCATTTTCATGTAACAAATCCTATTCTCTTATTGAAAATATTCGGTCAGATTTGATTTTAATTGTGTTTCCATTGTATTGATCTTAATTGCATATAGATTTTGATATAACAATTGGTTCAGAGCCTAATATGGCAATTTTTGAGTGATTTGAATCTGAATTTTTTTCATTCTCGAGGGTGTTCATATCCGCAGTTCCTAAAATCTAAAAAAATTCCTTGGGTTTTTGATTTTGTGGTTGTTTAAATCTGTATTTTGCATCGAGTATAGAGTTTAAAAGGACGATTCCATTGATATCAGTCACAAATCTCATCTCCAAACATACAAGATTTAATTGAGATTGTTTTGATTTTTTTTCAAAAAGTTTGTGTTCTTACTTTTTTTGACTGATTTTGGGTTTTCAATATGAAATTAGCCAAAGTCACTTCACAAAAAGTGTTTCTGTGTTAAAAACGAATCTACGCTATTAATTTGGGTTCAATTCGTGAAGTTTTTCTCAAAGAGAGTGGATCTGTACTTAATTTTGTTGAATACTGTTAAATCTCGGGCAACTATACATTATTAGTGTTACTCGAGTTTTACAAAGCTTCAATCGAGTTTTATGCAAGTTTCATCAAGTGTCAACCGAGTATACTCATACATACTCCGAGTTTTGTCACTAGTAATTCGAGTTTTGTCAAGGCATTTTCGAGTTTTATCTAGAGTTTCTTACTCAATTCGAGTTTCACAAAGGGTTTTTCAAGTTTCATCAAACACCTTTCGAGTTTCACTCAGAGTAATTCAAGCTTTACTCAATAGTCTGCGAGTTTCATCATTTACACTGCGAGTTTTATCATACACAATTCGAGTTTCATCCTGTTTCAGTCAAGATTCACATAATTTACTCCATAAATCACTCAGTATTCCATAAAAAATCATGGAAGATCAAAATCTGCAATTCAAAATGTCTAAGGATGCACTTGCAATGGGAACAAAGACCAAACCTCCTATTCTTTACAGAGGAGAATATGTTCAGTGGAGGTAGAGGTTTCTTGAATTCATAAGTTTTCAAGATTTGGCTGATGAAATGTTGAACTGACTGACGGTCCTGCAAGGTTCTATGCCACCATTCCTGTTGTTCC
Organism: Centrapalus pauciflorus; assembly: GCA_020465985.1. Lineage (NCBI taxonomy): Eukaryota > Viridiplantae > Streptophyta > Magnoliopsida > Asterales > Asteraceae > Centrapalus > Centrapalus pauciflorus. The sequence continues at coordinate 236,017 of JAANYP010007822.1, read as the reverse complement.
TAATGGTAATCCTCCAGTTCCAGAGAGGACTGAGGAAGTTACAAATGCCAATTTGTCTGAGGCTCAAAAGAGAAGGAAACTTGGTGACAAGATAGCCCTAAAGTTCTTGCTACTATCCATTCCAAATGACATATATATCAGTGTCACGAACAACACCACTGCCAAATCTGTAACTTCCTCAAATTTGATATAATAATAAAAATACTAATTATGCACTCAACCAATGAATTGAGTGGTTTATGTACGTTAATTGATATATAAGGATTTATATTTTTAATCATTTAAAGAGGATATATGTATATTAACGCTACTTTACAAAACTATAAATAAATAAATGAGACTTACATATATTGTTAAACTCATACATCGTTATAATACCTTCGTATAAAGGTACTAAATCAATTATCAAATTTCCCAAATGAACTATCAGTAAATAATTCAATTATGATTGTTATAGAAAAACTAGCACATGTTATATTCATTTGTACAATGTGCTCTAATTACTTGTAACTTGGAATTCATACATATCTGTACAAGCACTAAAGCTATAAGTACAAGAACCTTGACCCTAATTGAAAATTTGTTGTTAAATTGCTCAAGAATAATGAAGTGCAAGGCTCGAAGGAAATATACAAGGTTTAAAAGGGGGTTAGTTGCAAGTTTTATACCAATTGGGGTTAAAAACGTCTCCCCAATCGGTACCTCTCTCACTCCCTTATTTTTCCTTCTTCTTTTTTCAACTCTATGTACATATACACTTAGGAGAGAACAAGTTAGGGTTGGGACTTTCCTTGCAAATTGGCCAAGAGAGTATGTGAATCTTTGAGGTCCAATCTTTGGAAACCATAAGGTAACAATTCTTATTTTTATTAGTGTGTGTTTCTCTTCATCCCTTTTGTAACCTAGTATCCAAGATAATGAAACACGAGATAGTTCAAAGAGATTCAAACTCAAGTAACCAAGTTATTGGTTAACTCCTGGAAAATTAACACAAGAAACCCATTGAAACTTGATTTTTATGTGATTGGGGTTTTCAAAGAATTGATAATTAAAGTGAGTGAATTTTCACGTTATTGAAGTTAAAAGTGTATATGTTTATAGTAGTCAGATTACATAGAAACATGTTTGGAGGTGCTTTGATATGTTAAAATTGGGTTTGGAACGAAAAGGTTGTGAGCAGGGGATGAAAAATCGGTGTCGAGGTGACTCGGCGAGTCATCCCCCTTGACTCGTCGAGTCGGTGTTAAATGTGGTGAAAATTCGTTTCCAGCAAGTTTTGACTCGGCGAGTCACCTTCCTGACCCTTCGAGGTGAGCCCCTATACACCCAAATCACTTATTTTAAGCCCCATAATGATACTATAACATCATGGGATCTATCTATAATTATATAACACATAAATTATCATCAAATAACGCCCACAAGTCTATAAAACTCGGTAAGAGACATATCGGTGTCGATAAATTCGGAAACTTAAATCGAAAATGTTTAAACACTTGAAATGACTTCCAAACCTTATGATATACTATTATAAGCTCATGAGTACCTTCAATATCATAAATTGATAGGTTTGGAGTTGAAAAGAGTGTCGGTTCGGGGCGTTAAGTGGCTTATTGGTCGTATTGGACATTAAAGGCTATTATAGCCTATTGTACACTGAGTTCTAGCATTGATGTGTGTGTTGCATACATAATTACATGTTCATTTTAAATATGAGATTGTGCATATCTAATTGGCATCATTCTCTTATATAATGCATTGCACTGGTTTTGGCATACTGCCCTTGTTGGCAGTTTTACTATTTAATCATGGCATATAGCCAGCATACCTTAATTGATACCCCAATATACACGTTAGCATCCTTATTATGCTTTGATTCTTTCTTCATACATATCATACTTATACTTGATTACCTTGTTGTGAGCTATGCTCATTAACATTGGCCTCACTGGACGTCCAGGTTATCATTATTATTATCAAGCGCCTTACTTTGTGTTTGTGCAAATAAATTCCTACACCGCATGAGCTCGCGGGTAGGTGGCCGGACATGGAAGCTGGTTGGAGTTGCACCGCTGGACATGGAAGTAGGTTGGTTGGCAACGACGGGTTAGCGAGTTATGCATCGCAACCTATGCAATTTAATGGGCTATGCCCACACCATTTTATTAAAAGATTTTGCACTTGTCAATTCATAATCATTTTCAATACTTTTACATGTTGTATGTTTTGCACTCCATATCGATCTAGTAACTCACTTAGCAAATTTTATTTCCTAACCCCTCACATTATATGTATCACAGGAGAAGTTAGTAAAAAAGGCAAGGAGTTTGTGATGAGCCGTCGTTGAGGCCCGTAGAAATAACCTTAAATCTAACTATTTAGCTCAGAGAGGTAAGGGTCGAATCCGCAGGGAGTGCAAATGTAATTAGGGTTAATTAGCTAGTTTCATTAGCTGATTAAAAGCGATTAAATTGAAAAATGGTTGAATTGTTTGGAATAATGATTACGTCTAAATTATACTAAATTAAATGGCGAACAACTAACGGATTGATTAACAAAGCAAGGAAAGATAATCATTTATGGAATCACTACGGCATAAGTTATTACCCACTCGAATTTCATGCAATAATCACATAGACATAATTAATTGCTCGGTTAAATTAATCATAATGGTTTTAATCAATAACTAACGTTCATTACTTGTCTTAATCCCTAAGCTAATGGACTCGGCACAAATAATAACACTACTATAAACTATCATGCTTTTACCAATCAAAACACATAATCATAACAATAACTGAATGCTTATCATTTGCATTACACACATAGTATTTAAATCAACACCAAATACATCAAAACACAAATTGAAATTCGATAAAGTAAAACTTAGTCGTGGGTCCTCCGCAAACGGCTATGGTGTTTAGCCGCTCATCGTATGCTCTTCACCGGGATTGATTGGAGACATCTTCATAGACTTGCAAACACCATCTTCGTATTTGAGTCGTGAATCCACTCCGGCAGGGCTTCGCCACTTCTTTGGGACTCCCCAAAACGTCCACCCTCGGCCTCTATTTATAGAGGAGGTGAGATTAGGGTTTTTAGGGTCAAAAACGCGTCTGGATTCATGATTGCACCGCACCAACGTAGGCCTGCACCCCCCCTGCGCCTGGGGTACGACCTGGGCAGTGCTGGAAGGTGTCTCTAGCTCTGAAATTCTCTGTTTTGCAGCCGGCACGGTTCTCGCTGAATTTTCTCGAGTTGCTTCCATTTAACTTCTTGACCCAGAAACATAATTTTGGAGTAATAATAGCAAAGTAACGAAGCATCGGTACTTAAAACGATATAAAAATACATAAAATAATAGCCTTATCAAACCTCCCCAACTTATCTCTTGGTCGTCCCCGAACAAGCCTTTGGAATCAGAACTATCTATGTACCGGGCATGTATTAGCGTCATGTCTAGAATTTCTAAGTTAAGCTAGCCTTCGCAATAATGCGTTAAAACTTTATTATGTAAACCAAAGACATTTTCAGTTAAAATGTATTTTCTTAGAATTTATATAGTTTATCTCACTCTTGAAAATTTCCCTTTTAGCTCAAGGTTACGACACTTAAAACACGCGGGTCGTTTTACCATCTTTTCCCTCTATGCATGTTTACGACAACATTTTCTTTTTAAAGCCATGCTTATATATTTTAATTTTCTAACTCAAATGTATCTAGCTGGTCCATGTAACGAGATTTAGGTCAAATCACTCCCAAACCAGATGGTTTTAGGGGATTAGGCATGAGTGGTACCCCAAACGACTTAATTTCCCGAACCATTTAGACTATAATTTAGCCGTTTTTTAGGCTAAAAACGTGATTAAGCTCTCCCCCTTATTGTCTGAGTTTTCCAGAGTCTTTTGACACATTACTTATATTTAAGAGGCGGACCGAAGACGCTGCTGAAGAAATCTCCATAAGGGCCTTGATATGTGGAATTTGGTGGTTGATGTGGAAGTAAGTGAGTAGGGATGTCTGGCAAATCATGCCTGCCATGCGCAGGATAGCGCTGATAAGTATCAACGGCAGGGTCATAGGACTGGTAGTTGGACATAGTATAATCAGAGTATGACTACTGATATGGCAAACCGACATGGGAATCCTTGTGATGTCAGACTCTCTCACAGTATGCCCAGTTATGGTGATGGTAGTAGGCATTTTGATATGCCTGTGCCCTCTGTCCATCCTGGATCCTATCTACCCGCTCGTGTAAATAATCGACCCTATCGTAAATATGGGTCATCCTCTCATTCATCTCATCTAGCCTCTGGGTCACGTCCTCTCGGAACTCACATTGACCCACCACTAAGTCATCTAACCGCCTCATAACGTGGTTAAAATCAGCATCGTCATTGCCTCGACTGTGCGAGGTAGACGCCCCTCTGTCCGGCTCTTCGTGCCGAACCTCCGCTTCATTAGCGGCCTTCTGTTCTCTCTCTCTCTCTCCTCTTATCCTCTGTGTAGCTATCAATATATGACTGATTTGTCTCATATCTTAAAACCCTCATCGACTTCCCTAAAAATCAAGGTAGGGAACATGGCTGCCGTAATGTACGTCGCCGAAACTGCAGATGTAAGGGATTCGGGTGAAAGTGCACCCATCCTCTCGAGAAATTTAGAGATCAACCATCCGTGGGGGATGATCGTCCTCTCGCGTGTGTCGTACATCGCCTAAATATCGTTCATGAACGTCTATGTGAAGGACAGTCTGGGCTTAGCCTTAAGGAGGGCGTACAGATCCTTAATATCCCGATGTCTGACCATAGACAGGTCACTATCACGTGGCAAGATGTTGTTCACAATGATCTTGTGAAGCACCTTGCATCTCGGGGTCAATGCCTTCCTGCTATACGAAGTGGTAGCCCCTGCTTCCATAATGGATGGGTTAAATACTTTATTCACTTGTTCCATCCACTCTCCCGACCAAGTCATGTCGGTAAAGGGTAACTGGGCCTCGCATCTGTACTCATACCAACGTTGGGTAGACCCTTCGTTTCCTACCCCCGTATCTACATTAAATATTTGGCGAAGGATTCGTGCATCCATCGCAACGTCCCTACCGTGGACAGTGCCTATAAGTCTCAACACATTATTCGAGTTCCACGTCTCCCTCCGTAGGGTAGACATCCATTCCACTACATCGGCCTGATGAATCAAAGGGCCGCTTAAGTCGAACACACTATCTCATTTCAAAAAGTCAAAGAGGTATGGAATCCCATAATCCTCAAAGTCTTCCCTCTGAACTCTCTTCTCAACTTATACCTTGTTAGAATATTTTTATATAAAAATAGGTGTGTCCTAACTTCTTCAGGGTGTTGGGACAAAAAAAGGTTAGGGGTCCAATGTATAGGTACATTAACAGGGTGAGATCGTTGGCGTGTTCTTATTGGCATCTACAATTTATCAACCAATCAAATATGTATGAGATAAATTACATAATGTAACTTATAATTACATTTTGCTCAATTACGCTCAATTTGTTTAGGATGCATATATATATATATATATATATATATATATATATATATATATATATATATACACACTCCTTATAAAGCATTGAGACATATGATCATGAAAACAATCTTTTATGCATCAGGTACAATTCAACAAAGCACAATCTTGAATTTTAAGACTTACAAATTAACATAGCATGATGTACAAGTCTCTATTACACAAAACTAAACAGATTTCAAATTTTTTTGCTTTATTGGTTTTTATATTTTCAAAAACCGGTTTACGTTGAAAAGACAAAGAAACTCTTCCACTTCCCCATGGCTGCAAACGAAGCTGCAGAAGCTCACCTCCTCTGCCCTAACTTTTTCGTCTCCTCTCTCAACCCTTCTCGAGAACCACCTTCTACCTACCATCTCTCAACAGAATCGTATCCTTCTTCAAACTCCAGACCATCGATTTGAAGGTTTGTTGATGATGGATTCCAAATGTAGATTGGAGGGTTGTGGATGATGGTTTCCACCTTTGTCTCTGTCTCCTTCTTCAAACTTCTAGACCATCGATTTTGTTAGCAGAAGCTCACCTCATCTGCTCTAACTCTTTCATCTCCCTCTATCAACCATTCTGGAGAACCACCAGAATACTTACCATCTCTCAACAAAATCGTCTCCTTCTTCAAACTCTAGACCATCGATTTTGAAGGTTTGCTGATGATGGGTTCCAAATGTAGATTTAAGGGTTGTCGATGATGGTTTCCACTTACGTCTCTGTCTCCTTCTTCAAACTTCTAGACAATCGATTTTGTTAGCATTTCATTTTTTAATGTTAGTTTTTGCTTTCTGTTTATTTGTTGACTCTTTGATTTCCTTGCATCATTTTTTGATCTTTTTGTTGACCTATTTGATTTATCAGATGAACTTCGAAGACAATGCTAACTTTGGGGATTTATCATGGTAATCGTCTATACTTTGTGGATTCAGTTAAACTTATTTAAGGCCATATAGATCATGAGATGAATCTATTCTTTGGATTTAGTTCATTAGCATGCTCTTCTTTCTTTATGCTACTTATGTCCGAAATCAAACGAGTATTTCACTTTGCTACTTATAAAACAAATGACTCCTCAATACTGAGGTTATTGAGATTTTCATCTTTTCTTCGTAGGAAGATATATGCTTTGGACATTTCTGGTGAATTTCCACGAGAACCTTTTCAACTCACCGAGCTTATGGACTTGTAAGAAACCAATAACTTTAGTTCTTTAGATAGAAGAATTTTCTAAACTCATAAGTTGCTGCCCAAATTACTTTTAAAAACAGAAGGATGTTGCTGCTGTGTGTTTTCATCAATGTGTGTGTGTGTGTGTGCTGGTCTATTAAACACAAGGTAACGTTCAAAAATTAAAACATAAAGGAACTGTTTCTTTCGTTTAATTTTGTTTATGTTGGAATCGTAGGGAGTAATAAGTGAATTTAGTGTTCCAAAGGGAGAAAACGATACAATGGTTGTTTACCAATTCCAGTAGCTTTATACAAATGGTCTATTGGTGGTTATTTTTTTCTTTTGGTGTCCTTATTACTTCCATGAAGAGTAGAGGTGCTAGGTCTTGGCGTTTGGGTACAGGTAATTGATTAAAGATACATAACATAACATTTATTGTTCCATTTATTGTTTGGCAATTGCATGTACAATGAACGTATTTTCAAAATCGATGTTTAGGGACTATCTTAAAAGTCTTTAATCAAATAAGGGAGCTGTTTAACCAAAGTAAAATTTCATTCTAGGTAACAGAATCTATTATTTACGGTTAATTGCATAAAAACGTATTGTACATCCAGTCAATATTGTTTTGGTGACCGCTCCTTCAAAATCAGTGGTTAAGGGTAAGTGTTATAAGTTTATAATCAAATAAGCACTGTGTTACCAAATAAGGAAGCTGTTTTGTCCATTTTCTATGTTAGGTAACCATGCCATTTGTATGATTATAAAATCTTAAACATTGACTTTGAAAGTATGATTCCTAAAATAGAAATCGACAAAAATGATGTTTCATTTTGCTGTAACTAACCCCTTGTACTAACTAAACTTATAACATAGGTTCTTATATACTGATAATGGAAATGTATTCCTATAAATAAAATTTAATGGAATTACATTCCTTTTACATGCAATTTGTTATATACCGTTCAATATTCAGCTCTGATTTAGGTTTTTGGTGCTGGTTACAGGTTGGCTTTGAAATTTTTATAGCAGACTATGGAGTTCCACACATGGTCTTGGTGTGGACCACAATATATTATGCAAAACCCGCGGAACTTCCACGTGAAGTTCCAAGAAGGCTCTTTTGTCCTCTTCCTTGGGAGGTTGGATCGTTATCCTATTGGACCGTTATTAAGGTATAAAAACACGAAGTTTACAATATTGCAACGATACATAGGCTTTCAAGGATATTGATTGAATTATGGACTAAATTATTACTAAAGGATATGGTAAAGGTTCCGGCAGTTCATGTTTTTACTGCCATGTTTTAATCCTTGTATATAATAATGTTCTTGAACATTACTTTGTGTGGTGTATATTCATCTGTGTGTGTATTCATTTTTGTTGCATATAATAATGTTCAAGAATCATCACAAGAATCTTATTTATTCAACATATGCACTTTTTTAAAATTTTCAAGAAAGCATCTGTGGGAGGTGGTTAATAATATTATTTGTGCTTACCACTTAAATAGTTTAATAGATCAGGTGGTATTGTTATTAATATTAGTTATATGGATGGTGATGCAGGTTTGATTTTGATGTTATAAACCTTAAAAGTCTGTCTTGTATACTTTGCTGGTCTGACTGATCTTAAAAGTCTATTTTGTATATCTTGATCTCAAACTGGCATATACTTTTCTGGTATGGCTGATCTTTAAAGTCTGTCTTGTATACTTTTTACAGGTCATAGCAAAAACCAGTACAATACTTGCCTCTGGATGTTGATTAAAAGCGGGAAATCGGAAAGAGAAGCACATGAAATCTTAATGGTGTGTATGAAGATTCTTATCTCATACGTCATGCCATTTTATGTATCTAATAATTGGAATGCAACTGATTGATAGGCATCTTTTTTTGTATCATGGTATATCAATACGCTGCATATTCCTTGTCACTTCTCAACATTTTATATGGGCTTATTCACTAGACACTCAAAATGAAGAAAAAAACGAGATCCTTTTTTAGCAATTCGGTAATAAATACAAAAAATTTCCTAGCATAGGTAAATTGTAAATTCAATGCAATTTGGAAATTTTCTAGGCATATCACAAAATGATGAAAATTGTTCTATTTTTCATGGGACGGAGAGAGTATTAGTCTATTCTTTTTGAATTAAATTAAATAGTATATTTGTTACCTTTGTGCTTTATTCATATTTATGTATGTTGTTATTTTGTGGTGTAGGATTCTGTGGAACAATGTTAGGCACAAAAAGGCCTCAGTCAAACCTGTTCTACATCTGAGGGGGAGATTTATAATCAAACCTGTTGATGCATTTGAAGGTTGAATTTAAGGCCTGTTATATGCCTTATTGAAACCTGAAAATGATTTGCAATATCAGTCTAAAGCTGTTCTATATGTTGCATGTGTTGCAACTTAGACAGTTTATCCAAGCTGCTCTGTCTGCTGAACAGGCTGGACATAAACTGTCTACGCTGCTCTACACTGTTGAGCAGCTTGGGCATTTTTAAAGTGTTCTGTTCTTTGTGAACAGAACCTGTTCTTTGTGAACGAGCTAAACACTTTATGGAATATGTTTCCAAGTCATCATGTATTGTTTTTTACTACAAGATCAGTTTACAAAGTCGAAGACAAAGTGGAAAACAGAAATGCTCAGCCTGCCCAAGCTGTTCTGTAACATGAAGACAAAAGGTTATTTGAAAAAGGGTGACAGACCTTTTTCTTATATCAAAATAGGCCTTTACAAGGAAGAAAGACGCAAAGTTGACATTCCTAAATTAGTTAAAGGCAATGCAACAGTAGACAAAGTAAAAAGACAAAAGTTCTGCACATGTGAAGACAAGTCTGCTTTTCAGAAAAATGTAGAAAAGGTTATGTTGTCTTTTCAACAAGACTTCTCCTTTTTCATTCCGTCCAATGAAGATATTTCTCTTAGATCCTCTAAGTGAGTATAAAAGGAAGCTTCTAAGGTCAGAAAGAAGTGTGAAGAAAGCTAAGTGCTGAAACCCAAGAGTGAACGTGCAAGTGTGATTTTCATGCATGCAAACCTTCTGTGTAAACCAGCATCTGTGTGTATAAGCTGTTCTACATAAGCCGTTCCTTTAAGTCTTGTAAAACACAGTGAGTACTTCTTAGTGAGTGTATTCATTGTATACTAGTTTGAGTCTGTCTTAGACTAGTAAGCATACTGTTGTATCTGTCATCTCAGCTTGAACTATTCCGCATTCAAGCTTGTTTGTAATTAACAAATTGTTGATAATACATACAAACATTGAGAAAAGAGTGTCTAGTTTTTAAATTGTTGTATTCACCCCCCTCTACAGCTTATAACTATATACTTTGGGAACCTCTCGGGACCTACAACTGGTATCAGAGCCAGGTTAGAGTGTGTGTCATTCTAGATCTCTCATTCTCCCAAGTTTCCATGGACAACAGTGCTGCAAATTCTTCTTACTATGACAATGGCTCTATGGGCAAACCTCCCAAATTTAATCATCAAAACTTCTCTGGTTGGAAGTGCAGAATGATGCTCTATTTAGAGAATCTGGATGTACAACTGCCAGAGATAGTGATGGAGGGTCCCTATGTGCCAACCTCTGTTACTACCATAACTCCAGCGGTTGAAGGAGCTGCTCCTGAAATCAGGACCTTTGAGAAAGCTAAAGCTCAATGGTCTGATGAAGACAAGAGATTGGTGGCTCTGGATGCAAAGGCCAGAAACAACCTGGTCATTAGGGATGGCAACGGGCCGGTTTCGGGCCGGGGATCAGTCTCCCCGTCCCCGTCCCCGTTTAAGAAACCGCATACCATCCCCGTTTGAAAAACCGCGGGGATTTATACGGGGATCCCCGTCGGGGATTCGGTTTTCACCGCGGGGATTCGGTTTTCACCATTTGATGTAAACGGTTAATTTTCACCGCAAAAATCCCCATTTAATGAGAACGATTAAATCTTGTTACGACGACAATTAAAAGATGCATAAACTAGGATTACGATGTTCGAAAGACGACACTACGAAATGTTCCAACCAACATACGGTTACAAACCACAAAATAAAGAAGAAGGGTTTGTGACTTTACATTTAGGGTTTCTTTTCTATATATATATATATATATATATATATATATATATATATATATATATATATATAAAATAATCGGTTTTTTAAGCGGGCCTCTTAAACGGTTAATCGGGCCGGGTAATCGGTTATTTACCTAATACCGGCCCCGGCACCATCCCCGTTAAAATCCTAGCGGTTTTCCCCGAAACCGTCCCCGTCCCCGATTAGTGTCCCCGAACCCGGCCCATTTACGTCGGTTTTCGGTTTTCACCGTCAGTTTCGGTTTTTTTTGCCATCCCTACTGGTCATTTCTCTCCCTGATGATGTGTTCAAGCAGGTTGAGAAAATGAAGGCAGCAAAGGCGATGTGGGATACTTTGTGTACCGTCTATGATGGACCCACAATCACACTGGACAACAGGATCAACAATCTTGTTAGACAGTATGAACTCTTCTTTGCTAAACCAAAGGAGACTCTCACTAAAACCTACACCAGGTTTACTGCTCTAGTGAATGATCTCAAAGCTGTTGGGATCACCAAGGACAGTCTTACCCTGGTGAATAAATTTCTGGACATTTTACCTGAAGAGTGGAACTACTTTTCAACAATTCTAAGGAACTCAGGTACTATCAGAAGTATGGATCTGGTCAATCTGTATGGATCCTTACTGAATGATGAACAGTCAAGGCAACAAAAGAGAAATGCCTTGGAAATTTCCAGAAGAGGTGCAGCCTTTGTGGCTAGTGTGAGACAGCCTGTAAATCAGGTGAGTGATGTGTTCATTCAACCTGATCAGCAGGATGATGAAAAGGAGGAGGTGTCAGACGAAGAAGATGCTGCAGATCTTGCTGAACAAGATGATGAGCAAATGATAGCCATGCTTGTCAAAAGGTTCAACAAGAAAAGGTTTAGAAGAAACATGCTGCAAGGAGGTTCAAGTGCTGGCAAAAAGAAGGCGTTTGACAAATCCAAAGCTGAGTGCTTCAAGTGTGGCAAAACTGGTCACATAGCTGCTGACTGTGTGTCAAAAGCTGTTGGTCAGTCATCCAAACCCAACAAGACTAACAAGGATGATGGCTATAGGGTTAAGTACCTTATGGCCATGGCTAAGCTGAGGAAATTGGAAAACTCAGTGTCTTCCAATCGCCAAAAGGGACTGATGGCAGAGACATGTGACTGGGAGGAATCTGATTCATCATCTGATGAAGAAGATAATCAATGTCTGATGGCCAACACTGATGTCTCATCAACAAGAAGCTTCAAACAAGATATGGCTGAAGCTGAAGCCTTCAGCAGCTTAGAGAACTGGAATCCTACTATGATGTATAAGGTACAAAATTTTATGGCTTACAGTTCTGAAGAAAAAGTTAAAATGTTTGAATATATGCTTGTTGATCTAAAAGCTGCTGTTGAAAAGCATGATGCTCTATTATCTGAAATCTCTAAGCTCAAAACTGATCATAAAACTAAATCCAGTAAACTGGACAGTTTCCATAAGTTGGAAACTGAGCTTGATGAATTAAAACACATCAACTCTATTTTACTGGAAGAAAAGAGAGAAACAGATATAAAGCATGCCAAGCTTCAAAAGATAGTTGACTCTTGGTGCCAATCTGCACAAAAAGTCAGCCATTGTATAAGTCAACAGATTCCTGCACAAATCCAAGCCTATCTTGGAGGGGATCTTGACACAGCAGCTTCCATTGTTGAGATAAGTAATCTGAAAGAAGATTTATCCACTCTTGGTGAACTTCCAAATACATTCATTCAAAATGTGAATGGTAAACTAATCTCAACAAACAGGTTTGTCAGGCCTCAAAATACTGACAGCTTGTGTGAACTCAGCTCAAAAGCTGATGTTGGAGTTTGTTCTCCAAGTCAGCCTGCTAAGTGCTCTGCTAGCTCACATAAGCAAAAGAAAGGAAAACATGTTCAAACTGAAGCTGTGGATGCTAAACCTGTTGACAAAACAGGTTCTGAGTCCAAAGCTGATGGTAAAAAGCGTGTTAATCCTTTTGATGCTAAACACTTTGAAAACAAGTTTTCAAAAAGTAAGCAGCCTGTTTTCAACAAGGGTAAGTCTCATGTTGAAAACAAAACTGCTGTGATTTCAAATAAGTTTTCAAATCATAGTGGTAAATTGGTTTTAAATGAAAATAAGTTTTTCAAAACCAAACACAGTGAGTATGCTGATAGGCAGCATAAATCACAATCCAGTAGGGGCAAAGGCAAAGCCATTGCTCAAACTGAGACAACTGGGAATAAGTTTTCCAAACATGTGGAAGCTCAAAAGCTAATCAAGCTTCCTGTCTTTGACATCTGTCCTCCCAAAAAGAGGAAAGAAGAGACAGTCAAAGCTGTGGCTATTGAACTCTCCACGCAAGCTGTTGATTCAATAAAGAATGCTAAACCTGCTGAAAGAATCAACAAAAATAGCTCAGAATGTGTTTCTGAAGGATCTTCTTCCAAAAATACTAAAAAGAGAAAATGTTACAAATGTGGGAAGAAGACACATCTGGCCAAGGACTGTCCTGAATCTGAGGACATGAGGCCTGTTAACTCTGTTGTTTCTCTCACAGCTGTCACAGGCAGTGTTGGAAATGGCACAGTTACTGAGAATGGTAGTCAAGCTGATACCATTCAGATAGGGAATATTAGTGTGGATATTTCAAATCCATCAACAAATGTTGATGAAGTAGGAGAACTCATCTCTGTGATGAGTTCCCCTAAAAATGACTAATAATTCTCTTATCACTCTGCAGGAAAAACAACCTTCCCAGGTTTGGTACTTGGATAGTGGCTGCTCAGGGCACATGACAGGTTGTAAAGAATTGCTGAGTGAACTCAGGCCTGAAAAAGGGCCAAAAGTCACCTTTGGTGACAATGTACAGGGATCCACTGAGGGATATGGAACTCTTAAAGCTGGTGCTGCAGTGTTCAAAAGAGTAGCCTATGTGGTTGGGCTAAAACATAACCTTGTTAGCATAAGCCAACTATGTGATGCTGGCTACAAGGTTAACTTTGATGAGCACCTGGGTTACATATTGGATTCCCAAGGCAAAGTTGTGCTATGTGCTCAACGAAAGAAAGGTGTATATGTTGTGGATATGCATTCTGCTGACCCCACAACTGAAACCTGTTTTCTCACAAGAACAAATGCTGATCTAAACTGGCTATGGCACAGAAGACTGTCACATCTGAACTTCAAGAACATCAACAAACTCTGTAAGAAAGAGTTGGTGACAGGTTTACCTTCTATGACTTTTGCTAAGGATAGATTATGCACAGCTTGTGAGAAAGGCAAGCAGAGAAAAACATCTTTTAAATCCAAACATAATTTCTCTATTGATACTCCACTCTTCTTAATCCATATGGACTTGTTTGGACCTGTTAATGTCCCTAGTCTAGGAGGAAGAAGATACACTCTTGTAATGGTTGATGAGTTCTCCAGGTACACATGGGTGATCTTTCTGAAAGAGCAAAGGGAGGGCTGCTAGAGAGATTATTGGATTGTGTCAAAAAAGATGGAAATGCTGAACTTCTGCCCAAGTAAAGCAGCTTAAGAAGTGAATTCATGGTACTGAATTCAGAAACAGTATCTTGAGAGCTTCCTGTGAAGAGAAGGTATCACTCAAAACTTTTCAGCAGTAAGAACTCCTCAACAAAATTGATTTGCTGAAAGGAGAAACCGAACTCTCATTGAAGCTTTGCAAACCATTGCTGTTGTGCATCAGGCTTATCTTTCATCATTTTGGGCTGAATCTTGTTAACACTGCCTGCTTCACCCAAAACAGATCCTTAGTGGTGAAAAGGTTCAACAAGACTCCCTATGAGCTGCTCAAAGGGAGAAAGCCAAATGTCAGTTATTTCCATGTGTTGGGATGTCCCTGTTTCATTCTGAATCAAAGGGACCAGCTGTCGAAATTTGAACCTAAAGCTGATGAATGTGTGTTTGTTGGCTACTCTGCTATCTCCAAAGCCTACAGGGTATACAACAACAAAAGAAGGGTGATAGATGAATCTATCAATGTCACCTTTGAAGAGTCCAAGAATGCCTCCACCAAAGCTGTTCCTGAATCAGTTTCAGGAGAACTTAACTTTGATGATCTGATGCATTCAATCAATGAAGAGGACTCAAAAGCTTCCACTACCCCCAGTGTGGAACCTGCTAATCATGATGGACATGATGATGATTATGTCAATACACCCTGTGTGAATAAGTGTACTGACTTAATTACAACTGCATGTCCAGAACCTATCAATGCTGATTTTCCCAGTTCCTCTGCTGATATGTTCAACAGTGGTCAGACATGTTCAACAAGTGAACAGGCTCAAGACAACAGTGTGTCTGAAAATCTTGAGAGCTGTTCAACAGGACCTGCTGAAGATGTTAACAACCTAAAAGGTAAATCAGTCATGAAAAATTGATCCTAAGTGGATCAGGTGTCACTCCAATGATCAAAAATAATTGGTGACATCAACAAAGGGATACCAAACTCGGTGGACAGCTTAGGGAACTTTTGTACAGTTCTCTAGTTTTGTTTCACTGATGGAGCCAAAGAAGGTGATGGAAGCATTAAAAGATGCCAATGGATTCACTGCCATGCAAGAAGAACTCAATTCAGTTTTGAGAGAACCAAAGTATGGAGCTGGTCCCTGCTCCTAAAGGTTAAAAAACCTTATAATTGGCACAAAAATGGTTTTCAGGAACAAAGGATGGATGAGCAAGGTCATTGTCATTAGAAATAAGGCAAGACTTGTTGCTCAGGGCGACAGACAGGAGGAAGGAATTGATTATGATGGAAAAAACATTTGCTCCCTGTATGGCCAGGCTAGAAGCAATTCGTTTGTATCTAGCCTAACGCTGCTCATAAGAGCATTAAGGTATTCAAATGAGATGTGAAGAGTTTGCATTTTTGAATGGGAAGCTGCAAGGAAGAAGTCTATGTCAAGCAGCCTCCAGTTTTGAAAATGAAACAAACACCCAGGATTTGTCTATAAGTTGGACAAAGCAACTCTTATTGGTCTCAACAAGCCCCTAGAGCCTTGTATGACACTCTACTGAATTCCTTATGAGCAATGGGTTACTCCAGACGGTTAAAGGGGATACCACACTGTTCATAAAGAAGGTTGAAGTCTGAATTATGTATGCTTGTCAAATTATTGTGGATGACATAATATTTGGTTCTTATCTAATGAGCCAGTATTGCTAAGAATTTTCATTAGTCATGAAATCAAATTATGAAATGAGTATTGATGGCGGAGAACTAACTTTCTTTTTAGGATGCAGGTTTAAACAACCTCAATGAATTTTTATAAATCAAAGAAAGTACACTTTAGATCTTTTGAAAAGTTCAAATTTGATCAAAGTTCTCCTATTAAAACCCCAATGGCAACCAATGTAAAATTGGATGCTGATGCTAGTGGCAAAGCTGTTTCAGTAACAGCTTACAGAGGCATGATTGGGAGCTTGCTTTACTTAACTGCTAGCAGACCTGATATTATGTTTGCCACCTGTCTATTTGCTAGATTCCAAGCTGATCCAAAGGAATCTCATCTAGCTGCTGTCAAAAGAATCTTCAGGTACCTAAAGGGTACACCAGGTTTGGGTCTTTGGTATCCCAAAGACTCAAGCCTTGAGCTAACAGGTTATTTCAGATTCTGATTTTGCAGCTGCAGGTTGATAAGAAAAGCACAACAGGTGGGTGTCAACTTCCTTGGTGGAAAGTTTGATCAGTGGTAGTAGCAAGAAGCAGGAACTCAGTTGTCCACTTCTTACTTGCTGAACTGAAGTACAGTGCTGCTGGAAGCTGCTGTGGGGCAGATTCTGTGATGCAGCATCAGCTTGAAAGATTATGGCCTTGTGTATAGGAAAAATCCTATTCTGTGTGAACAACAAGTGCCATAGCCATCGTTCCAACAATCCAGTTATTTCATTCAAGAAAACAAAGGCATATTGAAGTCAGACATACAGTTCATCAGAGATCACATTTCAGAAAGGTAGTGGAGGTAAAGTTTTATTCCACCAAAGAAACAGCTGCAGCATTTTCCACCAAACCTCTGGGATGAAACAAGGTTTAATTACCTTGTCAGCAAGCTGTGGCATGTTAAACAAGAGTGACTAAGATGTTTTCTCAAAGCGTGCTAAGAATTTGTGTGTTTACACTGCTCAGTTTCTCTGAACAGCTTAGCAGAACAGGTTATACATGTTCTGTACTTAGTCATTTGTCTGAAAAACTTGAACAGCTTGAGCATACAACAGGCTGAACAAAAATCAGTTTATTCGTCCAGGCCTGCTCTGATGGTCCAATCTTCAACCTGTTTCACTCCTTTCACACTGTCTTACAAGTCTTTGTCCTTGTAACCTGTTCAACTATTGAACACCACCGTATTCTTGCAAAGAGGAACAGGCTTAAGGCACAGTTGAAGGGAGAACAGCTTGAAGACTGAGAACCTTGTGTTGACCCTGATCATCCACAGGTTTGACCAACAGCGTAGACCAAAAGTTTAAATTACCTTCTTCATTAATTAAGTTACTTAATTTATGTTTTATTTAACTTAATTACTGTGGATAATGTGGGTTACGTGTGTTAGTGATTAAAAAGGTCAAGTGGTCTGACAAATGTTTCTGACATGGACAACCGTTCCGTTTTCCGTTAACTAACATTTCAAATCGAACCGCCCAAACCTTCTCTCTCATACACACTCACATTCAAATCCTATAAATACCAAACCACTGTTTCATCTTCGTCTTCCTCATCATTTCCAGAAATCCTCAAGAACCCTAAAAATCGACTAAGTGTCTCCTGCTTCTCCAAAACTCAAAAATTCCCAAATGGCTCACAGACCTAATCCCTTTCTCCCAGTGTTCGTTGGTGAGGATGTTGTCAAACACTCATCCATCACCACAATGCTGACCATTAAGCCCACCAACTACATTGCCAACCTCACAATCCCCAAAAACTATGTGGGGAAGGGCTATGACCAAATGGTGGAGTTTCTGAAAGTTTATCCGTTGAACTACGCCATGACTGCATCTCCTGGTGTCCTGTACCAGGAGATGGTGTATGAGTTCTGGTATACCTGTGCCTATATCCCAGAAACCAAAGTCATCAAGGGCACCATTCTCAATGGGACTCAGACCATTGAGATCAACACTCATCTGCTCAGGGAAGTTCTTCGACTCCCTGTGGTTGCACAATATGATCGACCACAGCCTGAAGATGAACAGATGAAGAATCTGCTGCACTTTTGTGGTGTAGCAGAACCAAAAATTAGAGCAACACTGTTCAGGAAGGACCTTTCTCCTACCTACAGCTTCTTATTCGCCTCTGTGGTGATGTGCTTCAGCAGCAAAGTTGGTTCCTTTGACCAACTGAGCCGTGATGAAATCCCTGTAGTTCTGCAGCTTGTGGATGGAACTACCATGGATATGGCCAAATGGATTTTTGTGAATTTGAGGAACCTGGTGCAGCAAGAGTCAAGACCAGATGCTGTTCGATATCCCAGGTTTCTGAGCCTCATTTTCAAGCATGTATGTGGTGAGCATCTCTATAACTCTCAGCCTCTTCTTAAGACTGCTGCATTCCCAGTTATAGGGAATAGAGTTTTCTATACTCCAGTCCTGCAGAATGAGCCTCCTCTATCCACACCAATGAGGAGGCTGCTAGGTTTGGTGGAAGGACCCTCTACTGTGAGGGTGGATCCAGAGACTGCTCCCACCAGAAAATCCAAAGCCAGGTCCAAGCTTGTCAAAAGGACCCTGGCAACTGAAGCTGGGCCTGTGAAAAAGAAGGCCAAAACAACTCAGTCTGAGTCTGTTCCATCAGCCTCTGTGGCTGAGGAAGAGCAGACTCCTCACCCTGGTTCATGTGTTGAGCCTGAAGCCTTTGTGGCTGGTGCCTCTGTGGCACAAGAGACTATGGAACAGGCCAGCCCCACTGTTCCTAGCCCAGTCTCACATCCTGTCCAAACAGATCCTCTCCCTACTCCACAATCACCCACATCATCCATCCATTACCAACGCAAATCATTAGCCAAAAAGAAACCAGCCCACAAAACCACCTCCTCTGTTCCCTCTCAACAGGGTTCAGTTGAAAAAGAAGCAGCCCCAGCTGCCTCTCCTATTTTGGGAGCAGGTTCAGCTCATTTGGAGCCTGCTTCACTCTAATCTGAGTCTACCCAGAGTCAGCCTAGACCCTCTGGTTCCTCCCAACAGGAACCAGTTATACAAACGGAGATACCCACATCAACTATCCCAGCCTCCCAACAGGCTGAGGATATTGAAAGACAGGAGTCCTCTCCACTCCATACTGTGTCCACACTGTCCCCCACTCATATCTCCTCACACCCTGAGTCTGCACGAGGTGTCCACGCTGCTGATATAGACCAATCAGTAGCTCAGCCTCAAACTTCTGCTCCCCATGATACAGCTGTTCTACACCAAACAGCTGCTGAGGGACCAACAACCCAAGCTGATGAACCTCAGGGATCATACCATCCCTCTGGTGAGGCTGCTCCCTTCATGCAAATTCCATCAGCAGGTTTCACCACTGCTGATGTTGAAATGCATATCCCATCTCCCAATGATGAGGTGCCTTTAGACCAAGGCACTGCAGAGGGAACCACCACTGGTCTTCATGAGGGTGTTGCAACACAAGCAGCATCTGAAAGGCCCCAAACATCATCCCCTTCTCCTGGTGATGCAGCTACAGCCGCTGCTGAAGGACCTCTTGATCCCTCCAACCTGGGCCATCTTACTTTTGCCCAGGCTATGGAGCTTCTGTCCCAAGTCCCTCTTCCCTCTCCATCACATCCTCAAACACCAGCCTCATCATCATCTTCTCCATCTACCCACTCCAAACAATCCACCCATACACCACCATCTCCCAAAGACCTGCCTTTGAAGGATCAGCTTTCTTTGCTGACCAACAAAGTTGGTTCTTTGGAAAACACCATGCACTCCCTACCATCCATCATCTCAGACTCTGTGTCTGAGCAGCTCAAAGGCTTCTTTGATATGTTCAAAGAATCCTTCCCAGTCCCTTCCCATACTGACAACTCTTCACAGCTGATTGCACTCACTGCACAGCTGCAAACTGTATCCAACTCTCTCTCTTCTATCCTCTCCTTACAACAGGACTCTGTGTCCTCTATGGCAGCCATTTCACAACAGCTGTCATCTCTCCTCACTTCTTGCCAAACTACCCTTCCTAACACATT
This sequence comes from Centrapalus pauciflorus, assembly GCA_020465985.1. Classification (NCBI taxonomy): domain Eukaryota; kingdom Viridiplantae; phylum Streptophyta; class Magnoliopsida; order Asterales; family Asteraceae; genus Centrapalus; species Centrapalus pauciflorus. The sequence continues at coordinate 216,013 of JAANYP010007822.1, read as the reverse complement.
GGCCAGCCTGAACACTCTTATTGGCTCTCTATCAAATACTGTGTCCTCAGACCTTGCTGATGTGCAAGATACTCTTGAAGTTCATCTTGCACAGCTTCAAAGCCTGTTGTTCACAGCTTCTGATAGAGAAAACATTGTTAAGCTGACCACTCTTGCTGATTCCCAAACCTCTTCTCTTCAGGCCTGTCTTTCCCAGCTTGCAGAGGTTAAGGACAACCTGGCTTTCTTAGTGACAAGCCTGGTTGGCCCCAAACCTGCTGCCAAAACTGCTGGTAAGCCTGCTGACTTTGTGTCTTCAGGCAGACCAGGTGTTGAAGGTGCTGTTCCATCTCCTTCAAAGGGGGAGAAGTCATCTGCCTCGAAGACTAAGTCTAAGGGGGAGAAAACCTCTTCTCCTAAGGAGAAAGCAGTACCTACAACTCCCACGGGTCATCCAGCAGGGACATCTACAGGTGCAGCTGAAGGTGTTTCTCAAGCTGCTATGCCTACTCAGGCTGTCTCTCCAAGCCCTGCTCAGTCTAAGGGGGAGGAAATCATTCCTGAGGACAGGCCTAGCAGCAAAAGGAGGCACCTTATTTTATCAGAAGAAGAAGAAGAAGAAGAAATTCCTGAAGCTGCTGTCACTAAAGCAGCAGCTAAAGGAAAAGAAAAGGTAGCTGAGGATCCTATGCAGCAGAAACAGGCAGAAATACAATTTCACAAGGCCAGAGCCAAAGAGATGGGCCTCCCTATGCACAAATACTTTGAGTTTAGGGAAGAACAGCTTCAAGCTCTGGAGGAATTAAGAAAAGAAGAAGAATCTGCCAAAGCTGCTAAGTCCTTTGCCCTCCAAGAAGCAAAGAAAATTAAAATGTCTACCTTGGAGGTGCAAAAGAAAATAATGGAAGCTGCCAGGCAATCAGCAGGAGAAAAAGAGAAGGAAGTAGAGAAAGGTACTCAGGTCTCTGTGACCAAATCAACAGTACCTCATGCAAGAGCTCAATACCACTTTGACAACTTGGCTAGAAAAAAATTTCATGATGTTGCTGAGAGAAGACTAGCCAAGGAAGCAATTGTCAAAGCTGTCCCAATTTCAAAGAAAGGCAGTCAGTGGAAGCTTAAAATAACAAGGATGGGTGCAACAGGCCCTGAATTGGAAACTTATGACCACACTGATGTAGCTCAAATGGGATATAGGGAGTGGATTGAGCTGGCAGTTGCCCTGAGTGAATCAAAATCTGAAGCTGCTAAACAGATCAGGGCATATGTCAAGAAGTTGATGGAAAGAGTAAAGAATCTTGGCCTGATATCTAAGGAAATAAGTGAAGGTGTCTTTGTGACACATCCAAAAATAAAGGCCAGGAGAACAAAGAAGGATACAGAGATGGAGCTACTCCTCACACTGATAGAACAGGGCGACTATGCCCTTGAAATAAAAGGAGTTGATCATAGTCTGCCTAAAGGAATAGAGTTTGAGGATGGCAAGATTATAGAAGAACCTGAGCTGGGGGCATTTTTGTAGATCCCCTAACTCAGAAGAAGTGCTTCCAAAGAGCCTCAGAGCTGTACAAAGTTGATCTGAGACAACTTGCCGCCTTCAGACTTGCAGTTTCTTTCAGGCAGTCTAGCAAATGGAGAGCAGCCATCTGGGATCAGCTCAGAGGCTTCTATGAAAGAGGAGAGCTCAATGATCCCAAGTTCATGATTATCAGAAGTGAAATTGAGGAACTTGAGGATACAAGGGAAGAACTGGAAAGGATGGTTCAGGATCCTTCTCCATTGATATGAAGTCCATCTACCATCTGGGTAGGTGAAGAATGGAAGGTGTCCATCAGTTGGACAGGCTTGCCATTATCTGCTCCCAACTCAAACAGTCCAAACATCTTGTACATTAGTTGTACATCTTGTACATTAATTGTACATCCTGTACATTAGTTGTACATTATTACATAAGTTGTAATTTTTGCTTTTACATTAGTTGTAAAATACATTAGTACATTAGTTGTACTCTTGTAAGAACATGTGTTGTTCTAGTGTAGTCAAGAATCAGTGTATATATAAACTGATCTTTTACTTTACTGTAATGTTGTAATTTTATTTCAGCAAATGTACTGTAAAAATATATAGTGATTTTTGATAAGACCAGCTTGGATTGGTTATTGCAAATAGGGGGAGATTGTTAGGCACAAAAAGGCCTCAGTCAAACCTGTTCTACATCTGAGGGGGAGATTTATAATCAAACCTGTTGATGCATTTGAAGGTTGAATTTAAGGCCTGTTATATGTCTTATTGAAACCTGAAAATGATTTGCAATATCAGTCTAAAGTTGTTCTATATGTTGCATGTGTTGCAACTTAGACAGTTTGTCCAAGCTGCTCTGTCTGCTGAACAGGCTGGACATAAACTGTCTACGCTGCTCTACACTGTTGAGCAGCTTGGGCATTTTTAAAGTGTTCTGTTCTTTGTGAAAAGAACCTGTTCTTTGTGAACAGGCTAAACACTTTATGGAATATGTTTCCAAGTCATCATGTATTGTTTTTTACTACAAGATCAGTTTACAAAGTCGAAGACAAAGTGGAAAACAGAAATGCTCAGCCTGCCCAAGCTGTTCTGTAACATGAAGACAAAAGGTTATTTGAAAAAGGGTGACAGACCTTTTTCTTATATCAAAATAGGCCTTTACAAGGAAGAAAGACGCAAAGTTGACATTCCTAAATTGGTTAAAGGCAATGCAACAGTAGACAAAGTGAAAAGACAAAAGTTCTGCACATGTGAAGACAAGTCTGCTTTTCAGAAAAGTGCAGAAAAGGTTAGGTTGTCTTTTCAACAAGACTTCTCCTTTTTCATTCCGTCCAATGAAGATGTTTCTCTTAGATCCTCTAAGTGAGTATAAAAGGAAGCTTCTAAGGTCAGAAAGAAGTGTGAAGAAAGCTAAGTGCTGAAACCCAAGAGTGAACGTGCAAGTGTGATTTTCATGCATGCAAACCTTCTATGTAAACCAGCATCTGTGTGTATAAGCTGTTTTACATAAGCCGTTCCTTTAAGTCTTGTAAACACAGTGAGTGCTTCTTAGTGAGTGTATTCATTGTATACTAGTTTGAGTCTGTCTTAGACTAGTAAGCATACTGTTGTATCTATCATCTCAGCTTGAACTATTCCGCATTCAAGCTTGTTTGTAATTAACAAATTGTTGATAATACATACAAACATTGAGAAAAGAGTGTCTAGTTTTTAAATTGCTGTATTCACCCCCCCCCCCCCTCTATAGCTTATAACTATATACTTTGGGAACCTCTCGGGACCTACAACAGAGTTAATTAAAACAAAAATCCCCAAATTAAAGAGTTAATACAAGTTTTACAATATTTTGAGACTTTATCACAATTGGTCCCTACACTTGATTCATCCTTTTAATTTGAGTTTTCAACTTCTAAAATTTGCTACAATAGTTTTCATTCATTTTACAAGAACTCTAACAAAATATATCAATGTACTTTCAATAAATCTACCAATTACAATATATTACATAATATTTAAGATATATATTTTCTTAAATTTAAAATGCAAAAATTAAAATTTGGAAATGGGGTGTTGCAGGAATGTATAAATTAGAAGCTCCTTGCTTATTTCTTTATTTCCCAACTTAGAAGCAATTGTGTGTGTGTGTTACAGTCGAGAGGGGGATTAAGTTAAAAATCAACAGCCATTGCCATTAATTGGAGCCTTGTCTTCTTCATAAGCTTCTTCATTCTTAAATTCATGAGTTCGTCGCAGCACATTTCAAGCAGCTGCAGGATCTCATGAGGGAACATTTCCACCCCCTCGATGCGCAACCGCTTGATAGAAATAATGAGGTAATGACGGAATATGAAGAAGATTTTGAGGAGCTAGATGATCACATAGGCACCCAGGAGGTGGTGACAAGCAAGCGGATGACCCGAAGTCTTGTGGAGGGTCGAAGGCCAAAGGCCAAAGTCTTTGTAGGAGAGGGGCAGGGCGGGTGTCACATAGATCAATCGGGCGAAAGCCGCATGCTACTGAGGTGCATTCTCCCACACCATCTACCCTTACGTCTCGAAGGAGTAGCACCTTGCAAGGCAGGAGCTTGGAGGCTACAAAGGGTGGAATGAGGAAAGGGCGGATGGAAGCGACACCATAGGTTAGGTTTATAGGCCCAGGTGGTCGAAATACCAAGGATGGGGCTACCCCTGTCAAAAGTAGAACTTCCCAAGGCCATACCCGCAAGGAGTTTCGAAGAAAAACTAGCCCCATCAATCTGGAGTCTCACTTCCAGGAGACAGATATGAAAGACTCTTCCCCATTCTCAGGATGGATTGAAGACTACCCCTACCTGAGGGACTGAAGCTTCCTTCGAAAGTAGGTGTATATGACAGAACCGGAGATCCAGATGATCGTTGGCGCCAATTTGCAGGTGCAACGAAAATATCCAAGTGGGTTCCTCCCGTTGTATGCCACATGTTTTCAATGACGTAAAAAGGTACCGACCGCCTATGGCTGGAGTCAGTACCTCCTGGTAGCATTAAGAGTCTCGATGAATTACGAGCGAAGTTCTGCTATAACTTCATGCAACAGCAGCGATACACCAAGACTCACGTGGAGTTACACAACATCAAGCAGACGGAGACAGTAGGTTTACGTGTCTTCGCGAAGAGATACAACTTGGAGAGTCTGCAGATAATGCAAAGGTGTCTGAGCTTATACATGGGCTCAGGCATAGGCAGCTTGTTGAATTTTTGTCCCAGGATCTCTCAACTTCCTATCAGGACTGCCTGGAGAAAACCTATGCTTACATCCATTCAAAGGAGTTGTCTACTCAGAACCAACCTCCTCGGAAAGCATATCAGGAGAAGAGCCACAAACCTTATTCGGTTAGAGAGTAAGACACCTCGTTCGGATGTATTCGGGATACGTAGAGAAGACAGACACAAGAGGAGTGACACTATTCTCTCCCTGATCAAAACCCCAAGGGAAATTTTGGCGACGGAGACGCTAACCTCGTCGTTTAAACCCCCGTCTTGCATGCAAGGTGACCCCAAAAGAGGAACCAGGCAGAGTACTGTGAGTTCCATGAAGATAATGGGCATCATACAAACGATTGCATCAAGTTGCGCAAGTGCATTGAGGGGGCAGCAAAAGCAGGAATGTTCTCGCACTTGGTCAAGGAGATAAGGGGAAAGTCTCAATCCAAGGAGCAAGGCCAGAAGAAGAGATACACCTGGAAGAAGGAAAAAACATCCGAGGGTTCAAAGTTAATGGAGCCAGTCGCTAAAATCCTCATGGTACGAAAGCTTAAAGAAGAGAACCCTCCTAAGAGGATTAGACAATTAATGTTAAAAGATACGGCGATCAGTTTCCCACCTGGGGGAATGGCTTATTGTGGCCCAATGGTGATCAAAGTCATCATCGAAGACGTTCGAGTATGGAGAGTATACTTGGATGGAGGAAGTGCTTGTGATATCTATATGAAAATTGCTTTCTACGAATGCCTGAAACCATACGAAGGAGACTTCAACCTGCCTCTACACCCTTAGTTGGGTTCTCGGGAGAATTAACTTGGCCGCTAGGACAACTCAACTGTGGGTGTCCTTACGACAAGACCAAGTGGAAAGAGAGGAGCATGTCATCTTCCTGGTGGTACGTTCTAAATCGTCATACAACGCGGTTCTGGGACGTCCCTCACTCGGGAAGTTGCAGGCGATTCTGTCCATAGGGCATGGGATGGTGAAGTTTCCCACACCCGGAGGGATAGCTACTATACTAACGGAGAGGCTTGAACAGCTAGGGGAATGTTCACAGGTGCATAAGGCAGAGGCTGTTGACGCAAAAACTCAAGGTGGCTCATCTACCACGGTTGACATGTAGGTAATTCGGAAAGATGTGTTCGCATGGACCCCAGATGATATGACGGGGATTCCATGAAGATTGCAACTCGAAGAAGGAAGAGTGATCAGAACCTTCCATGCATTGAACGTGTTGCCCCAGGCGACTCCGATTTTCTAGAAGAAGAGGCCTAAGTGTCACACCTGGGTGGCAAACCCAGTCATGGTCCGCAAGGTTGACGGCAACTTGAGAATGTGTATTGACTTCAAAGATCTTAACAAGGCGTGTCCAAGGATTGTTACCCCCTGCCGGAGATAGATTGGAAGGTAGAATCCTTAGCGAGTTTTCCTTTTAAATGCTTATTAGTTGCGTATAAGGGGTATCACCAAATACAAATAGAAGAAGGTGATGAGGATAAAACTACATTCCACACTAGCCAAGGGATTTTCTGTTACACTAAAATGCCATTCGGCCTGAAGAATGCAGGAGCAACGTATGAGCGCCTGGTCGACCAGGTGTTCAAGGGCCAGATCGAGAGAAACATAGAGGTTTACGTAGATGATATGGTCATCAAGAGAAAGGCATAAGAATGCATCCTTTTAGATATGGAGGAGTTGTTCCAGACACTGCGAATGGTAAACATGAAGCTAAATCCCAAGAATGCACCTTCGGGGTAGAAGAAGGCAATTTCTTGAGACATTTCGTCACCAGGGATGCTATTAAGGCCAATCCGAAGAAAACTCTAGCTATAGCAGACTTAAAGCCTCCTTCTACCATTAAGGAGGTACAAAGCCTCAATGGCAAGCTGGCAGCACTGAGCTGTTTTCTGTCGAAAGCAGTAGCAAGGTCTTTACCATTCTTGAAAACGCTAAAGGGCACCTTGGAAAATAATAGTTTAGGTGGACTGATGAGGAAGACATGGATTTTAAAGAGCTGAAGAAGGTCATAACGTAGCTCCCCTTGATCACAGCCCCACTACCAGGCGAAACACTAATCATGTATTTGGCGGCATCGGAGGAGACGATAAATGCAGTTGTGCTCGCTGAAAGGGATAAGAAGCATGCACCAATTTACTTTGTCAGCAAAACGTTGCAAGGACCTGAACTAAATTACCCACATCTTGAGAAGTTGTCCTTAGCCCTGGTTAACGCCGCTCGTAAGCTAAGGAGGTACTACCGGGCGCACACGGTGGTGATGTTAACAGATTAGGCAATCAGGCAGATCCTTCTGAAGCTTGAAACCTCAGGGAGACTTGCGAAGTGGGCAATAGAGCTGGTGGAGCATAACATCAAGTTCAGACCTAGATCCTCCTATAAGGTCCAAGTATTAGCCGATTTCCTAGCAGAATCAAATGTACCATCGCACATGACAACCCCGGTAAAAGGCACCAAAGCCTGCAGCCTCTACACAAATGGGTCGTCTGGGTCGGAGGGCTCTGAGCTAAGGGAGAAGTGGGGGGAGGACCATAGGGGGATTTCACAGCTGCAACCCCTGAAATGTGATCAACAAGTGGAGTAGGAGAGTCGGAGAGGTCCACACTTTTCCCCTTGTTAGAGGGGGGGGTTTCACTGATATCTTTATCTTTTAAGAAATAGGAGTGTGATCATCGTCTAGGCCAAGTGCTTAAACAGACAAAATCTCAGAGTCACTGGGAAGGGAAGCACCATCAGCTTTCCTTCTCAATCAAGTCCTTTAAGAAGGACAGGTGGTACGATCCAAGGATGGTTGATCTGACGTGGCAACGGGGCTCTCCTCCTTGCTTGAAGATGACCAGGCAGATAGGTGACCCAAGGGGGTTAAAGATCCTTCTGGAATCATGCTCTCAGGCCTCAAACTTTCAGCATCAGACCGGTTGACGGTTGCTATCTCCATCTTATCCAATTCATCCGAGGACAGGTACTCCAAAACACTCATCACTGGAAAAAGACAAAGAAATAGAAAGCATGTCAGTAGGTAGCCACATGTCAGAACAATTCAACAAAGCAGTAAAGGAAAAGAGATTCTACCAAGTCCTACCTGTAACAAGACAGGCACACCCCATCGGGGGTTCATTCCTAAAATGGCTAGGATGGGGTCAGGATAGTATCGGATTCTAAATGCTTCTGGCTAGAAGACTAAGTAGATCAACATCTAAATCCCGGTCCTCGGGGGATTTAGTTAAGGCATGAGGGCGAGCCCCTGGTTTCCAAACAATAAGATCCTTATGCTCTTCGGGAACAATTGTCGTGTCAATCTAAAAGAAGGACCCATCCATTATTGCAATCCTTGGGGAGGATTGATAAATACCTCAAACGGAATCCCTCCTTCTCTCGAAGTTGAACCAATCCTTCAAACAAGTGGGTTTGAAGAAGCACCTGAAAAGGGGAATTGAGGGAATGCCATCCAGAGCTTTGCATGCTACCTCAAACAAATTTATTGTCATAACAGCCAAAGGAGACACCTGGCCAACAAGGATCTAGAAATGGCGAAGAATAGATTGAAAGAAGGAGGAAAAGGGTAACCTTAAATTACCCACAAAATATTGTTTAGAGTACAAAGCAACTTTCTCTAGAGGAGGATGGAGAGCAGTGGCCCTTCGGCCGGGAAGCTGGGGATGATAATCTCTGGAAACCTGTATTCACCCAGAAAACTTATAAACTCAGGCCCAGACAAGGTGCACACTACCTTGTCGCCCGAAGGAGCCGTCAGCATCACTACAGCAAAGAAAATGAAAGAGAAGAATGAGGGGGCTAACCTGAAAGGGGAAGATCATCGTCGGAGAAGAGGTCCGGAGAGGATACCTTAGAGAATACACGCAGAAAAAGAAAAAGGAAGGAAATAAAGGTTAATGAAGGAGGATTCAAATTATAGAAGATAGAATGCCATTTTTTGTTAGGATTCGGGAGGCGGGAACGATTGTGGACACGTGGCAAGTCCCTACGCGTTCCTCTCTGCAACCGCCAGCTGAGGTGACAGCGGAGGTACAACCACATGCGTGTACTAATTGAAAACATTATGACTCCCATTAAATGAACCTGACGTGGTTGAGCTGTCCCATCAGCTATCATGATCTAAACAGTCACCATCCAACGGACTAAAGCTCTCCATTTCGTCTAGTGGGCGCTAAGCGCTAAGTTTTTTCTTCGCCTCGTGTTGTGGCCACTAGGCGCTAGGTGTTTTCTTCGCCTCATCTAGTAATCACTAGGAACTAGGTGTTTTCTTCGCCTCGTCTATTAATCACTAGGCGCTAGGTCTTTTCTTCGCCTCGTCTAGTAGTCAGTAGGCGCTAGGTGTTCTTTTCGCCTCGATGGGTAGACAGCAGGAGTTAGGCGACCCCTTTTTGCCTCCTTTAAATGGTTACTAGGCGTTTCGGGTTTCAATCATTTCACTTGGACTCTTTCAAACATTGAGCGACTCATCCACCTGATGGGACCTTATCTATATGTGTTTAAGCAAATAGCTACGTCTCTTTACTCGAACTTGGGAGACTTGAGTATGTGGGTCCATTCCATGTGGATATGGGCTATTTACCAGACGAGGCCAATATAGCTTCCCTTACGATACCCAGTCCCCGACTCAGATCTGCATTCCTCACCGGACCATAAGGGACAAAGGGAGGAGACATAAAAGTTGTGATCCTGTCGGGGAACCGGTTCTATCTGATCGGGTGTGCACAAGGGTCAATTCCTATTGGTGCATCAGATGAAAAGAAAATGGGTCACGCATGTAACCCTGTCAACCAATAGGATTCCCACCTGACGAGGCCATTCCATGTGGATATGGGCTATTTACCAGACGAGGCCAATATAGCTTCCCTTACGATACCCAGTCCCCAGCTCAGATCTGCATTCCTCACCGAACAATAAGGGACAAAGGGAGGAGACATAAAAGTTGTGATCCTATCGGGGAACCGGTACTATTTGGTCGGGTGTGCACAAGGGTCAATTCCTATTGGTGCATCAGAGGAAAAGAAAATAGGTCACGCATGTAACCCTTTTAAACAATAGGATTCCCACCTGAGGAAACTCTCTCACAGCGACAATATGTATAAATAGGAACTTTTCGCCTAGTAGCCGGGTAGTGCTCATTCTTACTCTTACACCCACTTATTGGTCTCTCTTTCTCTCAATGAATGTTGACTTGAGCGTCAGAGTGTCAATGCAGGGCACCCCCTGCTTTGTCACTAACCGGAGCTTTCTTCTCTTCTCCTTTTCTAGGCAATGGAAACCACCTGGAAGCATCCGAGAATCTCATCCAAGTCTTGACCCTGCTTCATATTGCTTGTCAGACGCACAAACAAAACACTTAAAGAAGATTCATATATAGAAAGTAGATATATTATATATAGATCCATATTGTATATATATATGCTTGTATTGAACGCATTAAAACATTTATTTGCTTATGGCATTACAATTTTAAAAAAATTTATTAAATAAAAATGTTATTGTATCCTATTGTTGGAATAGTAAAATAATTCTATTATCAAATGGTTAAGGATATGCCAATCTTCGTCCAACGATGAGAACTAGAATTATCATCTACAAAGCCAAAAGTATGATAAAATTCTGTTACAGGTGAAATCCATAATTTCCCTCTTTAGCTATAGGGTATGTTTAACATAACTACATGTAGTTTCAAGTTGGAGCTGTGAGCTAAAGCACATGGTGTGTTTGACAATGAGCTTTTGAAAGCTTTTAGTAACTTCAGCTTATAATTTTTGGAACACATGCTCAAAAACTCAAATTGTTTCATAGGAGTTTTGGTGGATCCTCTCAAAATTATGATGGTCATAGAAAAGTAATTTATAAATCTTGTGGATTATAAACTTCCATGTCATGCAACCCAACATTCACTGGAAAGAAAACATAGTTTCAAGAATCAAGAAACTCACTCGAAAAAACTAAAACCTTCACTTTCACTTTCAATAATCAAGAAACCTCACTCGTAAACCCCTCAAACAGTGCTAAGATCGATTTGTTTACCCATATTCTTCCTCTCAATATGGATCATAACTGTGATCAGAGAAAACCCAAGGAAAGAAATCCTTGTGTTTAGTATACATGATGATTTGGGGTCAGGAATCGGTGTCTCTCAAGAAGAAATCGGTTGGAATACTCCACAGAAAATACAATGTAGATATTGTATTTGCTTAGAGTGCATGAACTCCACTCTCACTGAAAATCGAAGATTAGAAATCGACGTAATTTCACGCACGTCTAATCATGCCATAAGCAGTCCATCGCTATTGGAATGTTGTTTCGAAGCATTCGGAAAAAACCTTGTTGCACTTCTGTCTTTTGAATGCATCCCGGATAATCTCAGGAAGATAATCATCAACACTATTTGCAATCATCATAAATTTGATGACTGTATATTTGAACTCTAAATGAAATTATATCCTATGTAGGAGATTTGTGTTAAATACTGCAGCAGGCTCACCGAGACTTTCCAAACGTCTCGTTTGAAAAACCTCAAGGTATACAAAATATCTTCTGTAAAGTTTATAATTTTGTTTGTTTCTGCATCTTGATGGTTGATGTAGTATTGTTGTGTTTATATAAGTTAGTTCCTTGGATCTTGCAAAAAGAACTGTCGGTTTCAATACCGAAAATTAATTAATTAATTAATTATGATAAAACTCTAACTGACTTACATGTCCTCGAACAAGAATCACCAAGTCTTGACATAGAGAGAACTAGGGAGGATCAAAATAACCCATTTTATCTGAACCGTACTGTTTTATTTTCTAGCCGGTTATCACTTCCTATAATTTGATTTTAGGTTCCACCGGGTACGGTTCGGTCAGGTTTTTATTTGTATTTTGTAAAAGTCGGGAATTAACCAGACCACTTTAATTTTGGGTCGGTTCACGGTTCTTAATTTTTGACCTTTTCGGTTTTTTCGAGTTCGGCCCGTTTCGTGCCGTATCCGGAATCGAATCCATCCCTAGAGAGAAGTCATGCATCCTTGTATTCAAGTTGCTGTTTTTAAGATTTGATATCATATCCTATTCCTCTTTTTTTCAATTGGTGCTTTATCTTTTTTTTTCAATTGGTTCTTAATTCGAGAGCCAAGCTGGACATTCTTTGTTACAACACTTGCAGGTACTTCAACTTGACTTGTGTATGCAAGGAATATTTCGTGACATCAGAAGCATGCCTTTTGGCCAATCGAAAACTAGCTTGCCTTGTTTGGAGAGCTTCTCTATGACGCATTCACTTTTGTCGGATAAGTCATTGAAACATCTGCTTTGTCCAACACACAATCTTCAGTCGGTTAACTTAAGCTATCATTTCTTTCTCAGCACTGGTAGCATTAAACTACTAGCTAATCGTTTTAATCAGAGTTTCAGATCGTTGTATATTAATGGATTTCGAAAAATGAAGGCCACGTTGTTAATGTTACAACTGACAAAGTTCAGCAATCTTGAAGTTCTATCGATGGAAGATATTCCAACGGTAGATGATGTCTTTATTGGGGGAATTATGCCAAATTGTGACAGAAGGTTAAAGGAGCTAAATGTCGCTTATTGTTCGTAAGTACCTCGCCTCATGGCTTGTGAATATGCATATTTAATTTGTAGTTGCATCTTTTTTGTTTTTAAACTTAAGTGTTTATCCTTGTTCGTTGAAGTTTAACGAATAAAGCAATGGACGTTATTGCAACGCAATGGCCAGAGTTTTGTTCACTGGACATTTCGATTAAAAAATCTTGACCGATCATGCGTTATGCATCCTCGCAAATGGTCAAATAACGCTAAAGGCTTTTAATATAGGTTACAATGACTTCAGGTACTCACTCATTCTACTTAATCATCTCAATTTCATGGTTGGGTTTCAAAGCAATAGCTAATCGTTTTGTGAAACATACACGTGATAGTGATGAAGCTATCTCTGCATTTTTAGAAGCATCAGGTGAGGCGTTGGAAGAACTTTCAATGCAAGCCATGATCGTAATTCGGGACATACCGACCATCTAGTCATACTCACATTTTGTGTTAAAAATACATACCGCATCAAAACCTTGATTATGGTTATTTATATATTTATTTACTTAGTCTGTAACAAATCATATATAAATTATGTTTCAATCATCATTTATGTTTTAAGAAAGAATATAAGAACAAGAAGTGGGTGATCCCCTAGATATAATTTGTTTATTTCAAACAAATCGAGATGATGATTACAGCAATACATACATATATATATACACTTTGAATCGGTGCCTTCTAAGAGACACAGTTCGGTTGGTGGTTAAAAACTTCCATGCCATGCAACCCAACATTCACCGGAAAGAAAACATAGTTTCAAGAATCAAGAAACTCACTCGGAAAAACAAAAACCTTCACTTTCAAGAATCAAGATACCTCACTCGTAAACCCCTCAAACAGTGCTGAGATCGATTTGTTTACCCACATTCTTCCTCTCAATATGGATCATAAATGTGATCAGAGAAAACACAAAGAAAGAAATCCTAGTGTTTAGTTTACATGATTATTTGGGGTCAGGAATCGGTGTCTCTCAAGAGGATATCGATTGGAGTACTCCACAGAAAATACAATGAGATATTGTATTTGCTTAGAGCACATGAACTCCACTCTCACTAAAAATCGAAGACAAGAATTGGAGGTAATTTCATGCGCATCTAATCATGTCATAAGCAGTCCATCGCTGTTGGATTGTTGTTTCGAAGCATTCGGAAAAAACCCTGATGCAAATCTGTCATTTGAATGCATCCCAGATAGTCTCAGGAAGATAATCGTCAACACTATTTGCAATCATCATAAATTTGATGATTGTATATTTGAATTCTTAATGAAATTATATCCTATGTTGGAGATTTGTGTTAAATACTGCAGCAGGCTCACCATGAAAGAGCTCACCGAGACTTTCCAAACGTTTCGTTTGAAAAATCTCAACGTATGCAAAATATCTTCCGTAAAGTTTATAATTTTGTTTGTTTCTGCATCTTGATGGTTGATGTACTATTGTTGTGTTTAAATAAGTTATTTCCTTACATCTTACAATTAAAAGAACTATCGATTTTAAAACCGGAAATAAAGAAATTAATTAATTTTGATAAAACTCTAAATGAATTACATGTCCCCGAACAAGAATCACCAAGTCTTGACATAGAGAGAACTTGGGATGATCGAAAAACCCGTTTTATCTAACCAGACCGTTTTATTTTCTAGTCGGTTATCGGTTCCAATATATTGATTTTAGATTCCAACGGGTACGGTTCGTTCCGGTCCGGTTTCGATTTTTCTTTGTAAAAGTTGGGAATTAACCAGACCGTTTTATATTCGGGTCGGTTCACAGTTCTTACTTTTTGACCTTTTTGTGTTCTTCCCATTTCGTGCCGCATCCGGAACCGAACTCATCCTTAGAGAGAAGTCATGCATCCTTCTATTCAAGTTGCTATTTTTATGATTTGATATCATATCCAATTCCTCTTTTTTTCAATTGGTGCTTTATCTTTTTTTTTTTCAATTGGTGCTTAGTTCGAGAGCCAAGCTGAACATTCTTTGTTACGACACATGCAGGTACTTCAACTTGACTTGTGTAGACAAGGAATGTTTTGTGACATCAGAAGCATGCCTTTTGGCAAATCGCAAACTAACTAGCCTTGTTTGGAAAGTTTCTCTATATGACACATTCACTTCTGTCGGATAAGTCATTGGAACATCTGCTTAGTCTAGCACACAATCTTCAGTCGGTTAACTTGAGCTATTATTTCTTGCTCAGCACTGGTAGCATTAAACTACTAGCTAATCGTTTTAATCAGAGTTTTGAGGTCGTTGTATATTAATGGATGTCGAAAATTGAAGGCCACGACGTTAGTGTTACAACTGACAAAGTTCAGCAATATTGAAGTTCTATTGATGACACATATTCCAACGGTAGTTGATGTCATTGGGGGCATTATGCCAAATTGTGACAGAAGGTTAAAGGAGCTAAATGTCGCTTCTTGTTCGTAAGTACCTCGCCTAATAGCTTGTGAATATGCATATTTAATTTGTAGTTGCATCTATTTTGTTTTTAAACTTAAGTGTTTATCCTTGTTCGTTGAAGGTTAACAAATAAAGCAATGGACATTATTGCAACACAATGTCCAGAGTTTTGTTCACTAGACATTTCGGATTAAAAAAGGTTGACCGATCATGCGTTATGCGTCCTCACAAATGGTCATATAAGGCTAAAGGCTTTTAATATAGGTTACAATGGTTTCAGGTACTCACTCATTCTACTTAATTATCTTTTTTCATGGCTGGGTTTCAAAGCAATAGTTAAGCATTTTGTGAAACATACACGTGATAGTGATGAAGCTATCTCCGCGTTTTTAGAAGCATCGGGTAAGGCGTTGGAAGAACTTTCAATGCAAGCCACGATCATAATTCGAGACATACCAACCAGCTAGGGTATCGTCATTCGGGACATACCAAACCACGATCGTAATTCGAGACATACCAACCAGCTACTCATACTCACATTTTGTGTTAAAAATACATACCGCAACAAAATCTTGATTATGGTTTAATTATATATTTATTTATTTAGTTTGTAACAAAACAAATGCACGGTAGTTCAAACACGGCGTTCCAAGTGTTAAGAATTTAGGGGATTGATTGTTCCCAAGATCATATATAAATCATGTTTCAATCATCATTTATGTTTTAAGAAAGAAAATAAGAACAAGAAGTGGGTGATCCCCTAGATATAATCCGTTTATTTCAAACAAATGGGATGAGGATTAAAGCAATACATACATCTATATATACACTTTGAATTGGTGCCTTCTTAGAGACACAATGGTTCGGTTGGTGGTTATAAACTTCCATGCCATGCAACCCAACATTCACTAGAAAGAAGACAGAGTTTCAAGAATCAAGAAACTCACTCGGAAAAACTAAAACCTTCACTTTGAAGAATCAAGAAACCTCACTCGTAAACCCCTCAAACAGTGCTGAGATCGATTTGTTTACCCACATTCTTCCTCTCAATATGGATCATAACTGTGATAAGAGAAAACACAAATAAAGAAATCCTAGTGTTTAGTATACATGATGATTTGGGGTCAGGAATCGGTGTCTCTCAAGAGGATATCGGTTGGAGTACTCCATAAAAAATACAATGTAGATATTGTATTTGCTTAGAGCGCATGAACTCCACTCTCACTGAAAATCGAAGACAAGAAATGGACGAAGTTTCACGCGCGTCTAATCATGTCATAAGCAGTCCATCGCTGTTGGAATGTTCTTTCGAAGCATTCGAAAAAAACCCTGATGCACTTCTGTCTTTTGAATGCATCCCTAATAATCTGAGGAAGATAATCGTCAACACTATTTGCGATCATCATAAATTTGATGATTGTGTATTTGAACTCTTAATGAAATTATTTTTTCTATGGAGCAGATTTGTGTTAAATACTGCAGCAGGCTCACAATGAAAGAGCTCACCGAGACTTTCCAAACGTCTCGTTTGAAAAATCTCAAGGTATGCAAAATATCTTCCGTAAAGTTTATAATTTTGTTTGTTTCTGCATCTTGATGGTTGATGTACTATTGTTGTGTTTATTTAAGTTAGTTCCTTGCATCTTGCAATTAAAAGAACTCTCGATTTCAGAACCGAAATTAAATAAATTAATTAATTATGATAAAACTCTAAATGAATTACATGTCCCCGAACAAGAATCACCAAGTCTTGACATAGAGAGAACTAGGGATGATCTAAAAACCAGTTTTATCTGAACCGGACCGTTTTATTTTCGAGTCGGTTATCGGTTCCTATAATTTGATTTAGGTTCCACCGGGTACGGTTCGATCCGGTGCGGTTTCTATTTTTCTTTGTAAAAGTCGGGAATTAACCAGACCGCTTTAATTTCGGGTCTGTTCACGATTCTTAATTTTTTTTACCTTTTCGGTTTTTACGAGTTCGACCCGTTTCGTGCCACATACGGAACCGAATTCATCCCTGGAGCGAAGTCATGCATCCTTCTATTCAAGTTGATGTTTTTATGATTTGATATCATATCCAATTCCTCTTTTTTCAATTGGTGCTTAATTCGAGAGCCAAGCTGAAGAATTTTTATTACGACACATGCAGGTACTTCAACTTGACTTGTGTACGCAAGGAATGTTTCGTGACATCAGAAACATGTCTTTTGGCTAATCGCAAACTAGCTTGCCTTTTTTGGAGAGCTTTTCTATGACGCATTCACTTCTGTCGGATAAGTCATTGAAACATCTGCTTAGTCCAGCACACAATCTTTAGTCGGTTAACTTAATCTATTGTTTCTTGCTCAGCACTGGTAGCATTAAACTACTAGCTAATCGTTTTAATCAGAGTTTGAGGTCGTTGTATATTAATGGATGTCGAAAAATGAAGGCCACGCCGTTAATGTTACAACTGATAAAGTTCAGCAATCTTGAGGTTCTATCGATGGTAGATATTCCAACTGTAGATGATGTCTTTATTGGGGGCATTATGCCAAATTGTGACATAAGGTTAAAGGAGCTAAATGTCGCTTCTTGTTTGTAAGTACCTCGCCTAATAGCTGGGGAATAAGCATATTTTATTTGTAGTTGCATCTTTTTTGTTTTTAAACTTAAGTGTTTATCCTTGTGCGTCGAAGGTTAACGAATAAAGCAATGGACGTTATTGCATCACAATGTCCAAAGTTTTGTTCACTAGACATTTCGGATTATATATGATATTAAAGATTTAAGTTGGGTATATATGTTATTATGAAGTTTAGTAGGGTTATATATGAAATTCTCCCAAATTTAAAAGTAGGATTCGAAGGATGTTTTATTGATACTTATCAAATATAATATTTTACTTAATATTTTCGTTTACTTAATTTCAACGTTTGCTTAAATAACTTGATTTTAATAATATCAAATATGATATTTTACTTTGTATTTATATACTATAAATTGGTATATGTCAATTACTAAAAATACTAACAACTTTTAATTTTTATCATTTATAGCAACATTATTTAGTTTTTATCACTGATAGCATCAACTTTTGTATTTTCATATAAATGACATCAACTTTTTGAAGTTTTGCTATAAATGATACGAAATAAAAAAGTTGATGTTATTAATGATAAAAAATAAAGAGTAAATTACAGAAATGGTCTCTGTGGTTTGCTCAAAATTATGAAAATGGTCTCTGGTCTTTAAAAATTGCATAAATGGTCCCTCAAAACACTATTTACTTGCAGAAATGGTCCCCCATCTCTTGACTTTTTCTAAATGACAATTTTGCTCTTAATTTCAAAATCAATTTTGGTCCCTAGAGTATATATTTAGTTTTGGTTTTAGCCATTTTATAATTTTATGTTTTTTTTTTAAATTATAAATGCTAATTTAATAAAATGTGATTTATTTATTTTATATAATTAATTTATTTTAATTCTATTTTATATATTCAATTTATTTATTTACTGTTAGGCACAAAAAGGGCTCAGTCAAACCTGCTCTACATCTTAGGGGGAGATTTTTAATCAAACCTGTTTGATGCACTTGAAGGTATAATTTAAGGCTTGTTTATGCCTTATTGAAACCTGAAAAGTGATTTGAATATCAGCCAAAGCTGTTTACCATGTTGCATTCGTTGCAACAAAGGCAGATTGTCCAAGCTGTTCTGTATGCTGAACAGACTGGACATAAACTGTCTACGCTGCTCTATTCTGTTGAGCAGCTTGGACAGATTCTAAGTGTTCTGTTCTTTGTGAACAGAACCTATTATTTGTGAACACGCTAAAAACTTTATGGAATATGTTTCTGAGTCCTCATGTATTGTTTTTTGCTACAAGATCAGTTTACAAGTCGAAGACAAAGTGGAAAACAGTAACTGCAAAAGCCTGCCTACGTTGTTCTGTTACATGAAGACAAACGGATATCTGAAAAGGGTGACAGGCCTTTTCTTATATCAAAATGGCATTAACAAAAGAAGAAAGATGCAAAGTTGACATTCCTCTTTTGGTTAAATCCTTATGCAACAGTGACAAAAAGAAAAAGACAAAGATTCTGCCACATGAAGACAAGTCTGCTTTATCAACATGTGCAGAAAATGTGTTTTGTCTTTTTGGAAAGACATCCCACTTTCTCATTGTCCAATGAAGAAGCTTTACTGAGATTCTCAGTGAGAGTATAAAAGGAAGCTTCTAAGGATTGTGAGATATCCAAGAGTGTGAAATCAGATCGTGCATTAAAGTGTGTTTTTTCATTCATGCAGTCTGCTTGAATATAACAGTACGTGTGTCTAAGCTGTGCATATTCAAGCTGTCCATCCGTGTCTTGTAAAATCAATGAGTGCATCTAAGTGAGTGTAGTCATTGTATCTAGTTTGAGTGTGTCTTAGATTAGTTGAACAACTGTTGTATCTGTCATCTCAGCTTGAACCTTTCCGCAGTTCAGGCTTGTTTGTAATTAACACTTGTTGATAATATACACAAACATTGAGAAAAGTGTGTTGAGTTTTAAATTGATGTATTCACCCCCCCCCCCCCTACAGCTTAGAACTATACACTAGGGAAACCTTTTGGGACCTACAACTGGTATCAGAGCAGATAGAGTGTGTGTCAACTCTAGATCTCTCATTCTCCCTACTTTCCCATGGACAACAGTGCTTCAAGTTCCTCTTCTTACTATGACAATGGTTCAATGGCCAAACCCCCCAAGTTCAATCATCAGAACTTCTCTGGTTGGAAGTGCAGAATGATGCTCTATTTAGAGAATCTGGACGTACAACTGCCAGAGATAGTAATGGAAGGTCTCTATGTGCCAAATTCTGTTACTACTATTACTCCTGCTGTTGAAGGAGCTGCCCCTGAAATCAGAACCTTTGAGAATGCCAAAGCTTAATGGTCTGATGAAGACAAGAGACTGGTTGCTCTGGATGCAAAAGCCAGGAATAACCTGGTTATTTCTCTTCCTGATGATGTGTTCAAACAGGTTGAGAAGATGAAAACTGCAAAGGAGATGTGGGATACTTTGTGTACCATCTATGATGGTCCCAAAATCACACTGGATAACAAGATTAACAATCTTGTTAGACAGTATGAACTCTTCTTTGCAAAACCAAAGGAGTCACTCACAGAAACCTACACCATGTTTACTGCTCTTATTAATGATCTCAAAGCTTTTGGGATCACAAAGGACAGCCTGACTCTGGTGAACAAGTTCTTGGACATCCTGCCTGAAGAATGGAACTACTTTTCTACCATCTTGAGAAATTCAGGCACCATCAAAAGTATGGATATTGTAAACTTACATGGATCCCTACTGAATGATGAGCAGTCAAGGCAACAGAAAAGAAATGCCTTGGAAATGTCTAAGAGAGGTGCTGCCTTAGTGGCCAGCGTGAGACAACCTGTTGGCCAGGTATGTGATGTGTTCACACAACCTGATCAACAGGCTGATGATGAAAGGGAAGAAATGTCTGAAGAGGAAAACAGTGAAGATCTTGCTGAACTTGATGATGAGCAAATGATTGCAATGCTTGTCAAAAGGTTCAACAAGAAAAGGTTTGGTAGAAGAATGCTGCAGGGGAACTCAAATGCTGTCAAAAAGAAGGCATTTGATAAATCTAAGGTTGAGTGCTTTAAATGTGGCAAGACTGGCCACATAGCTGCTGACTGTGTGTCAAAAGCTGTTGGTCAGTCATCCAAACCATTCAAGACAAACAGGGATGATGGCTACAGGGTTAAGTACCTTATGGCCATGGCTAAGCTGAAAAAGTTGGAAAACTCAGTGTCTTCCAACAAGCAAAAGGGACTCATGGCTGAGACATGTGATTGGGAGGAGTCTGATTCATCCTCAGATGAAGAAGACAACAACTGTCTGATGGCCAACACTGATGTCCCATCAACCAGCAACTTCAAACAGGATCTGGCTGAAGCTGAAGCCTTTAGCAGCTTAGAGAACTGGAACCCCACAATGATGTACAAGGTAAAAAACTTTATGGCTTACAGTTTTGATGAAAAAGTAAAAATGTTTGAATACATGCTTGTTGATTTAAAAGCTGCTGTTGAGAAGCACAACGTTTCCATAAGTTGGAAACTGAGCTTGATGAATTAAAACACAGAGAGAGACAGACGTAAAACATGCAAAGCTTCAAAGATAGTTGACTCTTGGTGCCAATCTACACAAAAAGTCAGCCATTGCATTAGTCAACAGATCCCTGCACAAATCCAAGCCTATCTTGGAGGGGATCTTGACAAAGCAGCTTCTATTGTTGAGATAAATAATCTGAAAGATGACTTATCCACTCTTGGTGAGCTTCCTAGCACTTTCATTCAGAAGGTGAATGGTAAGCTTGTCTCAACAAACAGGTTTGTCAGGCCTCAAAATACTGACAGCTTGTGTGAAAAAGATCCAAAGGCTGACGATGGAATATGTTCTCCATCACATCAGCCTGCTAAGTGCTCTGCTGATTCACACAAGCAGAAGAAAGGAAAACATGCTCAAACTGCAGTTGTGGACACTAAACATGTTGACAAAACAGGCTCTGGGTCCAAAGCTGATGGTAGGAGACCTGTTAATCCTTTTGATGCTAATCATTTTGAGAAAAAGTTTTCAAAAGGTACGCAACCTGCTTTCAACAGGGGTAAGTCTCATGCTGAAAGCGAATCTGCTATGGTTTCAAATAAGTTTTCAAATCATAGTGGAAAATTGGTTATAAATGAAGGTAAGTCTTTCAAAACCAAAAGCAGTGATCATGTTGATAGGCAACATCAATCACATGTCAATAAGGGCAAAGGCAAAGCCATTGCTCAACCTGAGAAATTTGGGAATAAGTTTTCCAAACCTGTGGAAGGTCAAAGGCCAATCAAACTTCCTGTGTTTGATATCTGTCCTCCCAAAAAGAGGAAAGAAGACACAGGCAAAGCTGTTGCCATTGTGCCTTCCACCCAAACTGTTGATTCATCTAAAAATAGTAATAAGTTTGCTAAACCTGCTGACAGAATCAACAAAAATAATTCAGAATATGTTTCTGGAGGTTCTTCTTCCAAAAAGGCATAAATAGAAAATGCTATAAATGTGGGAAGAAGACACATATGGCCAAAGATTGTCCTGAAACTGGGGACATGAGGCCTGTTGACTCTGTTAGTTCCATCATTGCAAAAACAAGCAGTGTTGGAAGTAACATAGTCAATGAGGATGGTATTCAAGCTGATACCATCTAAATAGGAAATAATTAGTGTGGATATCACTGGTCCATCAACAAAGGTTGATGAAGTAGGAGAACTCATCCCTATGATGAGTTCCCTTAAAAATAACTAATATTTTCTCATGACACTCTGCAGGACAAACAACCATCTCAGGTTTGGTACTTGGACAATGGCTGCTCAGGACATATGACAGGTTGCAAGGACCTACTGAGTGATCTCAGGCCTGAAAAAGGGCCAAAAGTCACATTTGGTGACAATGTATAGGGATCCACAGAAGGATATGGAACTCTTCAAGCTGGTGCTGCAGTGTTCAAAAGGGTAGCCTATGTGGTTGGGCTGAAACATAATCTTGTTAGCATAAGCCAACTGCGTGATGCTGGCTACAAGGTTAACTTTGATGAGCACCTGGGTTGCATATTGAATCCCCAAGGCAAAGTTGTGATGTGTGCTCAACGAAAGAAAGGTGTATATGTTGTGGACATGAAATCTGTTGATCCCACAACTAAAACCTGCTTTCTCACAAGAACCAATGCATACCTAAATTGGTTATGGCACAAAAGGCTGTCACACCTGAACTTCAAGAATATCAACAAACTCTGTAAGAAAGAGTTGGTAACAGGTTTGTCTTCTATAACCGTTGTTAAGGATAAACTCTGCACAACTTGTGAGAAAGGCAAGCTGAGAAAATCATCTATTAAATCAAAGCATAATTTCTCTATTGATACTCCTCTCTTCTTAATCCACATGGACTTGTTTGGACCAATCAGTGTCCCAAGTCTAGGAGGAAGAAGATACACCCTAGTAATGGTTGATGAGTTCTCCATGTTCACATGGGTGATCTTTCTGAAGAGCAAAGGAGAGGCTGCTAGAGAAATCATTGGATTTATCAAGAAGATGGAGATGCTGAACTTTGCCCAAGTAAAGCAGCTTAGAAGTGATCATGGTACTAAGTTCAGAAACAGTACTCTTGAGGACTTCTGTGAAGAAAGAGGGATCTCATAAAACTTTTCAGCAGTAAGAACTCCACAACAAATGGAGTTGCTGAAAGGAGAAACAGAATCCTCATTGAAGCTGCCAGAACCATCTTGTGTGCACCTGGTTTACCTTCATCATTCTGGGCTGAAGCTGTCAACACTGCTTGCTTCACCCAAAATAGATCCTTGGTGGTGAAAAGGTTCAACAAGACTACCTATGAGCTGCTCAAAGGGAGGAGGCCAAACATTAGCTACTTCTATGTGTTTGGATGTCCCTGTTTCATTCTGAATCAAAGGGACCAACTGGCAAACTTGGAACCCAAAGCTGATGAAGGTGTATTTGTTGGATACTCTGCTATCTTCAAAGCCTACAGAGTATACAACAACAAAAGAAAGGTGATAGATGAATCTATCAATGTCACCTTTGAAGAGTCCAGGAGTGCCTCCACCAAAGCTGATCCTGAATCAGTTTCAGAAGAATTCAGCTTTGATGATCTTATGCATTCCATCAGTGAAGAGAAGGACTCAAAAGATTGCACTACATCCAGAGTGGAACCTGCTAATCATGATGGGCATGATGATGATTATGTTGATACACCCTGTGTGAATAAGTGTACTGACATAATTACAACTTCATGTCCTGAACCAATCAATGCTGATTTTCCTGGATCCTCTGCTGATATGTTCAACAATGGAGAGTCATGCTCAACAAGTGAACAGGCTCAAGGTATTAGTGTGTCTGAAAATCTTGAGAGCTGCCCAACAGGACCTGTTGAAGATGAAAACAACTAAGGAGAATCCTCATTGAAGCAAGATCCTAAGTGGATCAGGTGTCACCCAAATGACCAAATAATTGGTGACATCAACAAAGGGGTGCAAACAAGATGGGACAGCTTAGGAAACTTTTGTATGTTTTCTAGCTTTGTGTCCCTCATGGAACCTAAGAAAGTGGATGAAGCACTTAAAGATGCTAATTGGATCACTGTCATGCAAGAAGATTTCAATCAGTTTGAGAGAAACAAAGTATGGAAGCTGGTCCCTGCTCCTAAAGGAAAAACAATAATTGGCACCAAATGGGTTTTTAGGAACAAAATGGATGAGCAAGGTCATGTCATTAGAAATAAGGCAAGACTAGTTGCTCAAGGTTACAGACAAGAGGAAGGCATTGACTATGATGAAACATTTCCTCCTGTGGTCAGGTTAGAGACAATTCGTTTGTTTCTAAAGCCTACGCTGCTCATAAGAGCATGAAGGTATTTCAGATGGATGTAAAAAGTGCATTTTTGAATGGTAAGCTGCAAGAAGAAGTCTATGTAAAGCAGCCTCCAGGTTTTGAAAATGAACATCATCCAGGTTTTTTCTATAAGTTGGACAAAGCTCTCTATGGTCTGAAACAAGCCCCTAGAGCCTGGTATGACACTCTTACTGATTTCCTTATGAGCAATGGGTATTCCAGAGGTAAAGTGGATACCACACTGTTCATAAAGAAGGTGAAGTTTGATATTATGCTTGTTCAAATTTATGTGGATGACATAATATTTGGTTCTACTAATGAGCAGTTATGCAAGAATTTTTCATTACTCATGAAATCAAAATATGAAATGAGTATGATGGGAGAACTTACTTTCATTTTAGGATTACAGGTTAAACAAACCTCAAGTGCAATTCTCATAAATCAAAAAAAGTATACTTTAGATCTGTTGTAAAAGTTTAAATTTGATCAAAGTTCTCCTATCAAAACCCCAATAGCAACCAATGTAAAGTTGGATGCAGATGCCAGTAGCAAAGCTGTTTCAGTAACAGCTTACAGAAGCATGATTGGGAGCTTGCTGTATTTAACTGCTAGTAGACCTGATATTATGTTTGTCACCTGTTTATGTGCTAGGTTTCAAGCTGATCCTAAGGAATCACATCTAGCTGCTGTCAAAAGAATCTTCAGATACCTTAAGGGTACACCAGGTTTGGGTCTTTGGTATCCCAAAGACTCAAGCCTTGAACTAACAGGATATTCAGATTCTGATTTTGCAGGCTGCAGGCTAGACAGAAAAAGCACAACAGGTGGGTGTCAACTTCTTGGTGGTAAGTTGATAAGTTGGTGTAGCAAGAAGCAAAACTCAGTTTCTACTTCTACTGCTGAAGCTGAGTATATTGCTGCTGTGGGCAGATTCTGTGGATGCAGCATCAGCTTGAAGACTATGGACTTGTATATAGGAAAACTCCTATTCTGTGTGACAATACAAGTGCCATAGCTATCTCCAACAATTAAGTATTTCATTCCATAACAAAGCATATAGAGGTTAGACATCACTTCATCAGGGATCACATCCAGAAAGGTAATGTGGAGGTAAGTTTTATTTCCACAGATGAACAGCTTGCAGACATTTTCACCAAACCTCTTGATGAAAATAGATTTAGTTATCTTGTCAGCAAGCTGGGCATGGTAAATAAATGTGATTAAGTGTCATAAATGTTCTAAGTTATTATATGTCTCACCCTGCTCAAGTTTCCCAAAACAGCTTAGACAGAACAGGTTATGCATGTTCTATACTTAGTAAATTTCTGAAAACTTGAATAGCTTGAGCGTATAACAGGTTTGATAATATCAGCTTTCATTTCAAACCTGGTCTGATGATCAAACCTCCAACCTGCTCACTCTTTCAATATGTCATACAAGACATCGTCTTGTAACCTGATCAGCTATTGAACACAACCTGTTCATACATAGCTGAACAGGTTGAACGAACAGCTTGAAGAGTGAACAGCTTGTGATGACCCTGATCATCACAGGTTTGACCAACAGCTTAGACCATCAGTTTTTAACTACCTTTCTTCACAATTAAGTTACTTAATTTCTGTTTTTATTTAACTTAATTACTGCGGATAATGTGGGTTAACGTGTGTTAGTGATTAAAAAGGGCTCAAGTGGTCTGACAACCGTTCTGACATGGACAACCGTTCTGGTTTTCCGTTAACCTACATGTCAAAACAACCGCCCAAACTTTTTCTCTCTCATACCCACTCACATTCAAACCCTATTAATACCCATCTACTGTTTCATCTTCGTCTTCCTCACTATTTCCATAACTTCCAAAGAACCCTAAACCTCAGCTAAGTGTCCTGTGCTACTACTTTCCAAATGGCTCACCAAAACAACCCCTTTCTTCCAGTCTTCGTTGGTAACGATGTGCACAAACACTCGTCTGTTACCACGATGCTGACTTTGAAACCTACCAACTACCTTGCAAACATAACCATCCCTAAAAATTATGTGGGAAATGGTTATGAAGACATGGTGGAGCGTCTGAAGGTTCACCCACTGAACTATGCAATAACTGCATCTCCTGGTGTCCTGTACCAAGAGATGGTTTATGAATTTTGGTACACCTGCTCGTATGATCCATCTACCAAAATCATTAGGGGAACCATACTCAATGGGACTCAGACCATTGAGATCACTACTTGTCTGATCAGGGAAGCTCTTCATCTCCCTATGGCTGAAACCTATAATCAGCCACAGCCTGAAGATGAATAGATGAAAAATCTGCTACACTTCTGTGGTGTAGCAGAACCAAAAGTTGGAGATACTCTGTTTCGGAAGGATTTGTCTCCAACCTACAGTTTTCTGTTTGCCTTAGTGGTGATGTGCTTCAGCAGTAAAGTTGGCTCATTCGACCAACTCATCCGTGATGAGATTCCAATAGTCCTACAGCTTGTGGGGACTACAATCAACATGGCAAGATGGATTTTCATGAACTTGAGGAACCTGGTGCAGCACGAAACACATCCAGCTGCTGTTCGATATCCCAGGTTTTTGAGTCTTATTTTCAAGCACATCTGTGGTGAGCAACTCTATAACTCTCAGCCTCTACTACGTACTGCTTCATTCCCTGTAATATGGAATAGAGTTTTCTACACTCCTGTGCTCCCAAATGAGCCTCCTCTATCAACACCAAGAGGAGGTTGCTAGGATTGGTGAAAGGATCCTCTGCTGTGAGGGTGGCTCCAGATAATGCTCCCAAGGGAAAATCCAAATCTAGGGTCAAGTTTGTTAAAAGGACCCTGGAAACGACTGAAGCTGAGCCTGTCCGCAAGAAGGCTAAAACAGCCAATTCTAAGTCTGCTCCTTTAGCCTCTGTGGCTGAGGGGGAGCAGGCTTCTCACCCTGGTTCATTTGTTGAACCTGAAGCCTCTGTGGCTGGTGCCTCTGTGGCACTAGAGACTATGGAACAAGCCATCCCACTTGTTATCGACCCAGTCTCACAACCAGTTCAAACAGAATCCTCATCACCGCTCCACAACATCCATCATCCACCTCATCTCTCAAATCATACCAATGCAAATCCATTGCCAGAAAGAAACGAACAGCCCAAACCAGCCCCTCTGCTCCCTCTCAACAGGGTTCAGTTGAAAAAGAAGCAACCACTGTTGCTTCTCCTATTTTGGGAGAAGCTTCAGAACATTTGGAGCATGCTTCACTCCAACAAACGTCTACCCTGAGTCAGCCTAGGCACTCTGGTTCCTCCCAACAGGAACCAGTTGTACAAAAGGAGACTACCACATCAACTATTCCAGCCTCCCAACAGGCTGAGAATATTGAAAGACAGGAGTTCACTCCACTCCATACTGAGTCCACACAGTCTCCTCCCCATACTTCTTCACACCCTGAGTCTGCACGAGGTGCCAAACCTGCTGGATTAGACCATCCAGTAGATCAGCCTCCAACCTCTGTTCCTCATGATACAGCTGTTGTACACCCAACAGCTGCTGAAGGACCAACATCCCCAGCTGATGAACCTCAGGGAACATACCATCCCTCTGGTGAGGCTGCACCTCATATGCAAACTCCATCAGCAGGTTTCACCACTGCTGATGTTGAAATGCACATTCCATCTCACCATGATGAGGCATCTTTAGACCAAGGTGCTGCAGAGGGACCACCCAAGGCCTTAATGAAGGTGCTGCATCACAAGCAGCATCTGAAAGACTACCATCCTCTACCCCTTCTCCTGATGAAGCAGCTACAGCCACTGCTGAGGGACCCATTGACCCCTCCAAGCTGGGCCATATTACTTTTGCCCAAGCTATGGAGCTTCTGTCCAGAGTCACCCTTCCCTCTCCATCACGTCCCCAAACACCTGCCTCATCATCATCATCATCTCATTCTTCCCCCTCTACTCAATCCAAATAGTCTACCCATACTCCTCCTTCCCCCAAAGATCTTCCTTTGAAGGATCAACTTTCATTGCTGACCAACAAAGTTGGATCTTTGGAAAACTCCATGACTGCCCTACCATCAATAATCTCAGACTTTGTGTCTGCCCAGCTACAAGGATTCTTTGATTTGTTCAAGAATTCCTTTCCATCCACTCCTCAAGCTGACCACCCCTCACAACTGCTTGCACTTACTGCACAGCTGCAAAATATCTTCATTTCCCTCTCCTCAGTTCTTTCACACCAACAGGACTCCGTGTCCTCCATGACAGCCATATCCCAACAGCTGTCAACTCTCCTCACTACTTGCACTACAACCCTTCCTGACACCTTGGCCAACTTAAACTCTTTAATTGTCTCTCTGTCAAATTCTGTGTCAGCAAATCTTGATGATGTGCAGGACTCTCTTGAGTTACATCTTGCACAACTTCAAAGTTTGCTATTCACAGCTTCTGACAGAGACAATCTAGTCAAGCTGTCCTCTATTGCTGATTCCGAATCCTCCTTTCTTCAAACCTGTCTTTCCCAACTTGCAGAGGTGAAGGACAACCTGGCTTTCTTAGTGCATGGCCTGGTTGGCCCCAAACCTGCTGCCAAAACTGCTGCCAAGCCTGCTGAATTCATTTCTCCAGGCAGACCAGTTGTTGAAGGTGTTGGTCCATCTCCTTCAAAGGGGGAGAAGTTGTCTGCCTCGAAGACTAAGTCTAAGGGGGAGAAAACCTCTTCTCCTAAGGAGAATCAGCATCTACTGGTCAAACAGCAGGTGCATCTGTAACAGGTACAGGTCCAGTTGAACGTGCCCCTCATCAAAGTGAAACTGCTCAGCCTACTCAGGCTGGATCTCCAAACCCTGCACAATCTAAGGGGGAGGAATCCATTCCTAAGGACAGTCCAAGCAGAAGGAGGCATCTGATCTTGGAGGAAGAAGAAGAAGAGGAAGAGATTCCTGAGGCTGTTGAAACTTAAATAGCCAAAGGAAAGAAGAAAGCAGCTTTTGACCCTGACCATCAAAAAGCAGCGCAGCTAAAGTTTGACAAGGCAAGGGCTAAGGAAATAGGTGTTTCTATGGAGAAATACTATGAGCTCAGAGATGAACAGCTCAAAGCCCTGGAAACACTAAGAAAAGAAGAAGCCTCAGCCAAAGCTGCCATATCTCTTGCATTCAAAGAGGCAAGCAAAAATCAAAATGCCTTCTTTGGATGTGCAAAGAAAACTGCTTGAAGCTGCTAGAGAGTCAGCGGGTGAAAAGGAAGGTGGTAAGGAAAAGGATATTCTGGTCTCTGTGACCAAGTCAAAACAAGCATCCCCTGCAAGGGACCAAATTCATTTTGACAACTTGTCAAGGAAGAAGTTCGTTGATGTTGCTGATAGAAGACTTGCCAAGGAATCTATTGTCAAAGCTGTTCCCATATCAAGAAAAGGCAAACAGTGGAAATTGCAAATAACCAGAATGGGTGCAACAGGCCCAGAACTGGAATCTTATGACTACACTGATGTTGCACAAATGGGGTACAGAGAATGGGTTGAGTTGGCAGTTGCCCTGAGCCAGTCTAAGTCTGAAACGGCTAAGACTATCAGGGAATATGTCAAAAAGCTGATGGAGAGAGTGAAAGACCTTGGCCTGATCTCAGAAGAATTAAGTAAGGGTGTCTCTGTGACTTACCCCAAAATTAAGGCCAAGAGGAACAAGAAGGATTCAGAGCTGGAGGAACTTCTGATCTTAATTGAACAATGCCTAAAGGAGTAGAATTTGAAGAAGGCAAGCTGATTGAGGAACCTGAGTTGGGGGCATTTTTTGTAGATCCCCTGACAAAGAAGAAATGCTTTCAAAGAGCATCAGACCTACATAAAGTTGATCTCAAGCAGCTTGTAGCATTCAGACTTGCAAACTCCTTCAGGCAATCCAGTAAGTGGAGAGCAGCCATCTGGGATCAGCTCAGAGGCTTCTATGAAAGAGGAGAGCTTGAACATCCCAATTTTATGTTCCTCAGAGTTGAAATACAAGAGTTGGAGGAAACCAAGGATGAGCTGGAAAGAATGTTTCAAGAAGGATTGCCACCACCACTGTCTTGAAATCCACCTACTGTCTGAGTAGGTGAAGAATGGAAGTTGTCCATCTGTTGGACTGGCTTGCCATTATCTGCTCCCATCATCAACAGTCCAAATTGTTGAATTTTCTTGTACATTAGTTGTACTAAGTTGCATTATTTGTAACTTTAGTACATTAGTTTTACTTCTGTAAATACATATGTTGTTTATGTAATAAAAAATCAGTATATATAAACTGATCTTTTACTTTACTTTAATGTTGTAATTTCATTTCAGCAAAATGTATTGTAAAAATGTATAGTGATTATTGATAAAATCAGCTTACATTGGTTATTGCAAATAGGGGGAGATTGTTAGGCACAAAAAGGCCTCAGTCAAACCTGCTCTACATCTTAGGGGGAGATTTTTAATCAAACCTGCTTGATGCACTTGAAGGTATAATTTAAGGCTTGCTTATGCCTTATTGAAACCTGAAAAGTGATTTGCAATATCAGCCAAAGCTGTTTACCATGTTGCATTCGTTGCAACAAAGGCAGATTGTCCAAGCTATTCTGTATGCTGAACAGGCTGGACATAAACTGTCTACGATGCTCTGTTATGTTGAGCAGCTTGGACAGATTCTAAGTGTTTTGTTCTTTGTGAACTAAACCTGTTCTTTGTGAACAGGCTAAACACTTTATGGAATATGTTTCCAAGTCCTCATGTATTGTTTTTGGCTACAAGATCAGTTTACAAGTCGAAGACAAAGTGGAAAACAGTAACTGCAAAAGCGTGTCTACGTTGTTCTGTTACATGAAGACAAACGTATATCTGTAAAGGGTGACGGACCTTTTCTTATATCAAAATGGCATTAACAAAAGAAGAAAGATGCAAAGTTGACATTCCTCTTATGGTTAAAGCCTTATGCAACAGTGACAAAAAGAAAAAGACAAAGATTCTGCCACATGAACACAAGTCTGCTTTATCAACATGTGCAGAAAAGGTGTTTTGTCTTTTTGGAAAGACATCCCAATTTCTCATTGTCCAATGAAAAGCTTCACTGACATTCTCAGTGAGAGTATAAAAGGAAGCTTCTAAGGATTGTGAGATATCCAAGAGTGTGAAATCAGATCGTGCATTAAAGTGTGTTTTTCATGTATGCAAGTCTGCTTGAATATAACAGTACGTGTGTCTAAGTATTTCATATTCAAGCTGTCCATCTGTGTCTTGTAAAATCAATGAGTGCATCTAAGTGAGTGTAATCATTGCATCTAGTCTGAGTGTGTCTTAGATTAGTTGAACAACTGTTGTATATGTCATCTCAGCTTGAACCTTTCCGCCGTTTAGGCTTGTTTGTAATTAACACTTGTTAATAATATACACAAACAGTGAGAAAAGTGTGTTGAGTTTTAAATTGTTGTATTCACACACCCCCCCCCCCCCCCCCCCTCCCTCTACAACTTAGAACTATACACTAGAGAAACCTTTTGGACCTACATTTACATTTCATTTATTAAAATATTTATACGTTTTTTATATTTTATACGTTACCAACTAACTATTTAATTACGTTAAAATATTTTGATTTAATTATAATTTTAGAAAAATAATATATAAATCTAGGGTTTTTTATTTTGATTAAAATATTTTGTTACGTTTACATTTTGATTTAAATTTAGTCTTTTATTCGTTTTGATTCTCATATTTTGCTACATTAATTTGTTTCAGTTAAACTTAGTATTTTTTTTGTTCTATTCTATTATTTTGTTGTATTAATACATTTTTGATTTAATTATAATTTTTAATAAAACTATGTCGACTTGACATTTTATTCGTTTTGTTTAAATATTTATTAGTGTCAACACGTTTCAATTAATTATAATTTCTAAAGATAATATATAAACTTAGCGTTTTATTTGTTTTTTTGCTTAAATATTTTGTCAAGTTAATACCTATCGATTTAATTGTAAGTTTTAGCGTTTTCGTTTGTATAATTTGTTTATATGTTTTGAAACGCATATATTTGTACATACATACATACATACATACATACATACATACATACATACATACATACATACATACATACATACATACATACATACATACATACATACATACATACATACATACATACATATATATATATATATATATATATATATATATATATATATATATATATATATATATATATATATATATATGTTTTGAATAATACATATATATGTTTCACTACATACATTTCGAAACGTATAAAATGAAATTTACAAATTAAAACGTATAGAAAGAAATATACCAACCAAAACGTTAAAAATTATAATTAAATTGATAGGTATTAACGTGACTATTTACACAAAAACAAATAAAATGCTAAGTTTATATTTTGTTTAAAAAATTATAATTAAATTGTAACTTATTAAAGTAAAAAATATTTAAATCATAACGAATCAAATGTCAAGTCGACATAGTTTTGTTAAAAGATACAATTAAGTTATTAAAATAGAATAAATAAAATATTAAGTTTAATTGAAACAGATAAATGTAGCAATAACGTAAATCAAAATGAAAAAAAGACAAATTTTAATTCGAAAGGTATTAATGTAACAAAATATCTTAATCAAAACAAGTAAATTCCTAGATTTATATTTTAGTAAAAGTATAATTAAATCAAAATATGTTAACACGTTGAAATTGTTAGTTACTAATGTATAAAACTATAAAAATCTATAAACATGTTAAAATAATGTAAAATAAATAAATTGAATACATACATGAGAATTAAAATAAAATAATTAAATCATATTTTATTAAATTAACATTTAAAATTCAAAAACAAAAACAAAAAATAATGAAAATGGTTAAAACCACTAATTAAATACTAGAGGGACCAACATTGAATACGAGAATAATGGCAAAATCGTCATTTAGAAAAATTTAATAATTGGAGAGACCAATTCTGCAAGTAAATAGTGTTTTGAGGGGCCATTTATGTAATTATTAAAGACCAGGGACCATATCCATAATTTTGAGCAAACCACAGGGACCATTTCTGTAATTTACTCAAAAATAAATAATGTTGTTATTAATGCTAAAAAAACTTATAAAGTTGTTTCTATTTTTAGCAATTGACCTTATAAATTTTATAAAAAATTGTTGTTTTTTTCTAATTTTATAACGTTTCAGTTAACTAAATATTTAAATATTTCATTCTTTAGTATGTCACAAAAAGTAAATATTAGAAAACAATAACTTATTTTTGGTAGGGTTGTGTTAGAAATTTGAACCTTTTTTTGAATTAAATAACCAATTTTGAACACCCTACTTTGATAATTATGTTAAATAATGACCACTTATATCAGTTAAAAAATTAATGTATCATTTAAAGGATTTAAAACAACTTACGATAATTAAACATCTTAATTCTTATCCATTTTAGGATTTATTTTAACGGTCAGTCTATACCCACACCCCCTCTTGCTAATTGCATACACCCCTCTAATTATTTTTTTTTAATTACTGTAATCTTTATATAATTATTAGTTGATTTGACTATTTATCATTAAATAACTATTAAATGATTATCGGTTGATTTGATTATATAATAATCATTTAGTTTATAAACATTAATCATTTAATCAATATAAATCAATGGTTGTTAATGAATTATATAAAAAGTAAAGTACAGAAGTGGTCATTCTACTTTATTTTTTATTGTGATTTACTTATTTAAATTTTATCTACTTTTTAATTCGAATTTTAATAAATAAAAATAAAAAATTTCCTTTTTATCATTTGAAAAATTATAACAAAAAAATAGTTTCTTAATTTTCTTAAACTACATAACACCCCTTGATAAAAGTAAATTTGTATATATTATCACTCCAACGGGACATGACATTACATTCAGTATTATGAGCTTGTTTATAAGCAAGTAACCGATCTTTATACAAATCTTCGCATCCACTCTCTTTTTTTTATGCTTTTTATGGAACTCCAATTATACCTAAAAACAGTCAGTATTGGATGACCTTCCTACAGATCAATTTTTATAAAATGATTTCCATGTACATGTATGATTTCGATGGATCCATTTTCAGAACATGGGGTTGATTAAAGAGGAAAATGTGTATTGCTGCCTTCATTTGTTAACATTAAAGACTGCACTCATACATATTAGCGATCAAAATTCCAGAATCAGACATAAACAACCAATGATGACTTGGTGCAAATCCGGAACTTTTCCAATTTAAAGATTCTTTCACTCTTTCGTAAGCGATGATTGTTTTGTAATGTCTTATTTTTATGTAACTCGTCCAATAATTCACCGCGAACTGTTGTCCATTCGTTTTGATGTCGACCTATAGCAACAACTATTGATCGAAAAACACAATTTCCATCACCTTCAACATCTTCTATGCCGATGACATATGGTTGAATAAATGATGGAATTTCATTCATGAGTGGATGGTTGTATCCTATTGGTTCATATATATAATTGAAGATAAAAATTCTTAATATCACCCATCCAATAAACCGAATACATAATAATCAATATCATACATTATACGTGGATTTTTGGTCGATGAGAATAATACTAATCTATCTATACTATTAAAAGAGTAACTATACTCATTTCTGGTGAAGCCACGTGTCGACACCATGAATCGACACGTGGCATTTATAGATTTTAAAAATAATAAAGAAGTTTAAATAAAATCTATCCAAATCTAATATAATCTATTTTTAAATTAAAATTAAATCAAATCAAACAAAATCTAATACTCTACTAACTTATTAATTAAATCTATCCAAAAATTAATCCACTTTTAAATTCAAATCAAATCAAATCAAACAAAATCTAATAATCTACTAACTTATTAATTATAAGATAATATAATAAAAGTTTAAAAAATATATAAGAAAATAATTACTCTTCATATATATCTGGAAATATACAAAATTAATAGGTCATAATAAATAATAATATCATTTTATATACTTTTATTTAAAAAATAATATTTATATCTTTATCTTTTTATATATTATATTTTATATATATTAAAAATATCCGCGTAATATGCGGGTAATAAACTAGTCTTGTTGTGTAAGATCGTGATGAGTGTATCCATATTGCCATGAACTTGCCGGTTCCTAACGTTTATCATATAAAACAAAGTGTTGGGGTTGCGGATCGCAATACACATTTTCACTATGTTTTGGTGGCTCGTGTTGGGGTTGTGGATCGCGATACACATATGCACTATGCCTTGGCGGTTCGTTCAAGTCAAATTGACGTGACATAGCTTGTTTGCCCTTGTTTGGACGACCACAAGTAATTTTTTGGACAGAAGGTTCACCAACAGATTTGGTGGTTGAAAAAATTATCCCTTCGTCCATAATGCATCAGTCGTTTGTAGCGGAATGAACAAATCTTCCTTTAAATAATAATTAAGTTCTTGTGCACATGGTAACCCATATCTGGTACGAAGTTTACACCTACAATTTTCAGTCGTCATATTTTCTATGTTGTTAAGCCTTTGTAGTTCATACCAAATTTTTTCTAAAGCATATTATGACACTCTTCCATTTAAAATCCTAAAAAGACGTGAATTTATTCTATGCGGCACTTTTATTATAATATTTTCTGATTTTTCTAAAACTGCCGAGTGTTGTAATTTTATTATTTCTTCCATTTTTCTATTATTGCATCTAACTTATTTCGTGATAAATTTAATAAACTTTTTAGACGGGCATGTTGGCTCTCCACTCTATTCGTCGTGTTGTTACCGAAAGTGAGAGACCTGTCACACCAAGCAGACACAAACATTTTATTATATGGGTTCAGCCAAGTATCGTTTACATATGCAAGCACATGTGTTGAAACTATTAAAAATCAAATAAAAAATATATCATAATCAAATAAGTTAAAATATAGTTTAAAATCCATAAGAAAAAATATATCATTCATAATGGTACCTTTAACATCGTGCAGATACCATTGTAGACCAATGCATCCAGCCGGACTTTGAAAGTCGATCTAGCGCCCTACCAATATATCCCACACATGTTGAATAAATTCCAACGTTGTAGATTAAAACATGATCGACGATTCTTCAAAATATTTTGGGATATATGTCATCTGCATAGCAATTTGTTGGTTTGCGGAAAACGATTGTGCACACTTTCATTAAAGTCAACTTTCTGTCTGTAATAATCTCTTTTGGTGGAACATCTGGATTCATCATTGATTTTAGTTGGTCGCCCAAACGTAATTTGTTGTTATTTCCCTATGTGTTATGGCGTAACCAATACAAAACGTCATATTAGTTGAAGTTACGTCAACCATTTGTAAAAGTGACATATTATATCTGTATGACAATATAAGTTATATGATTAGACAATTAAATTAATAATAATAAGATTAAAAAAAATGTATAAATAATAATAACAATTAACTTTATTAACATTTAGTATTTAAAACTGAAAGTAAATTACATAGTTGGGGGACCAAAATTGTTATCGAGAAAAGGACAAAACCATCATTTGAAAATTTTTAAGAGACTATGGATCATTTTTGCAAGTAAATAGTGTTTTTAGGGACCATTTTCGTAATTTTTAAAAACCAGTGACCAAATCCATAATTTTGAACAAACCATAGAGACCATTTTTGGAATTTACTCTAGTAATATTGTTTCTAATTGGAAGTTCAAGGATCAAATTTTATGTTTGATACAAACTACACGGACCATTTTTGTAATCAACTCAAAAAAATTGATTTGAAAAAAAGAGGTGGTGTGTCATTAACATGCGAACATAAAAAAACAAAAAAACTAAAGATGATATGACAATGGGAGGTGTGTCATAAACATTTATGGGCCCCACATCACAACAAAAAAATAATAATAAAGACAATGTGACAATAGAGGGGATTGTGATAAGTATATGTGGGTCCCATATTTTTTAAAAGTAAAAAAATAGGAAAAGTCTAAAAAGACACACCAACTTACCAAAAAGACACCTCTATGACTCTATTATAGGTATTATTCTTTTCACTAATTTTATCTAACTTTTAGTTTGCTAACTTTTATGTTCTTTTACTTTTTCTTTCTTTAGTATGACTAATGTGTTTTTACTATTTCTTTTTTATTTTTTCGTTTGTTTTTACCAATTTTTTATTTTTTTTTTTTGTTTTCCCAACTTAAATATGCATGGTTTTAAAAAAAAATTTAACATAAAAAATAAAATTATATAATAGAAGGTAAGTGTTTAACATTAAAAAAAATTAAAATTAAAATGTAAACATAAATGTAAAATATTATTCATAGTTGACTTCCATAAATTTAAAAACACAAAAGTCATCCTCTATATTTATACGAGCTCTGTTTGTAGGTCTGAGTTGTTTGTAGAATTCTATAAGTGACTTATACATATGTTCCCATCCAACAACTATCGGAGTTTTGTTGCGAATCCATAAAGTCGTAATACTAGGCATTGGGTATTGTCCATCTAAGTGCACCGTCACATAATGATTGCCACTTACATGTGCAATTGTAATGACCTGATGATGTGGTTCCAGAGAGGAAAAAAGTGATACAACCTCCATTCGTTAAATAATGAGGGATCACCCCGAACCTTCTAGCTATATCGGTCTCAGGTATAATCATCCATTGTTGCTCTAGTGCTGGAGATTCCCTCCACTCTAATGAAGTGAGTATTTCATCTATTCCATAAAAAAGTCTACTATAGCACTCGTACAAACTTAACAATTCATCTGATAACTGTTGACGGACATAAATCCACTGATCTTCACTATACCCAAGACAAACAACTATTGAACAAAAGTCACAGTTTCCATCACCCCTTACATCTTGAATATGAGTGATGTAAGGATGAAAAATTTTTGGAATTTGATCCAACAGTGGTGGCCACTCATTTAAGTCCATCAAGATTGAGCTATGCCTTGGGAGTTCCTCATTTAAGTCCATACAGAATGAGCTATGCTTTATTGGTTCCTCATTTAAGTCCATAACGAATGTGTTATGCCTTGTCGGTTCCTCATTTAAGTCCATAACGAATGAGCTATGTCTTGTGGGTTCCTGATTTAAGTCCATAAAGAATGAGTTATGCCTTGTCGGTTCCTCATTTAAGTCCATAACGAATAAGCTATGTCTTGCAGGTTCCTCATTAAAGTCCATAAATAGTGAACTGTCTTGTCGGTTTCACATGTAGGTTTGAGCAACTGTATATATTAGCTTGCAACCCGGTAATTCCTGATGTTGTGGAATAGCTACGTCTTTGGGAAATTTGTGGAGCTACATCTTCGGGAAGTTTTTTTTGTTGTTTCTTCAAGCTCGGTTGTCCACGTGCATTAATTTGAATTGCAGGTTCTTTAATGCATGTTTTTCCTTGGTATATTATATCCTGCAACCTTTGTAGGAGACTTTTTTTCCCATCCTTTGGCCAATCATTAAAGTTATCTTTAAAGCTCTTTAAATCATCATCACAACAAATGTCGTGATCATTCACAGACACTAATGGGGTGAAATCAATCTTCCTCCAGAATACATCGATCGACTCCAATGGTATACATTCACCTGCTTTAACATACAAGATGGTTCTTAATAATTCAAGAATGTTTTCAAAATAATATTCATGTATTGTTTAGTATATTAACGTGAACTCAAGTAGCCTAAAATCATGCATGCGCATGGTAACCCACAACTATAGCGAAGTTTACAATCGCAACCCGAAGAGTTTTGAAGTCCTCAACAAATGTTGAAGTTCTCCAAATAGTATATCTAGAGCTTCTAATGATACAAAACCTCATAATAATCTGAAGCACGGTATGTTGTGCTCGTGTTTACGGACAATGTCACTTCTCCCAAAACTTTGTTTTATCGTTGTATCTTGAGACTTTAAAATCTCATCGATACAACCAATAAATGTATCCAAAGAAGAATTAGTTGAATTCAAGTATTTCTTTAGTTTCACATGTTGGCAGTGCGCTCTTCGAAGTTTAGATGCTGATCAATCCAAACAGACACAAACATTTTCTTGTATTTCTTTAACCAAACTCGATTCAGATAATTCAAAACACCTGTATGTAAATAATTGTTATTACGTATAAAATTTTTGAAGGTATTGTTACTAGATAATTGTTTTACCTTGATGTTTGCTGAATTAACTGAAGTTTGTCATAGTTTTCAATGTATGACATCCATGTCGGAGAGTCAACAAGCATAGCCCACATTTCTTGAAAAGAGTCTCACTCATGTTGGGATTTGAAAGACTGTCTACAATGCTTCCTAATGTTTTCAGAGATATGTCATCTACAAAGTAATCGTTTGGCTGGAGGGAAACTTGTTGGCATGCATTCATTAAAGCTAACTCTCTATCTGTGACTATAACTCGAGGGTGCATGCACTCATCTAGTACTAACTTCAAACACGTTAATACCCAATTATAACTTTCCTCTCGCTCGCTAATGATGAATGCAAAAGTTATACAAAATGTCTTTTTGGTTGATGGTACTCCAACAACTTGAACAAAAGGCATATTGTATTTGTTGGTTTTGTATGTTGCATCCCCTGTCAAAACATGTGGAAATGCACGCCATATCTTTAACGATACTAGATGGACGAAAAATAGATTCTCCAATTCATTTGAAAGGTAATTTACTGAAAACTGAGTAATAAATTGTTTTTCAACCAAAAGAGACATAAGAACCTGCATCCAAGTTAATAAATTGTCAGATAAATAAACAAACAAACAAATAATAATAATTAATAACAATAATAATAATAATAAGAATAATAATAATAATAATAATAATAATAATAATAATAATAATAATAATAATAATAATAATAATAATAATAATAATAATAATAATAATAATAATAAGAACCTGCATTCGAGTTTTTCCGTCATTTTGGGAAGAGCGAATCTTCTGTCATGCATTATAAATGGTTTTCAGTGTTGAAACATTATTCTCATCTTGATTCTTCAATGTTGATAGTAGTTTACGTGGTGTAACATTCTTACTCGTCAAGTCCGCAACCAAAACGTTTTCATTTTCTTTCATCCTCCTTGCATAAGGATGTCCCTCCATATATGTTGCAGGCTTGTGATTATGTTGAGCACATTTCACCCTCAATTTCCAACCACCATAATGTTTTAAATATGACCCAACCAAATGAAATGGACAGTTAATCTTTTTAGTGCCAGAACCTTTTAGTTGTTGTTTTTTTATTTGTATTCACGTCCGAGATCACATATAAGCGTGACATATTTAACCACAACATGTGATTTTGATTTTGATCTTCGTGTGACAATAACAAAACCTTAATGCGGTGTTTTGCTCCCATCCGACAAACTATTCACGAGTCTCGAACACCTACAAATCATTTGTGTTAACATAAAAAGTAAAACATAAATAAAATAATAACATAAGCGGTAAAGAAATAAAAATTGAAATAATAACAAACGGGCAATTAAGTTTTTTTGTTTCTGCATAACTACTTCTTGGTACTCCCCCACGATCACAACCAAGTACGACTGAAGAGGTGTATCCTGGAGGTCTTGCCCTTGACCTTTTAGTAACAATAACAAAACCTTGTGATCGTGCTATATTTTCTACTCATGCCATCAGTTCTTTACGAGTTTTAAAAACCTTAAGAATTAAAAAAATGCATATAAAAAAGATAAAACAATCAAATTAATTAAATAATAGTAATAAGATGAGATATATACTTGCTCTGTATAAAAATCTGAATTATTGTCCATCTTTATTCCTTGCACGTCTGGATGAAAAAAAATGTATAATCAGTAGCAATAATAATAAATGATTTTAAAAATGTATAATCTGTAGAAATAGTAAAAATGAAACAAAGGTATAATCTGTAGAAATATAACAAATAATTAATTGTTAGTAAAACAAACTCATGTACTACATCAGTAAATATTTTACAAATAATCCAATTTTACAAAATGAAAAAGTGACGACTTCTTTATATATTTATATATAATATTAATATTAGTAGATATATTAATCCAAAATGTTATATCATTAGTTTATATATTATTTTTCTTAAAAATATAATTAAATCAATATTAAAAATAAAAATATCAAAAAATATAATATCAAAATTATTAAAATTATAATTCTGGAATTTTTAAAAATAAAAATTGGGACTCTTCATTTGCCTCTTAACCCTCTTAAATTGTCCACTATCAAAACCCTTTTCATTTTCTCATTTCTCTCTGTTCCCACTTTCTCTCTACTGCTCTCTATCTCTCTCTCTCTCTCTCTCTCTCTCTCTCTCTCTCTCTCTCTTCAAGATCCGGCCGCCACCGCCTCATCGGCGCCGGCGATGATGGTCTCTCTCTCGCTGCCCTCTCTCTCTCTCTCGCTCTCTCTCTCTCTCTCTCTCTCTCTCTCTCTCTCTCTCTCTCTCTCTCTCTCTCTCTGTCACGCCACCGCCACCGGTCTTCATTTCTCTCACAGCCACACCACCGTCACCGCCTCATTGGTCTTCATTTCTCTATGTCACACCACCGCCACTGATCTGATACCTAGACCACGCCCCAACATCGGTGAGGTTTTGGACGTGTTCATATCTGAAGAGGAAGAGGTTTACTGCTTTTGCGAATCAACGTCGGTGAGGTTATCCAGATCAACGTCGGTGAGGTTTACTGCTTTTGTTGACCATATATTTATTTGTCATCGTCTTTCTAATATTTATAACAAAGGATCTAAAACACAAAATCAAATACAAAGTCTTTTTAATATTTTCTGTAAATTTCTTTTTGTTTGGTTTTCATGCGGTCCAAAAATGAATCTTTTTCCTACAAGATGAGAAAAAAATTGTGTTTTATGAATACTCACAAGAAAAAAAAAAGAAAATTGTGAATTTATCAAGACCCACAAGAAAAAAATAAAAGAAGAATAAATGGTTTGAAACTCAAGATATAAAAGGACTTGGCATTTTGATTTCAAAAATTAGCAAATAAAGAGTTTTGTGAATTTATGTACGTGTTCTCTCTTCTTTGTGAATTTATGCACATGTTCAAAAAAATAAAAGAAGAAGAATTTTTAGTAGATTATGATAAATCTATGTTATTAGATGTAATAGAAACTAAATGCGTGGGTTGAATCAACTTAATAATGAAGAAATCAGATTGTTATTGATAAAATGTGTTCTTGACAAAAAGTTTGTATTTTGAATGATCTTGCACAAATTATAATGTTCTTGATAGGGAAAATGATATAAAATCAACCTAATAATGATAATATAACATTATTTTAAGTTGCATGTTAATGAAAATGAATTTTGTGAATTTTCATGAAAAACCCGTATGCATAAAGTTAAGAACAATAAGAACAAAATCTGGGAAAATATGAACATGTAGGATCCGAATTCGGCTGAGTCCGAATTCGGATAAGAGACACCAATTCGGATCCCTTGTCTCGGACCCTATGATTCGGATGTGATGCCCCATTTCGGATCTCATGATTTCGGATGAAGCATTTCGGGTGAAAGGTGGTCCGAACTCGGATGACCGAGTTCGGATGGTATAATTCGGATCACTCATTTCGGTTCCGCCCGGTCCGAATCCGGTTAACCCATTTCGGATATGTCCGAATCCGGGTGCTTGATCCGGATGGTCCGAATTTAATGAATCCGAATCCGAGCCTGGTGTTTTGATATTTTAACATCACAAATAGATATTATTTTTATAAATACAAGAATCATGAATTAAATGATTATAGTAATTAAAGATTTATAAGTCAACATGATTATATATATATATATATATCCTTTGGGAATTCAAAGAAACAAAGAATAGGAACTAACAAGGATAGATGAGTTATCAGTAATCAGATCAGATGAAATAATGATTTATAATCTAAAAGCTAATGATATGATACAATAATTATTCTGGACAGGTTCAGATAACTCTGAACAAAAGATTGAAAGATGTTGAAAGTGGGTCATTGATTTGAAAAGAAAAGCCAGAGATCATATAGATCAAGATTAAAGATAAATCCTGAGATAACTCGGGTGGTGGATTGTAAATCTGCTAGATAAAGACCCCAGAACCGGTGAGTTATAGATATTCAGTTTTTCATGCTAGACTTCCGA
Source organism: Centrapalus pauciflorus (assembly GCA_020465985.1). Classification (NCBI taxonomy): domain Eukaryota; kingdom Viridiplantae; phylum Streptophyta; class Magnoliopsida; order Asterales; family Asteraceae; genus Centrapalus; species Centrapalus pauciflorus. The sequence continues at coordinate 172,665 of JAANYP010007822.1, read as the reverse complement.
TTGAGATATATTGTTGATGACAGTTTATTTGACATTCATGAATGCTCAGCTGGATTGTGACCTGTGCACACCATGGTTCGGTGATGCCCTGTGGATCATGATAGCTAATTTGATTTATCATTTCACATGACATTGTACTTATAGTTCATTTCATATGTTATTGCTATCATGACTTTGATCACTATGCTTTCTTTATTGATCGCATCATTTGACATATTGATTCAGCTTAGAATAATTAGCTTTATCGGTCTATTGTTCTAGACCTAGCTATGTCACCAGTTCTATTGAACTTGGTATTGATATTCCGATGTTCCCCCATGAAGACCGCTGGTAGCTAGCCCAGCATGAGTGGATAGCTTCCACTAAAAGCGTGAGCGTGGGCTGAACATCATCCGATTCCCTGAGTTCTATGTCTCAATCATTGAGTGGCTGTAGCGGCAGTCCAGACATATCACGCTTTGACCCATGATCCGCTTGATTAATGCATGTAACCTGAAAATCTATATTCTCACTAAGCCTTGCTTACCAGTTGTTGTTTAATATTTTACAGGAAAAGATAAAGGAAAGTCACCTGCAGGACCTAGTTCTTAGGTCTTACAAGATCAAGATTGAAGTATTCTATAGACCACTACTCAACAAAACCCTTTGGTACTGATTGGCAGAAGATACTTGTGGTGGTCTGGGTAGATTTGAATTGATCATATGATGACATGTATTAGATTAGATGGTACCCTTTATTAGTTTATTTTAAAAATTGTAATCTGAACTAAAATTTTATTAAACTTATCCTAATGTTTTGTACTTGTAATCTGAAATTCCACAACTTAAATTACTCTATCTTAGTTATGATTGATATCGTGTTGCATGATGTGGGACCTAAACTCTGAGGACTGCCCCGTAAGGGAAGGTCTTCACAGGATGGTATCAAAGACCATAGTTTGAGTGAATCAAGTATTACGAGAGTAATACTTGGTCTCAAACTGAAGCAATACATATGTATCGATCATTTAGGTGGTTTGAACTGAGATAGGATGTACAGACTGTTAGGATGGGGAAAAAGGGTACATAGATCTAAGTCTATAAACTGATAGTTAAATGATTTTTAATTTTCAGTAAAGATGTCAGGATCAGGTGACATTCCCAACAACATGACCCCACAACAAATGTATGAAATGATGCAACAACTACTAGCTCAGCATTCTGAACAACAAAATAAGTATATGCAAGAACAGCTTCAGGCTAGAGATGAGGCCGAAGCAAAAGACGCGCTGACAAAAAGAACAAAAGAAAAGATAAACAAATCCAGAACGATGAATCTGATTCTGATAACTCTACTCCGAATGCCCAAATTGAGCAGCCGAAAGGCTGTAAGTTCAAGGATTTTAAAGCTAGCGGTGCCCTTAACTTCGAGGGTACAGTCAACCCAATCCAGGCGATGGATTGGATAAGTCACACTGAAGAAATTTTCAGAATCTCCGATTGCTTGGAGTCCAAGAAAGTGAGTTATGCATCTGCTCTGTTCGTGGGTGCTGCCCGTGCCTGGTGGAAGACCCAGAGAAGTATTTATGGCGAGGAGGTCATCCAGACTCTTGAATGGGAACAGTTTCTTGAAATGTTCAACGCGAAGTATTGTCCTGCGGATCAACAAGACAAGATGGAGGTTCAACTGTTGCAGTTAACCCAAGGAACCAAGACTGTAGACGAGTACGAGCACGAATTTTCACGGCTCTGTGGATATTCTTCATATCAGGTAGCTACTGAAGAAAGAAAGATGAACCGATTTCGTGGAGGACTTAACCCGAAATATCGACACCCAATGAGCGCAATAAAGTACAATTCGTATCTCGAAATGGTTGAAGCGGCAAGGCAGATTGAGAGAGGATATTTAGAGTACGGCGATCAACTCTACGCTCCATCAACGAACCCGACTTGTCCTTCTCCTCCAAAGAAGCAGCGATTTGGCAGATTCTTCAAGTCGAATAAATCTCAGACTCAGCAACCCCAACAGTCTCAACAATACAGTTCGCCACAGAAAGTCCAAGCTTATTCGCTTACAAATGAACCACGGTTCTGCAAGAGATGCAGAAAATCGCATATGGGATTGTGTAATCCAGACGATGTCACTTGTTATGTGTGTAGCAGAATCGGCCATAGTAGAGAAGAGTGCCCCCAACGAGGTCTTGGTTGTGCTAAATGCGGAAAGCGTGGTCACTTCATGTATCAGTGCCACAGTGGACAACGAGGTCAATCACAATCATCAGCTGGAGGTTCTACAATGAAAAGCTCAGCTGCAACTCCAACTGTTAGGACCCGCGCCTTCCAAATAATGGCGGAGGAAGCGAAAGAAACCCTGGATGTGGTTACCGGTACGTTTTTATTAAACTCAATACCTGCACGTGTGTTATTCGACTCCGGTGCAAGCCGTTCATACATCTCGACTACTTTTGCGCAAAGATTATCTATGTTTCCTTCAAAGCTTCCTGTTATACTTGACATAGAGACAGCCAGTAACAATTACGTTGTGGCTGATTCCGTTTATCGAAATTGCACATTACTCGTTAATCACGTTGTATTTAACCTCGATCTTATCCCGATACCGCTAAAAGAGTTCGACGTTATCATCGGCATGGATTGGTTAACGAACAACGAGGCTACTATTGTCTGCAACCGCCGAATCATCTGAATCAAGACTTCAGACGGCCGAGTGTTAGAGATTAAAGGCGACAAGCGTAAAGGTGCTCATTGTTTTATATCGGTTGAGAAAGCGCGTAAATATCTTTCTAAGGGTCACGAATCTTATATTTGTTATGTCTCGTCTGAATCCACCCCGGAAGCCAACAAGAAATCAGTGTATGATATTCCGATCGTCTGTGAGTTCCCAGACGTATTCCCTGATGACATTTCTGGAGTGCCACCGGAACGACAAGTTGAATTCGGGATCGACTTAGTTCCTGGTGCGGCTCCCATCGCTAAAGCCCCCTACAGACTTGCGCCTGCAGAAATGCAGGAAATGTCAAAGCAATTGCAAGATCTGTTAGAGAAGGGATTTATCCGACCGAGTTCATCTCCGTGGGGTGCACCTGTCTTGTTCGTAAAGAAGAAAGACGGAACTCTCCGAATGTGCATTGACTATCGTGAGTTGAACAAAGTCACAATTAAAAATAAATATCCTCTGCCCAGAATTGATGATCTATTTGATCAGCTACAAGGAGCCAGCTATTTCTCAAAAATCGATCTTCGTTCTGGGTATCATCAGCTAAAAGTTAAAGAGGAGGATATTCCAAAGACAGCCTTCCGAACAAGATATGGTCATTACGAATTTCTCGTAATGCCTTTCGGATTAACGAATGCACCAGCGGCGTTCATGGACCTCATGAATCGAGTGTGCAGACCAATGCTGGATAAGTCAGTTATCGTATTCATAGACGATATTCTGATTTACTCCAAAACGGAGGCTGATCATATTGTTCATCTACGTCAATTGCTAGAGTTATTGAGAAATGAAAGACTCTATGCAAAATTCTCAAAATGCGAGTTTTGGCTCAGACAGGTAAAATCTTACGTTGTCACGAGTTATTTCTTAAAGCGTTTGTTGTTTCAAAACTTGAATTCTGTTCTGATTTCTTTATAGATTCAATTCCTTGGCCATGTTGTATCTGGCGAAAGGCATCTCTGTTGATCCATCCAAAGTCGAGGCCGTTCAAAAATGGCAAACGCCTCGCAATGCCTCCGAAATCAGAAGTTTCCTTGGATTGGCTGGTTACTACCGGCGATTCATTAAGGACTTTTCGAAGATTGTTGTGCCACTTACGATGCTAACACGAAAGAATACACCTTTCGTATGGGCTGATAAACAGCAAGAGGCCTTTGAAACTCTGAAGCAGAAACTCATTCAAGCGCCAATCCTAGCCTTACCAGAAGGCAATGATGACTTCGTTGTTTATAGCGATGCATCTGGTACTGGTTTAGGTTGTGTCCTCATGCAAAGGGGAAAAGTCCTTGCCTACGCTTCAAGGCAATTGAAGGATTATGAGAAAAGTGCACCAACTCATGATCTTGAGTTGGCTGCCGTTACCTTTGCATTAAAAATCTGGCGGCATTATCTCTATGGGACTCGGTGTCAACTTTACACCGACCATAAAAGCCTCAAACATCTTTTTACTCAAAAGGATCTAAACATGAAACAGCGTCGGTCCTTGGAGCTTATCAAGGACTATGATTGCGAGATCCTATATCATCCCGGCAAAGCCAATGTGGTCGCGGATGCATTGAGTAGAAAAGTCTATCCGGAAAAGTGTTGCTATGCCCTGACCCCAATTGTATTCTCTTCTGATCTCATTGAAGATATTAAATCTGCTCAAGCCGAAGCCTTGAAAGAAGAGAACATCTGTTATGAAAATCTCAAAGGGCAACTTCAATTTCTGTCTATGAATCATTTGGGACTTCAATGTCTCAAGGGAAACCGAATCTGGATTCCTAAATATGGTTCAATCCGTAACACTCTTCTATCTGAAACCCATCAGTCCAAGTTATCCATTCATCCTGGCAGCTCGAAGATGTATTTCGATCTGAAAGCGGACTATTGGTGGCCAGGAATGAAGAAAGACATCGGTTAATTCGTTGAAAGCTGCATAGTATGTCAAATGGTTAAGGCAGAACACCAGAAGCCCTTCGGGGATATGCAACCACTGCCAATTCCTGAGTGGAAGTGGGAGCATATAACCATGGACTTTGTCACGAAATTGCCAAAGACCAAGAGACAACACGACTCCATCTGGGTAGTCGTGGATCGATTAACGAAGTCAGCACATTTCATACCGATGAAAGAGACATACTCCCTTGATAGATTGGCACAAATGTACATCACCGAAGTTATTTCACGTCACGGTGTGCCAAAATCTATCGTCTCTGATCGTGATAGTCGTTTCACTTCGAGATTTTGGAAAGCACTGCAAGACGGGTTGGGTACTCGAATCTCAATGAGTACAGCTTATCACCCTAATGCAGATGGCCAAAGTGAACGCACTATCCTAACTCTGGAAGATATGCTCCGTGCCTGCGTTCTTGATCTGGGTGGTAACTGGGATGACCATTTACCCTTGGTTGAATTCTCATACAACAACAGTTATCATTCCACGATTAAGATGGCTCCTTTTGAAGCTTTATATGGACGAAAGTGCAGAACTCCCACCTGTTGGCGCGAAACAGGTGAATCGCCTTTAGCAGGTCCTGCCCTTCTACAGTTGACTCATGATAAGATTCAGCTTGTCAGAAGGAACATCCTTGAAGCTCAAAGCAGGCAGAAGTCGTATTATGATAATCGTCACAGATCGATCAGTTTTGCAGTTAACGATTGGGTGATGTTGAAGGTATCCCCAATGAAAAATGTGGTTCGGTTCATAAAGAGGAACAAGCTAGCTCCGAGATTCATTGGCCCGTTCAAGATTGTTGAAAAGATAGGAAATCAATCTTATCGTCTTGAACTGCCAACTGACTTAGCTGGAATACATCCTGTATTCCATGTTAGTCATCTACGAAAGAGTCTAGCTGATGAAAGAGAAGTTCAGATACCACACGTTAATGTGCAAATTGATGAGAAGCTTCGTGTAACATCCACGGATTTAATTTGATGTATTTTAGTTAATTAAGTGTAAAACTTATATATATTTAAGTTGAATTTGGGCGATTATTATGTATTTGGATATTTAGCAAGTTTGTTGCTATTTTTAAGAAAATTGAACTCAGAATCAATTTTGTGGAGTATTATGAATTAAAAAGTTATTTATGATAATTCTAAGATTAAATCAGTATTTTATGGAACCGGTTAAGTCGAGTGATGAAATGTGCAAAATGACGAAAGTAGTATATAAAGGGCAATAGGCTTCATTTTTCTAGTTTACACTCTCTCACTACTTCATCTCTCTAGAAATTTTCTCTCTACATCTCTCTAAGATATATCACAAACGGACCGTCAGATTTTCGAGAATTATACGTCATCGGAAAGGTATCGAGGAGTACAACAGCAATCTACAAACAGAATTCAGATTTCGTGCGAATTTAGGTAAGAATCGACCTTTCTAAGATTATGGTTTCGGTTTTGTAGAAACTAAAATTTCGAATCTATCATTTTATGCAAATTTAAGCTTGTTTTGCTCGAAACATTGCTGGAATGTGATAATATATGCATAGTAGAATCGAATCTAGGTATTATACATGATATATTAGTGATTTTAGCCTTAGAAAATGAAGGATTTAAGTTGAAATGATGAACAGACTCGAATATGTCAAGAACAGAGTCGAAATGCAAGAACAAACTCGAGTTTGGTGCTAGATTCGAGTGTGTACCGTTAGATTCTAAGGGGAGGGCTTCGAATCTAGGCCTAGACTCGAAGTGGGGTTCGAATCTAACCCTAGATTCGAAGGTATGTTCGAATCTGACATAAGGGGTTCGAATCTGATGCATAAGCTTCGAATCTGATGCTTGATTTCGAATCTAACCTATTAAATTTGAGTTTAATGCCTAAAATTTAGAATACTACTCCCTAGACTCGTGTAATTTGAATGAAACTCATATACAACATATAAAATGATATGAAATATGCAAAGGACAAGATATAGACTTGAAATGGGTTTCAACTTTAGTTATAGTTCGAATTTAGATATGTACCCGAAACGGGGGAAAATATCGCCAAATTTACGAAACTTGATTTTATAGATTTAAACGGTTAATGATTCGAGGAATTGTTGTAATTGATATAACAGGTCCCTTGTGGTGTTGTTTAACCCACAGTGGGGTACTTGGTGGATCCGGTTGAAAGCCCGAAGAGAAATAATATCGGTTAAAAGATAATTACGCACCCACTGTGAGTACAGTAGATTTCGCATGTTTATATTTGTTTTATGTAAGCTTTGCCTGCTGAGACCTGTTGTTTCATTGATTGTTTGGAATTCTACTAACTTGCGTAGATTTAGATGCACATTCTTACTTGTTGCATGTCCTTTCGGTTGTTGTGCATCTAGTGATGGACCGGTGGGTCGCATCGATTACTCTGATGTTACTGTGCTATATGACCTGGAGCTGATCCCTCCTAGGCCCGGTAGGCAGTATGTCATCCCCGATCGTACGTTTGTCTCAGATGGTATGTTTAAATGCCGAGCTTTGAGCTCGAAGGGGCTGCGGCTCTGGTCCGTACTTTGTGTACGAAGAGGATATCCGATGTTGGTCATCTGTGTTATCCTTGGGCTTCATAAAAATTTATAAAATGCGCAATCTATGTATTCACTAAGCATTCGCTTACGTTTTAGTTGTTGTATTTTTACAGGCAAAGGAAAATCTACTGCTGGACCTTCTAGTTAGGTCGTTTGGAAGATTTGGGAGACTCGGCACTATTTAATCGGTAATCGTGATTTGGACAATGTTGTAATATTCTGGATGATTGTAATAAATGTATGGGTGTGTAGACTTAGACTTGGTACCTTATAGCACCGTAGGGTGTTTAACACTTGTTGCACTACTTTAATTATGTTTTTTAATGCTTCCGCACTTAATTTAGGTTATCAGATCATTATGTTAATGTATGTTGGTGATTAATCCTGGGTGTATTGTAATTGGTGGTTGTTGTGGCAAGGGTGTCACACGAGATGGTATCAGAGCAGTTGTTTGAGATTCAAGTGTCCGTGAGGTCTTGATCTCAAACATTAGGTGATGATATGTAGTGATGCTAAGTAATGATCTGAACTAAGATAGGTTATGATCTAGTAATTATAAGAAATTGACTATCATACGGGACAAATAAGTGGTGTCTTTAAACTGATGACATGTTACTAAACAAGTTATATGTTTATATTTTCAGAACATGTCTGGAGGAATGACACCTGAGGAAGCCAGAGAGATGATGCTAGCCATGATGGCTGAGCAGAATAAAATGATACAAGATCAGTTTCGGGCTCGAGATGAGGCCGATGCTAAGAGGAGAGAGGATAAGAGAAAGAACAAGGAGAAGGAAGGGGGTAACAACGAGGAACGAGATGACAACACTGGGTCATCTAACAAACCTCGAGGTTGTCGTTTTAAGGATTTCAAAGGAAACGGAGCTGTAGAGTTTAATGGTTTAGGGGATGCTGTTGCTGCACTTGAATGGATAACCGCAACTGAGCGAACATTCCGAATCAGCGACTGTGCTGAGAAGGACATGGTTCGTTATGCAACTGCTATGTTCACTAATGACGCAATTATGTGGTGGAATGCCATGGTGAATGCTTTGACATTGGAGAAGATTTCTGTTATGACTTGGGCTGAGTTCAAGGACCTATTCACTCAGCAGTACTGTCCGGTTGATGAGCGCCGGAGGTTGGAAGCAAAGTTTATGGCGCTGGTACAGGGGACTAAGACGGTGCCCCAATATGCTATGGAGTTCACGAGGTTAAGTCTGTTCGCACCTCATCAGGTGGACACCGAAGAAAGGAAAGTGACCAGGTTCGAGGCTGGTCTTGACATAGAGATTAGGAGGGTTATGAGCAACGTCCGCTACCCTACATTTGCTGGCTTACTTGAGGCTGCCAGAAATGTAGAGCAGATTTTGATTATGTCGGGCTACTCTGTTGGGTCTGCTGCTGCTTCCACCAATCCAACACAGCCGTCACCGCCGAAGCGCCAAAGGGAGGGAGGATACTCGGGATCTTCCCGGTCTTCACAATACTCATCACAGCAGTCTTTTCGCCGACCATCTGGATCTTCTGATCGTGGTCGTGCTCGTGCATACTCTATCAACACCGAGCCACAATACTGCAACAAATGTCACCTGGAACATTTTGGCAAGTGCCCTAACGGACGTGCTTGCTTTTGCTGTGGAGAACTGGGACATTTTTAGAATGATTGCCCAAGGAAGGGTGATGCTTGCTATAAGTGTGGGGTATGGGGTCACTATAGCAGGAATTGTAGAAAGAATGCTCCAACGGCTGCTGTCCCATCATCAACACGATCGTCTGGAGGTTCGAGTGGTGGTTCAGTTAACCGCCGGGGTCAGTCACAGAGGGCACCTGCTCGTGCTTTTCAGATAACTGCAGAGGAGGCAAGAGAAAATCCGGAAGTCGTCACAGGTACGTTCATAGTTAATTCTATGCCAGCACGAGTTTTATTTGATTCGGGTGCCAATAGGTCGTTTGTTTCTACTGTGTTTGCACAAAGACTTGCCATGCCACTGTCTAAGTTGTCTGCTATACTTGATATTGAAACTGCTAGCAATACTTTAGTTAAGGTAGATCATGTATACCGAAATTGCACGTTAGTAATTGAAGATGTAGTCTTCAATTTAGATCTGATTCCGATAGAGTTCAGCGAGTTTGATGTGATAGTCGGAATGGACTGGTTGATCGAGAATGAAGCCCATATAGTGTGTAAGAGCCGAATGATAAAGATAACTACCCCGGAGGGGCGTGAGATATGTATATATGGGGATAGGAGAAGCGGGGATCTGTGTTTGCTGACTATTGCAAAAGCTCGAAAGCTTGTTGCAAAGGGATGTGATGCATACTTAGCATATGCGATTGATGCTAAGGCAGAGAAGAGAACTTTGGCCGATGTGCCGGTTGTTTCACAATTCCCGGATGTGTTTCCGGAAGACTTGTCTGGCGTGCCGCCTGAAAGACAAGTAGAATTTAGGATTGACTTGATCCCTGGAGCTGCACCGGTAGCTCGTTCTCCTTATCGTCTTGCCCCAACCGAGATGAAGGAAATGATGACACAGCTGCAAGAATTGTTGGATAAGGGCTTCATTCGGCCGAGTTCATCGCCGTGGGGAGCTCCGGTACTGTTTGTAAAGAAGAAGGATGGCACGATGAGGATGTGCATAGATTACCGGGAACTGAACAAGTTGACGATTAAGAACAAGTATCCTCTGCCGAGGATAGACGACTTGTTTGATCAGTTACATGGCGCTAGTGTATTTTCTAAGATTGATCTGAGATCGGGATATCATCAATTGAAGGTTCGAGAGGAAGATGTGCCAAAGACAGCATTCAGGACTCGGTATGGACATTACGAGTTTCTGGTAATGCCTTTTGGATTAACTAATGCCCCAGCAGTGTTTATGGATTTAATGAATAGGGTTTGTAGACCGATGTTGGATAAATCGGTAATTGTATTTATCGATGATATTTTAGTATACTCTAAGTCTGAAGCCGAACATGCTGAACATCTGAGAGAACTGTTGGAGTTGTTGAGAAAAGAAAGGTTGTACGCCAAATTCTCAAAGTGCGAGTTTTGGCTACAACAGATACAGTTTCTAGGACATGTAATTTCTGGGGCTGGGATTTCGGTAGATCCGGCTAAAGTTGAAGCGATAAAGAATTGGGAGCCACCTCAAACAGCTACTGAAGTTAGAAGTTTTCTGGGGTTGGCAGGATATTATCGGAGGTTCATAAAGGATTTTTCAAAGATTGCAGTTCCTTTAACTGCATTAACCAAGAAGAATGCACCGTTTATATGGGAAACTGTGCAGCAGGATGCCTTTGAGGTTCTGAAGAAGGCGTTAAGCGAGGCTCCGATACTTGCCTTACCGGAAGGCAATGACGATTTTGTGGTTTATACTGATGCATCAAGGTTAGGGTTAGGCGCTGTATTGATGCAGCGTGGGAAGGTTATAGCGTATGCTTCAAGACAGTTGAAGCAGCATGAGAAGAATTATTCGACTCATGATCTGGAGTTGACCGCAGTAACATTTGCTTTGAAGTTATGGAGGCACTACCTGTACGGTACTAAGTGTCAACTTTACACGGACCATAAGAGCTTGAAGTATATCTTTAGCCAGAAGGAACTTAATATGAGACAACGTAGGTCTATGGAGCTTATTAAAGACTACGATTGTGAGATACTGTACCATCCCGGAAAGGCTAATGTGGTAGCCGATGCCTTGAGCCGAAAGGCTTATGCTAAGGATTTCTGTTATATGATGACGTCTACAATGCTGACCTCCACGATAATTGATGATGTCAAGGCTGCTCAGAAAGAAGCCTTGAAAGAGGAGAATATTGGTGCTGAGGATGTTAGAATACATTTAAAGAATATGGAAACGAGCGAGTCTGGTATAAAAGGTGTGTATGGAAGAATTTGGGTGCCGAAATATGGTGGTATGAGAAATGTGATCGTTGAGGAGGCACATCAATCTAAGTTTTCTGTACATCCCGGGAGCACAAAGATGTACAACGACTTAAAGGCAGACTTTTGGTGGCCGGGATTGAAGAAGGATATCGGTCAGTATGTTGAACGATGTAGGACTTGCCGGTTGGTAAAGGCCGAACATCAACAACCGTACGGCAGTATGCAGCCGCTTCCCATTCCGGAATGGAAGTGGGAGCACATTACTATGGATTTTGTTACAAAGCTGCCAAAGACTAAGCGACAGCATGATGCAGTTTGGGTAATCGTGGACCGGTTAACAAAGTCGGCTCACTTCATACCGATTCGTGAAAGTTATTCGCTGGAGAAATTAGCTCAAATTTATATGAACGAGATTGTTTCTAGGCATGGAGTGCCTAAGTCCATAGTATCGGACCGGGACAGCCGGTTTACTTCAAATTTTTGGTCGGCTTTGCAAGAAGGGTTAGGGACAAGGATAGCAATGAGTACAGCTTACCGCCCGCAAACTGATGGTCAGAGTGAGCGGACCATCTTAACGCTTGAAGACATGATGAGATCGTGTGTGTTAGATCTCGGTGGCAATTGGGACGATCATCTGCCACTCATAGAGTTTTCGTATAACAACAGTTACCACGCTACGATCAAGAAAGCTCCGTTCGAGGCTTTGTATGGAAGGAAATGTAGGACTCCTACATGTTGGAGAGAAACGGGTGAAACACCAATCGCTGGGCCGGCCTTGCTTCAAGAAACAAACGAGAAGATACAGTTGATTAGGCAGAACATGAAAGCGGCCCAGGATCGTCAGAAAAATTACTATGATCGGAGGCACAAGCCGATCAATTTTGAAGTGAATGACTGGGTCTACTTGAAAGTATCACCCATGAGGGGTGTTACTCGTTTTGTTAAAAGGGGAAAGCTGGCTCCGAGATTCGTCGGACCATTTAAGATAACCGAAAAAGTAGGAAATCAGTCATATCGTTTGGAATTGCCTGAAGAGATGTTGGGCATACATCCGGTGTTTCACATTGGAAATCTTCGAAAGTCATTTACTTCTAGTAACGAGGATTGGGCCGACCATACTGAACTGCAAGTTGATGAAAGGCTCCGGTATGTTGAAGAGCCGGAGTGTGTGTTAGATACTAAGATGAAGAAATTGAGAAGCAAGGAGATAGAAATGGTGCTTGTACGTTGGAAGCATCATAAAGGAGCAAATCATACATGGGAAACTAAGTCAGAAATGTTAAGAAAGTATCCGAAACTGTTTGAGACCGAGTAACTTCGAGGACGAAGTTGAGCGTGGTGGAGCCCATGCTGTAACATCCACGGATTTAATTTGATGTATTTTAGTTAATTAAGTGTAAAACTTATATATATTTAAGTTGAATTTGGGCGATTATTATGTATTTGGATATTTAGCAAGTTTGTTGCTATTTTTAAGAAAATTGAACTCAGAATCAATTTTGTGGAGTATTATGAATTAAAAAGTTATTTATGATAATTCTAAGATTAAATCAGTATTTTATGGAACCGGTTAAGTCGAGTGATGAAATGTGCAAAATGACGAAAGTAGTATATAAAGGGCAATAGGCTTCATTTTTCTAGTTTACACTCTCTCACTACTTCATCTCTCTAGAAATTTTCTCTCTACATCTCTCTAAGATATATCACAAACCGACCGTCAGATTTTCGAGAATTATACGTCATCGGAAAGGTATCGAGGAGTACAACAGCAATCTACAAACAGAATTCAGATTTCGTGCGAATTTAGGTAAGAATCGACCTTTCTAAGATTATGGTTTCGGTTTTGTAGAAACTAAAATTTCGAATCTATCATTTTATGCAAATTTAAGCTTGTTTTGCTCGAAACATTGCTGGAATGTGATAATATATGCATAGTAGAATCGAATCTAGGTATTATACATGATATATTAGTGATTTTAGCCTTAGAAATGAAGGATTTAAGTTGAAATGATGAACAGACTCGAATATGTCAAGAACAGAGTCGAAATGCAAGAACAAACTCGAGTTTGGTGCTAGATTCGAGTGTGTACCGTTAGATTCTAAGGGGAGGGCTTCGAATCTAGGCCTAGACTCGAAGTGGGGTTCGAATCTAACCCTAGATTCGAAGGTATGTTCGAATCTGACATAAGGGGTTCGAATCTGATGCATAAGCTTCGAATCTGATGCTTGATTTCGAATCTAACCTATTAAATTCGAGTTTAATGCCTAAAATTTAGAATACTACTCCCTAGACTCGTGTAATTTGAATGAAACTCATATACAACATATAAAATGATATGAAATATGCAAAGGACAAGATATAGACTTGAAATGGGTTTCAACTTTAGTTATAGTTCGAATTTAGATATGTACCCGAAACGGGGGAAAATATCGCCAAATTTACGAAACTTGATTTTATAGATTTAAACGGTTAATGATTCGAGGAATTGTTGTAATTGATATAACAGGTCCCTTGTGGTGTTGTTTAACCCACAGTGGGGTACTTGGTGGATCCGGTTGAAAGCCCGAAGAGAAATAATATCGGTTAAAAGATAATTACGCACCCACTGTGAGTACAGTAGATTTCGCATGTTTATATTTGTTTTATGTAAGCTTTGCCTGCTGAGACCTGTTGTTTCATTGATTGTTTGGAATTCTACTAACTTGCGTAGATTTAGATGCACATTCTTACTTGTTGCATGTCCTTTCGGTTGTTGTGCATCTAGTGATGGACCGGTGGGTCGCATCGATTACTCTGATGTTACTGTGCTATATGACCTGGAGCTGATCCCTCCTAGGCCCGGTAGGCAGTATGTCATCCCCGATCGTACGTTTGTCTCAGATGGTATGTTTAAATGCCGAGCTGTGAGCTCGAAGGGGCTGCGGCTCTGGTCCGTACTTTGTGTACGAAGAGGATATCCGATGTTGGTCATCTGTGTTATCCTTGGGCTTCATAAAAATTTATAAAATGCGCAATCTATGTATTCACTAAGCATTCGCTTACGTTTTAGTTGTTGTATTTTTTTACAGGCAAAGGAAAATCTACTGCTGGACCTTCTAGTTAGGTCGTTTGGGAAAGATTTGGGAGACTCGGCACTATTTAATCGGTAATCGTGATTTGGACAATGTTGTATTATATTCTGGATGATTGTAATAAATGTATGGGTGTGTAGACTTAGACTTGGTACCTTATAGCACCGTAGGGTGTTTAACACTTGTTGCACTACTTTAATTATGTTTTTAATGCTTCCGCACTTAATTTAGGTTATCAGATCATTATGTTAATGTATGTTGGTGATTAATCCTGGGTGTATTGTAATTGGTGGTTGTTGTGGCAAGGGTGTCACACTTCGAGTGGTTGAAGAGCCAGAATGTATTCTGGACTCGAAGACCAAAAAGCTTCGTAATAAAGAGATACAGATGGTGCTCGTCCAGTGGAAACACCACAAGGGTTCGCATCAGTCTTGGGAATCGAGAGATGTCATGAAAGCTACCTATCCAAGTCTGTTCGAACATAGCTAACTTCGAGGACGAAGTTTATGCGTGGTGGAGCCCATTCTGTAACAACCTAGCTTTTTACTTAACTTTAATTCTGTCTTTGATTCAATAATGTAATTTTATTACATTATTTGTATTGTAATTTTAATTAGGTAATGAGAATATTTAATCAATATAAGTTATATTAGAAATGATAAAAAGTAAAGATAAGTTGGTTAACTAAAAAGAATAAGATGTTGAGGGATCAAAAGTGACAATTTCAAAAAGTTGAAAATAAAAAGACATAAAGTCTTTTTACCTTCTCATTATCACACAATTAAGAATTTGATACTCTCTCTCTCCTCTTTTCTTCTTCCTACGGCCAACCTTCAAAATTTATCAAAGAGTTCATAAATTGTGCATTATTTGAAGATTTGAAGCCAAGAGAAGTTATAATCATCATCAAATATCATCAATCTACAAGAAATCAAGGTAATAACTCTTTTAAATTCAAAAATTTCTATGAGTATGTTTCGGTTTAGACAAAAACCGAAACCCATGATTCAAACATGAAATTTATGTATTGCATGTATGAATTTTTAGTAGATTATGATAAATCTATGTTATTAGATGTAATAGAAACTAAATGCGTGGGTTGAATCAACTTAATAATGAAGAAATCGGATTGTTATTGATAAAATGTGTTCTTGACAAAAAGTTTGTATTTTGAATGATCTTGCACAAATTATAATGTTCTTGATAGGGAAAATGATATAAAATCAACCTAATAATGATAATATAACATTATTTTAAGTTGCATGTTAATGAAAATGAATTTTGTGAATTTTCATGAAAAACCCGTATGCATAAAGTTAAGAACAATAAGAACAAAATCTGGGAAAATATGAACATGTAGGATCCGAATTCGGCTGAGTCCGAATTCGGATAAGAGACACCAATTCGGATCCCTTGTCTCGGACCCTATGATTCGGATGTGATGCCCCATTTCGGATCTCATGATTTCGGATGAAGCATTTCGGGTGAAAGGTGGTCCGAACTCGGATGACCGAGTTCGGATGGTATAATTCGGATCACTCATTTCGGTTCCGCCCGGTCCGAATCCGGTTAACCCATTTCGGATATGTCCGAATCCGGGTGCTTGATCCGGATGGTCCGAATTTAATGAATCCGAATCCGAGCCTGGTGTTTTGATATTTTAACATCACAAATAGATATTATTTTTATAAATACAAGAACCATGAATTAAATGATTATAGTAATTAAAGATTTATAAGTCAACATGATTTTATATATATATATATATATATATATATATATATATATATATATATATATATCCTTTGGGAATTCAAAGAAACAAAGAATAGGAACTAACAAGGATAGATGAGTTATCAGTAATCAGATCAGATGAAATAATGATTTATAATCTAAAAGCTAATGATATGATACAATAATTATGCTGGACAGGTTCAGATAACTCTGAACAAAAGATTGAAAGATATTGAAAGTGGGTCATTGATTTGAAAAGAAAAGCCAGAGATCATATAGATCAAGATTAAAGATAAATCCTGAGATAACTCAGGTGGTGGATTGTAAATCTGCTAGATAAAGACCCCAGAACCGGTGAGTTATAGATATTCAGTTTTTCATGCTAGACTTCCGATTGAGATATATTGTTGATGACAGTTTATTTGACATTCATGAATGCTCAGCTGGATTGTGACCTGTGCACACCATGGTTCGGTGATGCCCTGTGGATCATGATAGCTAATTTGACTTATCATTTCACATGACATTGTACTTATAGTTCATTTCATATGTTATTGCTATCATGACTTTGATCACTATGCTTTCTTTATTGATCGCATCATTTGACATATTGATTCAGCTTAGAATAATTAGCTTTATCGGTCTATTGTTCTAGACCTAGCTATGTCACCAGTTCTATTGAACTTGGTATTGATATTCCGATGTTCCCCCATGAAGACCGCTGGTAGCTAGCCCAGCATGAGTGGATAGCTTCCACTAAAAGCGTGAGCGTGGGCTGAACATCATCCGATTCCCTGAGTTCTATGTCTCAATCATTGAGTGGCTGTAGCGGCAGTCCAGACATATCACGCTTTGACCCATGATCCGCTTGATTAATGCATGTAACCTGAAAATCTATATTCTCACTAAGCCTTGCTTACCAGTTGTTGTTTAATATTTTACAGGAAAAGATAAAGGAAAGTCACCTGCAGGACCTAGTTCTTAGGTCTTATAAGATCAAGATTGAAGTATTCTATAGACCACTACTCAACAAAACCCTTCGGTACTGATTGGCAGAAGATACTTGTGGTGGTCTGGGTAGATTTGAATTGATCATATGATGACATGTATTAGATTAGATGGTACCTTTATTAGTTTATTTTAAAAATTGTAATCTGAACTAAAATTTTATTAAACTTATCCTAATGTTTGTACTTGTAATCTGAAATTCCGCAACTTAAATTACTCTATCTTAGTTATGATTGATATCGTGTTGCATGATGTGGGACCTAAACTCTGAGGACTGCCCCGTAAGGGAAGGTCTTCACAAACTGGTTGGTCTGAATTTTCATCTAACATTGCCACTGCCTTAGTGTGCTTTTCAACAGGCCAACGGTTCAATTTTTCTAATATGATTTTTCAGGGGATGTTAAGGCATCATTCCCTAAAGAGTGGGAAATTTTTGATGTATCCCAGATTTTTGGCAGAAATCATTGCACACACCTACACAACTTCTCATACCCATAAACGGATACATGTTTCCCACAGGCACTCACTATCCTCTATAAAGAGACTTTTGAAACATAGTGCCAATTTTTTGAGTGTTGATGTTCCATTGCCTTCTGCAATGATGAACATCCTTCCACAACACAGAGGAGAGGGTCCTGAGCAGGCTTAGCCCATCATCACTGCTACACCCCCAGGACCCCAACCCCCTCCTCATGATACACAAATTCCTTCTGATCCTTTTGTACAGCCAAAACGCCCACTAAGACACTTATATAAAAGGAAAAGGGGACCAGGAGCTCCTTCCTCCTCCTCCCATCAACAAGAGCCATATATCCTTGTGCAGGAGGATACTTCTGCATAGAATATCCAAAGGGAACCAGCTGAGGAAACTCCCATCCTCTCTCAGGAGGTGAACATCTCTTCAGAGATGGTTCATATGGGTTCTGTGGCTGGCACTACTGATGTCTCTGCACATGAGTCACAGGACAGGGCCAACATAGCTAAGACCACGCCCATGGCAACAGCAAGTGTGCAAACACAAGCTGGAAGTCCCCAGAACCAAGAAAAGAGGGGCCCAGAAGTTTCTACTTCTGGTCTTAATGTCAGTGATAGATCACAAGCACCCCAGGTGTTTTCTGATCTTGAGACAAGTCTGCAACTAATGCTCTTGACGGATCCCAAGCTGAAACCTGTTGTAGCCATGTTGGAATATCAAATGTCCATCATTGCTGCACAGGGGGCTCAAATTTTTGCTCTCAAACAAGCAGAGGCTGCTCAAAATAAGCGAATGGATTATCTTCACAGAGGGTTCACACTCTGTGGAAATAAAATTATGAAATTAGAGCAGATGATTCAAACTCAAGGGGCAAAGGTTGTAGGTCCTTCTGACCAAACCAATGCTTCCAAAAAGGGGGAGAATCAGGAGGTTCCCAAATCAGTCCAAGCAGCTCCAACAACAACAGTCCAAGCAGCATCAACAGTTCCAGTTTCTAGGCTAGCAGTCCCAACAGCTTCTCAAGCTGTTAGCCTAGAAACTCAAGCTGCTCCTTCAACACATACTGGAGTTGTGATCAGGGAAGGCATTCAAGCTCCATCAAGCACAGTCCAAGCTACAACATCTGCTGCAAAAGACAAGGGCAAGGGCATTCTCATTGAGTCTCCAAAGCATAAATTTTCCTCCAAAGAAGCCCAAATTGCCTTTGATGCAGAAGTTGCCAAAAGAATAGCTGAAGAACATGACAAGGAATTAGATCAGCAAGCCCAAACCCCAATGGATGATGATGAGACTTTAGGTGATTACTTAAAGGGGTTTGTGGTTAAGCAAGGAGCAAAGAAGAGAAAGATGCCAACAGGGCACTCCAAGGCTGAGCACAGAAGATTTCTAATCAATTTTGCCTTTGCAGCAGGTATTCCAAAGAAAATGGCTCAGTCCATGTCTACTGAAAGGCTGCAGGAGATCCATGACAAGGAGATGGACAAAAGAAAGAGAACAAAAGTCTCTCCAGAAGCTCAACCATCCCAAGAAGTCCAACCATCAACTCAATCAGTCCAAACTGAAGCTGATGCCAGTGCACCTGCTCCCACTGATCAAGCAGTTGTCTCTATTCCTTCATCTGTTAAGAGGGTGCTCTTTGAGCAACAATTGCAAAAGGCTATGGAGATAGAGAAGCTGATTGATCAGCATGATTTCACAAAGCCTCAAATCAACTACTGGTTTGCTAAGTCACTGGATGACCGTGACTTGAGAATCAAGTTTGTAATCAGAAGAGAGTATGGTCCTGAAGAAGAGTATGATACTTTTTGGCAAATAGTTCAGAAGCTGACCAGGGATGAACTGATAAAGATGTACAACATAGGGTCTGTTACACAAGTGAGATCTGCTCTTCCACAAGTAAAGCAACTCATCAGAGATCTAAGTACAGTGGTTGACCCTGAATTTGCAAAACAAGAGATAGAAGATGCTGAGAAGAAAGGGAAAAAGATCAAGCAAATTGATCTGTTTGTCAAGTCAAGGACATACAGAATCAAATTCACAGATGGGTCTGGTATCTTCTTCAATCTTGAGTTTTACAATTTTTCAAAAGATATGTTGCTACAAATAAAATCAGCTAGAATATCTTGTGATAAAGAAGAGATGAAGAAAGAATTTTTGAAGGCTATAGACCATAAACTTGCACAGATGTAAGTTTTGTAAGCCTTGGTTTGTAAATAACAGCTTACTTATTCATTTCCATTTTTGTGTATAGAACTTAAAGTCTTGTGTAAAGAATTTAAGTTAGGGGGAGATTGTTGGGAAATAGTTTAAGTATATTCAAGCTGTTAGTTAGACTTCTCAGACTGTTAGTAGATTTTAAATGTAAATACAAAGTTCATGCTGCTAGTTGAAGAAACTCGAGCTGCCAGTGTAAAATTTCAAGCTGTCGGAGCAAAACAACTCAAGCTGCTCAGTTCATGCTGTCAAGTGATTCAAGCTGCTCAACAGTTTCAGAAACAGAAAGTGCTGATTTTCAGGAAACAATATCTACATGAAGATTCCAGCATATCTACTATCAGAGAAGTCATTATTCGTCAAGGAAACATATCAAGAAGCAATATAAATACGAAGAATAGGTCTTTCTATTGTATAGGAGTTTTCTGCATATTTTGAGTCTGTAATTGCTTTGTTGATAGAGTTTTCATAAGCCTCTAAGGTTGTAAAACCCTAAGAACAGTCTGTGTTCTTCGTCTAATCAAACAGATTAGAGGTGATTGTAATCAGTGAATTCAGCAATACAAACAGTCTTGATTAATTCTTGTATTTTATTCATTATTGATTCTGAAAGTTTTTGTTAAAATAATTAAGTGTTATTCCGCAAACTTCTTGATTAAACTTTGATTCAAAGCAAGATTATTGATTTATACTCTGATAAATTCAAATCAGTTAGTCTTGGTAATTTATTTTTAGATCCTGACAAATTTTGATACCTTAGCTTCACTGTCAGGTCGGAGTCGTTGGAAGTTCAGTCAGAGTCGCCGGAAGTTTAGTCGGAGTGGCCGGAGCTTATTGAAGAAATTACTATAAAAATTCTCAAAAAAAGGATCTATTTGACTCTCCTTTAATTAAAGAAATTACCATTTATATTGTATTAATTTCTCGACATTGAAGAAGAGGAATATCTTATTTTTATTTACTGTGCTTAATTTCTCACATTGAAAGAAAAATATCTGAATTTTTTTGACTTTATTCAATTTCTCACCTTGAAAAGGGACCGTATTTAATTTCTCACCTTAAAAAGGAAAATATTTCTCAAGTAATCTGCAAGTTTAAGGGGAGCAAGTAGGGTCAGAATATTTTTAGGATAGGAAGCTCATTTAATGCCTAGAGAAGGAGGAGAGAAAATGTCATAAGTATACCCCATTAGGGTGTCTCTTTAGCATCACCCAAAAAATAATATATTGATGTGACATTTGTGAGACTCATACCACTAATTAAGTAATTAAGAGGGAGGAGGTGTGCAATTAGCATAATTAGAGGATTTTGGAGGTGTGCGTATAGCAACACCCTATTTTAAATATTGAGTGTTAATTATAATTATATTAATGATAAAGTTTATTGGTTTCTGTTATTAATATTAGTATTGAAATAAAAAATAATTATAAATAAAAAAATCATAACAATAATAAATATGTGATACAAAGAAATTTATAAAGTTTTTTAAAAATACACAAAAATATATTATTATAAAAAATTGTAAAAAAACTATAAGTTTTTTTAAATGGAACAACCTGAAAGATGCAAGCGTAAAATACTAGTTAGGTTTATTCGTAGTGTTAAGTAGTTTACTGGATATCCTATATATAATAGATACATACATTTTACAATCTTTCGATTTATGTTACATGTACAACTTCAAAAAATAATCAAACTCATGGACATGGATTTTTTAAAATTTTGGATAAATTGAAGTTACTTTGGATCCCAACATGGTAATTACTATGATACATTTGATTTGATATTTACTTTTTTTTAACGGAAAAGGTAGAACTAACCTGGAGCTTCGGCAATGCCATCACCCCCGCCTAGAACACTAGAATATATTGAATATAAATAAGTACGGGAGATAGAGCTAGCCAGGAACTAGCAAGAAATACAATAAAAAGTAATCAAAAGAACGAAGACGGGCACAGCGACCAATTTAACGATCTAAAATTACCCCTAAACTTTAACCAAGAGAATACATTTGCAACAAGCTCATCCTTATCATCAAAGCTTAAGCTTTACCATTGTTGAATATTACTGAATTTCTGGCTTTCCACACCAACTAAATCAATCCACCAATCACTGTTTCCATGAACTGTCTCCTCTTTATTGACTTGCTAGACTTTCGAATCAGCTCGATTAATTGACCCAGGGCCATACCATGATAAAACCCAATTCCATAACTCCTTACTGATTGAACAGTTATAAAATAGATGCTCCTCTGTTTCCTCCTACAAACCACAGATTGGACGCATAAAATATTCCTAGCAACCAAATTCTTTCTCGTAGGAATTCTCCCTAACATGACTCTCCAAATAAAGCAATTTATTGTAACCGGAAGCCAACGATTCCAAAACCCGATACAGCTAGGTATTGATGAAACAGATTCTTCAATCAATGTATCACCATTCCAGATCCACCTATCTTATCCAGTGCAACACCACATCTTTAAGCCTGCTTTCAAGCATAAATATTTCATCTCTCAAGCTCCTTGCTGCCACAGAATTTGACCATTTCCAATTGTAACTTATCCTCCCATTGATGTAAACAAGTCCCTTATTTACCAAACAGGATGTTTCAGTTTCTGCATCAAACAATGATGGAAATAGAATATCCAAAGAGCACCACCCAATCCATCTATCAGTCCAGAACTTTATACTTCTACCATCCTTAACTGCCAGAGAGAAGAGATCATCAAGATGCAAATTAAATAAAGGAAGTGACATACTTGCTTTCACAATATTCTTCCAAGGACCAGCCCCATTTTTCTTAGCCATGGAATTGCTATTTCTTCCATCAACATTATGAATTGCTATTTCTTCCATCAACATTATGAATTGCTTTTATAACTTTTACCCACAATGCTCCATCTTCATTCTTGAATCTCCACCACCATTTGATTAATAAAGATAGATTTGCAGCTTTTAAAGAACCTAATCCCATCCCACCAAGCTTTTTTGGAGCAGTCATTTTATTCCAATCAACCCATTTAATTTTGGATTTTCCAGACTCAGTTTTTCCCCAAATAAAACTCCTTCTAATTTTATCCAATGAATCAATGACTTTTTGGGGAGCTTTATAAATTGACAGAAAGTAAAGTGGAAGACTATTAAGGATGGATTTGCATAAAGTAACCCTTCCTCCAAAATAAATAAACTTTGCCTTCCAACTAGATAGTTTTTTCTCCACTATATCTAATACTGGATTCTAGTATTTTGCAGTATTCATATTGGCTCCAATAGTGATTCCCAGGTACTTAAAGGGCATCGATTCAATTCCACACTTCAAAATCGACGTGAAACACTTTATTTCCTCCCTTCCCACTCCAACACCACATGTTTTGCACTTATAATAATTAATTTTCAGACCCGATGCGAGATGAAAACAATTCAGAATCCTCTTAATATTTTGAACATTCGAAAGACTCCATTCACCTAAAAAGATTACGTCATCCGCAAATAGAAATGGAGATATAATTGGCCCATTATTTGGCATTTTCATACCCACAAAAATTTCTTTCTGGACTGCCTCTTGCATCACAACGTGTAATCCTTCCATCGCAATTATAAAAAGAAAAGGATCACCTTGTCTCAAGCCTTTAGAGATAGAAAAATCCTCGGTTGCCAATCCATTAACCAGAACCGCAGCCCTAGCAGATGATAAACAACCATTGATCCACTTTCTCCATAAACCTCCAAAGTTCATTTAATCAAGAATTGAATCAAGATATTTCCAACAGATCGAGTCAAACGCTTTTTCGAAATCTACTTTAAATAACAACATCTGCTTTTTTGATCTTTTGACCCAATTACAAATCTCTCCTAACATTAATGGACCATCAAGTATTTGTCTTCGTTCGATGTAAGCAGATTGCTCACTACTAACCACCTTCCCTATCACTTTCTTTAATCATTCTGCCAATAGTTTAGCCACAACTTTATAGATGCACCCAATGAGACTGATCGGCCTAAAGTCATTCAACAGTAAAGGATCTGCTGCCTTTGGAAATAAAGAGATAAATGGTGAATTACAACCCATAGAAAACGAGCCTTTTCTTTCAAATCCCAAACCATTGTGTACACATCTTCTTTGATAATTTCCCAGCTTGTCTTAATGAATTTGAAGGTTAAACCGTCTGGACCAGGAGCCTTTTCACAACCACAATTCCAGATAGCAGCTTTAATTTCCTCCTTCGAAAAATATGCAGTCAACGATGCTCTATCAGAAGCAGATAACCTTTTAAATGCCGAACTAATTAGCTTTGGCCTTTCTTGATTAGATTCTTTGAATTTTTCAGAGAAAAAATTCCTACCCTCATCTTTTAATCTTTTAGGATCCGTCACCCAAATTCCATCAATACAAAGGCCAATCATTCTATTTCTGTTTTGAGCAGCCTTTATTGTCCCATGAAAAAATCTGGAATTTTCATCCCATCATATAGCCATTTAACTCTTGCTTTTTGCTTGAGATCCAAAGATTTCGCCATTTCCTTTGCTTTGATTTCTTTTTTCCATTCTTTTCTGTTCATCAACTCACTAGCAGATAGAATTCTTTTTTCAGCCTCTAATTCTAATATGTCTACCTTTCTTTTCATCTCCTCCATCTCTACGTTTTCAATATCAACCACTAACTTCTTCCAACTTTTAATTGCATCGTTGATAGCTTTCATTTTCTTTGCCATCACCTTATCTGTTGTGTCATTGTATATGCAAGTCCTCCATGCTTTTTCAACTACAGATATAAAATCTTTGTGATAGGACCATGAGTTAAAGAATTTAAAATGTACCTTACCAAAATCTTTCCCAACACAGTTTACAACAATCGGACAGTGGTCCGATTTATCTCTAGGAAGAACAACAGCAAAAACAGAGGGCCAATTCCCCAAGAATTCCGAAGGAACGAAAATTCGATCAATCTTGCTCAACGAAGTACCATTCTTACTCTTCCAAGTAAACTTTCTTCCACCCAGATTTAATTCTGTTAACGCAGCCTCATTAATGAATTTGTTGAACTTGTTTGCACCAGAACACGAAAATGTAGATCCTATTCTTTCTTCTCTGCATCTTAATTCATTAAAATCACCCAGTACAATCCAACTTCCCACTTTTGATGCTATAATTGCTTGTAACTTAGACCAAAGATTGTATCTATCATTAGCAGACCTTGGAGCATAAACATTTGCAATATATAACTCAACATCAGATTGTTCTAATTTTCCACAGATGATCAGAAAATTCTGCCCTTTTATGCAAGATTCTTTGCAAAAAAATTGAAGAATTCCATATGCTAAGTAGACCACCAGAACGACCATGAGCATCAACCGAATCAAACTCAATATCAGAAAAACTCCAAAAATTATTCGCCCTTAAATTTTCAGGATTTGATAACTGTGTAACCTGAATTGCTATAAAATTAATTCGCTGCTTTAGCTGAATATTTCGAATCCACTCAGCTTTCTCTTTACTTCCAGCCCCTCTAATGTTAATAGAGAGAAAATTCATTTTTGACTAACCTCGATCTCCCTTTGTTCTGCAATCAATTGACGTACATCCTTCTCAAACCCCTCCATTTGAAATCCAATTACCTTCCCTATCAGAATGGTTTGATGAACTTCCTTGAGACTGTCATTTCCCAACGAAGAATAGAGAACCTCCACCGAATCCACTTTATCCATCGACCTAGACTTGTCAATATTTAGTCAATTTCTTTTTTTGAGCATAGCCTTGCTTCTTTCCTTGTTCCATCTATCTTCATGATTTTTTGATTTCCATCGGGAAGACGATTTTATCCATATCCTATTTCCTTTCTTTTGTATATCCTCTGACGAAGCTTGAAAAAACCCAGAAACAGAACTTGGGGGAATATGATCAATAATGGGTAACCCTAGACTTTTATTCCCCAAACCTGATTCCATTCTATTTTGTATCTCCAGCCCATTTGAACTTTCCATATGTCCAATTTGATTCTCCCATGGCCCAATTTGTAACTCATTTTCACCCATCCCAAATTTCTTTTTATTATGCATTTTCAACTGGCCCAATAAAGGTTTCAGGCCAAAAATATCTTCAGACTGAATTTCTTCCTTCGATTGAGTCTCTTTGATATCAGAATTTACCTTTTCTTGGGAATCATCTTCAATTAACTCTCCTTCCTCAACTTCTGTGTCTTCAACTTTCGAGATATCAAAAGACTTTTCTCCTGCCACTTGTTTGAACTCCGGTGTCTTTTCACTTTCTCCGGCTGATTTTTCCGGCGATGCAATGTAATCCCCCACAGGTAAATCACTGAAACTGAAATCTTTAATTGAATCATCCTCCCACACCTCTTCGTTTATCTCCCTATCTGACTCCATTTCTGAACTGGAAATGCTTCTTTCAGCCATAGCAAACTCAGGAAACCAATACTCCTCGTCTTCTCGAATCCATAATGAATACTTCATGTTTCTCCATACAATCGTGATTTTAGAGTCTACCTTTCTTTGAATATCCATTAATAGACAAGCACTAACCATTGAAAAATCCTGATTTGTATGATCAATTTCTAAAGGCAACAAAAGACGACCAAAATTTCCAAAAATTTCTACAATATGGATTCTGTCCATAGATGTGGAGGCAAACCCCATAAATTTACCCACACCGCTTTATTGACTTTTTTTTGGAAATTTATGAAATTTTCGAATCCAAGTAAACCAATACATCCATGAATTTCTATTATTTGCTAGGAAATTTGAAGCTGAAAACGCAGATCTAAAGATGATCAGGAAAGATAGACCACCCCTATATTTAACATTGCATTCTTCAAAACCTTCTGCAATCAATAGATTTATCAAATTCTCTAGCACCTGCACATTCTTTGCTTCCCCGTTAAAACCTCCGATGTATTTTTGAAATTAAAAAAATTCCAAATTTGCAGGGACATGAATCACCGTTGTTGGATTTTTAGCAATAGAACGAATGGGACTGACCTGATTTACATTTTTTGAAGCAGATTTATTCATGAGTACCTCCGCAAAAGATCTATCATTCTTTCTTTTTGAAGAAGGAGAGCCAGATATGAAATTTTCTTTTCTTTTTCAATTGATCTGATCACCTTCATCATTTCTGATGTCTCTTCTTCTATCAAATCTTGCCACATTAGCTCTGATATTCCTCCCACCTATGTGTACTTTGCTTAGCAATTCCACTGTTTGTTCAGCATTCTTCACTTTTACCATTCTAATAAACCCAAAAATTCCTCCCCTTTTGTCTTTTTTACTTGCTATATAAGCATCCACAATATTTCCCACATGTTTTGTTGCTTCCCATAGACTCTTACTTTCTATACCTTCTGGTAGATTAGCAATATAGAAAGTAGTACTGATCGATCTAACCGCCTTCCAATCCGCCATTCTCCCCGCCATAAATGGTAAATGTTAAAAAAAGAGTATCAAACAGGAACAATAACCAAACAGCCCATGGTAACTACTAACTACTGATGATTCGTTTGTATTTGAATATGAACAAAGAATTACCTTGTTGATGGGATTGCAAGCAAAAGAAAGTTGTGGATTGCCGTTTGTGATAAGGTTTGGCTTAAAGAAAACCAAATCGATGAGACAGAGGTAGAACGAAAATCGTGAAGTTGAAGTGGAGGTTGCTCATCTATTTGGCGATGGTAACCGTAAAATCGCCACATGATGCCAGAAAAAATGAAATCGGGAAGTATTATCATCGTGAAAGCAAAAATCATTGATTTAAATCCATAGAGAAGATGCTGGATGAAATTGAAATGATGGAGAAGACACCGGTGGAAATAGACGGAGAAAAGTGAGCAACTTGATTCATAGCGTGATAGTTGGTTGTAATGCAGATGGGTGGAGATGGAGAAGGAGAAGATGGAGAGGGTAGCATCAAGACTGGAAGCAGGAGTTAGCAGGTATGAAACGAAGAAGAAAAGAGGAAACAGTTGCTAAAGAATATGATTGGACGTGTACTGAAAAGTAATAGTAATAGATGGTTTAATAAGTAGTAGTAATAATAGTAGTAATATATATATATATATATATATATATATATATATATATATATATATATATATATATATATATATATATATATATATATATAGGGGTGGGTTCAATGGAAAACCACTATGCACCGGAAAACTGTAAAAACCTACGCATTTCGTCCGATTTGGTGCATTTCATGAAAAACGCGGTGGCATGATCGTAAATAAAGTGATGCATCACGCGGGATTTTGATGCATCACGCAGAAAAATTGATGCATCACGCGGAATTTTGATGCATCACGCGGAGAATTTGATGCATTTGTGATGGTGCAGTGTGGTTTTCACAAGTTTTCACGTGCATGGTGGTTTTCCATTGAACCTCCCTATATATATATATATATATATATATATAGAGAGAGAGAGAGAGAGAGAGAGAGAGACTAAAGATCTTTTGTGAACACTTTATTCGTTGTGAACATTGTGAACAACCATAAAATAGCTTTTGAATCTTATGAATCTTGTTGAAAATACTACCGAACCCTTCTATTAACCTATTAATCTTATTGGATCCTATGGTTTTTATTAAATCCAATGAATTTGTCGAATTTTATGAATCTTGTTGAATCCTATGCATCTTGTTGTAAAAACTAATATGAATCTTTTGAATGTTCTGAATCTTGTTGTAGACACTTTTATGAACCTTTTGAATCATAGGAATCATGTTACAAACACTTGTTGATCTATATAAATAATTATATGTATATTTTTTATTTGTTCACAATGTTCACAACGATAACTTGTTATATATATATATATATATATATATATATATATATATATATATATATATATGGTTAGGTTTTATGGGGCACCTGTGTGCATCGTGCAACTTAGGAACCTATATGCACCGTTAGATGTAGAAAATGAATGGCTAAGATTACAATGGCAAAAGGGTAATAATAATGAAATTTGTGTACGCATGATGATGCACGGTTCACATACTAGATGTGCATAAGGATATTTTGGGAAAAAAAATATATCAAGTCAACTCAAAATTAAATTTATATTGATTGAATATTTAATTCAATAATCAAGTATTAAATGCTAATAAATTTATAAAATACACTTCTAAAATTAAAAAATTTCAATTGAACAAAAATCCAACATGATGCTTCATCATCTTCATTGACTATGCATCTTCGTATTCATCTTTCCCAGGTTATGTATCATCGTATTCACATGGGGCACCATGTTATGCATCATCGTGTTCATACTGTGCATATTCGTATTCATCTTTCCTAGGTTATGCATCATCGTGTTCATCGTGATGCATATCTGGAATTTAAATCTGTTAATCACCATCTTGATGCACCGCTAATGTGCATCATGTTTGAATCAAAAACATCAACATTCATCCTTTGAGAGAGAGAGAGAGGGAGAGAGAGAGAGAGAGAGAGAGGTGGGCGAGAGAGGGAAATATGAAAGAAATAGGGAAAGTGCTTAATGATATATTTAGTTTCCTATTTTTCTAATTAATCTATTAATTAAAAGATTAATTATTTTTTAAAATAATTAGTATTCATGTATTACCCTTATTGCATCCTTAATAAAAAGGTTATGCATTTTTGGTTCCCACTGGTTCAAAATGCATCGTGGTGCCCCATAGAACCTTAATCTCTCTCTCTCTCTCTCTCTCTCTCTCTCTCTCTCTATATATATATATATATATATATATATATATATATATATATATATATATATATATATATATATATATATATATATATATATATATTCACGATAAACGGGGTACCATGTTAGACTGGGGTACCGGGGAACCATTTAAGCCAATCATATATCACTAAAATCATTAAAATATATTATAAATTTTGCTTAAAATTATTTCCCATTAATTAATGTTGGGGATAAAAATGGTATTGAAAAATTTAAATTAGATTCAAAGATTCTGCGTATCCAATGAAATCTTCATTTTAGTAATATCATTCCTTACACTCATACTGAACATGTGCAATGAAAACACACCATAAATCACGATTGAATATGTTCAATACCGTCAATATTGGTTTATCACCAAAACGGTTAAAAGCTACTAAAAACACAATAAACTCTAATTGCACATGTTCAATAACGTGTATATGAAAATTGAACCATCACGAACGGTTTAATGAAAATAATAAATCCTTTATTTGACACCTCTGATTCATTAAAACCCATTGTCGAAGCCGATTGAACATGTTCACTAAAACCTATCGTCGAATCTGATTGAACATGTTCACTAACACCCATTGTCAAAACCGATTGAACATGTTCACTAAAACCCATTTTGAAATTTATTAAAGATATTGTTATGGAAGTAAATCCCTATAATTAAGGAATTTATCAAATCATTAGTTGTCATCTATTAAATAAACCTAATTGACTATATTAGCCTTTTTTAACTTATAACCAAACATGGGTGGACTCCGGTTCCCCAGTCTAACATGGTACCTCATTGATCCCGACCATATATATATATATATATATATATATATATATATATATATATATATATATATATATATATATATATATATATATATATATATATATATATATATATATATATATATACATATATATATATACATATATATATATACATATATATATATATATACATATATATATATACATATATAAATATAAAGAGAGGGCTCATTTTAAGTTATTACCTCGTGCCTTAAATATGATAGGAACGACCCTGCTTGGATACCACATCAAACAGTCTCTATACTTTTTTTTCTCCTTCATCGTGTCTACAACATTGGCTAAAAAAGATGAACAACCCTTAGCTGACTAACATTGGGCCTCTACTGTTGAAATAATCCTGCCACTTAGAGCAAGAAATGTATGCATGTTCTGAAGTTGTTTCCATGCCCATAATAACGTCAAAGCTACTAATCTCGGTAGGTAATTAATCAACTTTGAACTAATAGCCGTCAATCTCTAATACACACTAGGGATACACATACTTGATCATTGTTATACTACCGTCGACTAACTCTATGACCAATGGATTAGGCAACTCTATCGAGGAAATGTTGAAATGTGCAGAGTAAAAGAATGATTTGCCCCAAACTCAAATAAGACACAAGAACTGAGATTGTTAATAATAAACTGACTGAATACCATTTCGGCTGTGTTACATGCCTTCTCTGCTATCACGTGGAACACTATACTCTTAGACTACTACCACAAGGTTCGTCAAAAGAGAACCAAAAGTTAATATGGACTTGTCAATGACCACTACTACGAAAGTCCTAGGATAAAATTATACGTTTTTGAACTTTCTACTATGATTAAGTGATTAACCATTTAATAGAATTTTTAATATGTTTAATTGTTTATTTACATTCGTTCGTTTATGTTCGTTTAAATGTTCATATATTTTTGTTCGTTTATGTTCATTTAACAATTGTTTACCATTCGATTATGATTTAAATGAATGAACATAAACGAACACATACAATATAAATTCCCTGACGAACGAACATTAACTATTAAATCTCGTGTTCATTTATGTTCGTGTTCGGTTAAAGTTAAACGAACGAACGAATATGAATATACCATCGTTCGTGTTCATTTGGTTCGTTTACATCTTTTAAACATGAATATCGAATAGCAAAACAAAGCTTAATATATTACTAATCGGACCTAAAAATCAATGCCCCTTGATGTTTGATGCCCTAAGCCGTAACCCGCGTGGCCCCCTATAAGGCCAGCCCTGTTTTTCATATATAGCTACTTGATTATATCATAACTTTTAACCCATTCACAATGTTGAAAAACTCGCTGGCAGTATTCGAGCAACCTATCAAGAAATAGTGAGTAATCAACGTAGACGGAAAGTATTCGGATTGGAATTTTTATATGTAATTTTTAAAATTACACATACAAGATGTTTAAAAAATATTCAAATAAAAATAATTGGTCATAACACTCGAGAAAAATGTTCAATAACACTATTTTAACAAGTTTTGTTCAATTTAGGCTGAGTTTGACCGAGTAATTAGACCATTTGACCGAGTAATTTGGCCGATGTTGATCGGTTTTAACTGATTCCAAGTATTTAGGCCATTTTACCAAATATAACCAATTCACAATTACTCTCTGAGTACTTGGCCACCTAAGCCGATTTTTACAACACTACCCATTTGACATTTTTATTCGTTTCCTTTCGGTTGTCTACTTTATTTTTATTTATTTAAACAGTTTACAATACAACAAAACTTGTTTCACACATTTATGTTTAAATGTGAACTCTCATATCAAGTTTTTGATATAAACCGCAAGCTATAACATCCTTTCATAAAATCAATTCACATACTAGACAATGAACTCGAAAAACATCGAAACGGAAATAGCGACCCTCCATGAATCAATTATTGTGACAAAGGCTAGTCGTTTTTCGAGTAATTTGTACTACTAAAACTGAAATTTTCCCCGTCACGTACATAATGCAACGAAACTCGTACGTTGATTGAGCTCCCGATCGAACATGGACTCGATGGACTATATATGTTGAAGCAACTTTTCATATACAAACATGTTAGGAGTCTAAGTGCCATAATGCCATATACAATTATTATGGTGGTTTTCATTTGAATAACACCTTACACTCTAACTAAGTAACATAATTCAAATGAAAGTATTAATAAATTCTTTATTTATTTATAACACAAGTTTCGTAACTCATATATTACATTGATCGAAATATATATAAATAAGTTTTTTTAACTCATATATGGACATTGATTGAAAATGAGTGTCATAAAACCTTTTCTTATATATATATATATATATAGGGTTGGGTTCCGGTAAGAACCCTTGTTACCGTAAGAACGTGAGAACCACTCCAAAATGCACAAATTTGTACATCAAATGCACAAATTTTAAAATTAAAAGTTTTACTTAAAATCATTATTAGTCTTAAATATTAATAAATATCATAATTTAACACTAAAATTACATTCAAAACTTACATTCATTAAATTATAAACTAAATGCACAAATTTGAACATCAAATGCATAAATTTTCTTAAATACACAATTCGTACATAAAATGGATAAATTATAGCATGAGATGCGTAAATTTTTACATGAAATGCATAAATATATCGAAAACATTTAATTTTAGTATCAAGTGCACAATTTTATACAGTGGATGCACAATTTTTAGAGTGGTTCTCACGTTCTCACGGTAATGAGGTGTTCTCATGTGAACCCAATCCTATACATACATACATACATACATACATACATACATACATACATGCATACATACATACATACATACATACATACATACATACATACATACATATATATATATATATATAGAGAGAGAGACTAAGAATCTTTTGTGAACAACATATATGTTGTGAACATTGTGAACCAATGACAAGTTGACAAATCAGCAACAATTAACTTAATTAATAATTATCTGGATAAATACAATTAAGGGTATATTAGTCATTAACAAAATAAAAATATTTGGTGTTTTATATAAGCGCAACAGGAGTCCCGAGTATGTAGGGGTTCTTTTTGACTTTCTGTGGATTACTCCTTCACGCATCTCATTGACGGTTTCTATCTCCATTGTTGAATATCTTTCGGAGGTTTTCTTCGAATTTTCGTTTCACATAAAAGTTGTATTAACTGATTAGGTTTCATCCCCATGCTTGAATCTCTGTCGGAGTGCTTATTTTGAATGGTTTCAGTATCGGTAAAAGATTGTGAAATGGTCAAGGCTGATTGTGAATCGGATTCCGAAGTGGGTGGTTCGAGTTACAGGTTTCATTGCAATTGTTGAATCTCTAATAGAGTTTTCGGTACCAATTGTCGTTCCACAATATATAGAAGGATATTAAAGGCGTTCTCGCTTTTCCGTTCATTGTTTATCTCCAATGTTTTTTTTTTTTTAATTTTGTTCCAATTATATTCTTATTATTACATGAAACTGGAGGCATAATTTTTCTGAACTTTTGTCTTCAAATGCAGAGTGCAAAGGTTGCATCATATTGCATGTGCATTTACGTGAACTGAATTATACTCGATTGTTCCATGAGGTATATTCTTAAGAGATGGAGTAAGGGCCGCTTGACATTGCCAAATAAATTGTTTGAACATGCCAACATCACCACTCCTCAAGAGTCATTACAGGATGCTATTTGATACATAACGAAAAAGTTTGACGATCATCTTAACTTATTTGTGAGCAATGATGGTGTTCTAAAGACGTTTCGTGTGGACCATGATACTTTCTTAAATCAGTTTCACGATTGTGTCCAAGATAAACTGGTCCGACTCTTGGCCCGTGATTCTATTGAAAAATTATTTGATACATCCAAACCTTCTGAAGAATAACATTTCATGTCCCTCAAAACAAAGGATGCGGATCCTGTAATCGTGTGGTTGGTAAGCTGAGACGGCAAAGATCAACGCTTCTAAACGTGAGAGACTTCGTAGATATTGCAACAAACATGCATTGCATGACTCTAGAAATTGTCAAGAAAAAAAAGATTGATGTTTAAGTTTATTATTATTTCTAGTTGTAATTATGGATTTTTTTATATATTGTATTATTTTTAATTGGGATATAGACTTTCTTTGTAATTAACTAAAATGTTTTTTCATTTTATTTATTATACAATATTTATGTTATAACAAAGTTGTGTATGCTTCGACATTCATCGGATTCAAGAGATGCTTCGGTTTCAAAGGATTCACGACTTAACATCGGATTCAAGAGATGCTTCGACATTCATCGGATTCACGAGATGCTTCGGTTTCAAAGGATTCACGATGTAACATCGGATTCAAGATGCTTCGACATTCATCGGAATCAAAAGATACATTACGGACACACATTCATTGGATTCAAAAGATACATTACGGACACACATTCATTGGATTCAACATATTCATTAGGTTCATTGGTTTAAATTTATCAAAAAAATCGTTTGGTTCATTAGCTTCATTAGGTTCATTGGCTTAAATTTATCTTAGATTCATTAGGTTCATTAACTTAATTTAATCAAAAATTTTATTATGTTCATTGGATTAATTTAATAAAAAATTTCATTAATTAAACTAGTCAATTTCTTAAAATTTATGGCCTTCAAATTAAAAAATTTAATAGTATACGTGGGTTTCATACTAAAAAAAATTTAATAGTATTCATTTAAGATTTGAAAATCTGGAAATACAATATTGATATGAATGAATAATAGTTGGCGTTGATTTCTCCTACAAATTAGGGTGGAAAATACAATATTGATATGAATGAATCACGTTGATTTCTCCTACAAATTAGGGTGGAAACAAGCATGGCATTCTTGTTGTTCCATTTTTGCCCCTGACTAAATTTTTTTTAATTCTTTTAATTAGTATATGTAAATGCTGATGTGTATTAATTTCATTGGTTCACATTATTCACAATATATAAAGTGTTCACAATAGATCCTCTCCCTATATATATATATATATATATATAAGTTCCTCAGCGTACCAACCAAAATATAACGTATCCAACGTATCCCTCACATGCAAGGTATTTTCGTAATAACAACCATCATTCACATCACTTATAAAATAATCATTCACATCACCTAATTGATCATTCACAGTACTTAATTGATCATTCACAACACTTATTTGACCATTCACAAGAATTATTTGCTTATTTACAATTCTTTTACACTTATTTGATCATTCACAACATTTATTTGATCATTCATAATAATTATTTGATTATTTACACTTATTATACACTTATTTGATCATTCCCAACACTTATTTGGTTATTCACATTACTTAATTGATCATTCACTATATTTATTAGATCATTCACAACACTTAATTAATCATTCACATTACTTAGTTGATCATTTACATTACTTAATTGATCATTCACATCATTTATTTGATCATTACAATAATTATTTAACTATTTATAATTCTTCTACACTTATTTGATCATTCACAACACTTATTTGATCATTCAAATGAATTATTTGACCATTCGCAGTATTTATTTGATCATTCACAATACTTATTTGATCATTCACAAGAATTATTTGACCATTCATAGTATTTATTTGATCATTCACAACAATTATTTGATCATTCACATGAATTATTTGACCATTCACAATATTTATTTCATCATTCACAATAATTATTTGACTATTTACACTTCTTCTACACTTATTTCATCACTCACAACACTTATTTGATCATTCACAAGAATTATTTGACCATTCACATCTACACTTATTTGATCATTCACAACACTTATTTGACTATTTACACTTAATCTACACTTATTTGATCATTCACAACACTTATTTGATCATTCATCATAATTATTTGACCATTCACAACTCTTATTTGATCAAGTAAATGTAGTGAATGATCATTTTATAAGTATTATGAATGGTCAAATAATTGATGTGAATAATCAAATAAATATTGTGAATGGTCAAATAATTCTTGTGAATTATCAAATAATGTTGTGTGAATGATCAAATGAGTGTAGAAGAATTGTAAATATTCAAATAATTCTTGTAAATGATCAAATAAATATTATGAATAATCAAATAATTCTTGTGAATGATTAAATAAATGTTGTGAATGATCAAATAAATACCGTGAATGATAAAATAATTCTTATGAATGGTCAAATAAGTGTTGTGAATGATCAAATAAGTGTAGAAGAAGTGTAAATAATTAAATAATTATTGTGAATGATGAAATAAATAATGTTAATGATTAAATAATTAATGTGAATGATCAAATAAGTGTTGTGAATGATCAAATAAATATTGTGAATGGTTAAATAGTTCTTGTGAATGATCAAATAAGTGTTGTGAATGATCAAATAAGTGTAGAAGACTTGTGAATAGTCAAATAAGTGTAGAAGAAGTGTTATGATCAAATAATTGTTGTGAATGATCAAATAAGTGTTGTAAATAATCAAATAAGTGTAGAAGAAATGTAAATAGTCAAATAATTATTGTGAATGATCAAATAAATATTGTGAATTGTCAAAAAAATTATTGTGAATGATAAAATAAGTGTTGTGAATGATCAAATAACTACTGTGAATGTTCAAATAATTCTTGTGAATGATCAAATAAGTGTTGAATAATTTTGAATGGTCAAATAAGTGTTGTGAATGATCAAATAAGTGTAAAAGAATTGTAAATAGTTAAAGAATTCTTGTGAATGATCAAATATGTGGTGAATGATCAAATAAGTGTTGTGACTGATCAATTAAGTAATGTGAATGATCATTTTATAAGTGTTGTGAATAGTCGTTGTAATTACAAATATACCCTTTCAACTAAAAAAAGGGACGCACATAAATTTTCAACTTTTGATCACAGCATTTGTTTTTTTTTTAATCTTGTGGCTTTGGAAGGGTACCTTTGGTACACTTAATTCTCATGGGTACTTTTTTGAACCCAAATCTAGAATAAGGTTCCCCTGTGTACCAAGCAAAATCTCGCGCATCCAACGTACCCCACATATGCAAGGGTGTTTCGTAATTATAGAGATCATTCACATTACTTAATTGATCATTCACATTACTTAATTGATCATTCAAATTAATTAATTGACCATTCACATTAATTAATTGATCATTCACAACACTTATTTGATCATTCACAAGAATTAACTATTTATAATTTTTCTACACTTATTTGATCATTTACAACACTTAATTAATCATTCACAACACTTATTTGTTCATTCACAATTCTTCAACACTTATTTGATCATTCACAATAATTATTTGATCATTCACATGAATTATTTGACCACAGTATTTATTTCATCATTCACAATATTTATTTGACTATTTACACTTCTTCTACACTTAATTGATCACTCACAACACTTATTTGATCATTCACAAGAATTATTTGACTACTCACACTTCTTCAACACTTATTTGATCATTCACAACACTTGTTTGACTATTTACATTTCTTCTACATTTAGTTAATCATTCACAACACTTATTTGATCATTAACAAGAATAATTTGATCATTCACAGTATTTATTTGATCATTCACAACACTTATGTGATCATTCACATTAAATATTTGACCATTCATAGTATTTATTTCATCGTTCTTAATAATTATTTGACTATTTTCACTTCTTATACACTTATTTTATCATTTACAAGAATTATTTGACCATTCACAATATTTATTTGATCATTCACAACACTTATTTGATCATTCACAAAAATTATTTGATCAATTAAGTGTTGTGAATGACAAATTTTGTAAGTATTATGAACGGTCAAATAATTCATATGAATGATCAAATAAGTGTTGTGAACGATTAAATAAATATTGTTGGTCAAATAAATCTTGTGAATGATCAAATAAATATTGTGTGAATGATCAAATGAGTGTAGAAGAAGTGTAAATAGTCAAATAATTCTTGTGAATGATCAAATAAGTGTTGTGAATGATCAAATAAGTGTAGAAAAAGTGTAAATAGTCAAATAATTATTGTGAATGATCAAATAAATATTGTGAATGGTCAAATAATTATTGTGAATGATAAAATAAGTGTTGTGAATGATCAAATAACTACTGTTTATGGTCAAATAATTCTTGTGAATGATCAAATAAGTGTTGAAGAATTGTGAATGGTCAATTAAGTGTTGTGAATGATCAAATAAGTGTAGAAGAATTGTAAATAGTTAAATAATAGTTGTGAATGATCTAATGTGTGGTGTGAATGATCAAATAAGTGTTGTGAATGATGAATTAAGTACTCTGAATGATCATTTAATAAGTGTTGTGAATGGTCGTTGTAATTACGAAAATACCCTTCCAGCTAAAAAATGGGGAGGCACATGAAATTTTCAACTTTTGATCACAACCCTTGTTTTTTTAATCTTGTGGCTTTGGAAAGGTACCTTTGGTACACTCAATTCTCATGGGTACTTTTTGAACTCATATATATATATATATATATATATATATATATATATATATATATATATATATATATATATGTGTGTGTGTGTGTGTGTGTGTGTGTGTGTGTGTGAAGTAAATTGGTTTTTTGTGCATATCCATTTCTTTTAGGATAAAATTATTGTCTTTCGAAAAAAAAAAAAGTGGTTTTCAACATAAATTTCTTTTAAAAGTATAGATGTTCAAAGTCTCTAAGTGAAATTTTAAAAAATCAATTATAAATAAGATTTAGAAGTTTGTAATTAAAATTAAGAGGTGGTGCGAATAACCACTTTGGATGACCCCCGAAAGGTTCAATGAACGATTACTTGTTTGATGTAGTTTGTTTAAGAACTGGACTATTGACCCAATGTTGGTGTGCAAAAAACGGAGTTAAAATGAGCTAAAACTGAGCAAAACAATGCAGGGGTGCAGTTAGCAGTATTTGACTCACCGAGTCACCAAAATGACTCCCCGAGTCGACCCAAGAATCCATCAGATTACTTACTAGAACCACTTTACTTCCCGAGTCAACACTCCGACTCGCCGTGTCAAGACCTACAGGTCCATTTTAGTTCGAAAAGCACCAATTTTACCCAAAAAAACATGCATACCTTGCTTGATGTTTGCCACAAAAATCAGATTTTTTTCCAGGATAATGCTCACATATAAGACCCCAAATTTGTACAAACAACAATACTTAGCATTTACACTTAATATGGTATTAATCCTAACATAAGTTTCCCCAAAACTCAACACTTACCTCAAATTGCATCTTGGAAACACTTGAATACTACTTCAAATCACCAACTTAATCACATGCAAGTGATTTCTAGCTTCAATTTGAAGAATCGGATATATGATTTTGGGAGTCAATTAAAACAAAAATCCCCAAAATAAAGACTTAATATAAGTCTTACAAAATTTTGAGACTTTATCACAATTGGTCTCTGCACTTGATTCAACCTTTTAATTTGAGTTTTCAACTTCTCAAATTTGCCACAATAGTTTTCATTCATTATATAAGAACTCCTAACAAAATATATCAATGTACTTTCAATAAATCTACCAATTACAATATTCCACCTATATTTTAGATGTATTTTCTTAAATTCAAAATGCAAAAATTAAAATTTGAAAATGGGGTGTTACAGGAATGTATAAATTACAAGCTCCTTGCTTATTTCTTTATTTTCCAACTTAGTAGCAATTGTGTGTGTTACACTCCAGAGAGGGAGAAAGTTAAAGATCGACAACCATTGCCATTAATTGGAGCCTTGTCTTCTTCACAAGCTTCTTCATCCTTAAATTTATCTTCTTTGCTTCAAGGTGGTTAAAACACTCACACAACTAATACATGTATTTCAAGCTAATTAAACAATAATTAATGCAAGATACTTTACAAAACTACATTTAACTAAATTAGGGTTGCATGTATAAATATGGATTACTAGTCATCTCATATTAGTTTGATATAAATTTAGTGTCGTTTGATTTCTACAATAAATGCTTTTGGAACCCTTTTCACTTCAGGCTCGTATACATTTTTTCCAAAAAAACACTGCAGACATGTAATCTTTTTAAAAACAAACAACATCGATCAATGAATATAATGCATCAATTTTTTTTTTTTTTTGATTTTAGAACTTATCACCATAGAAGTAAATTGAAAAATGTTAATAGACCTTAAACTAAGACGACCGAATAAACTGACACGTCACTAAAGTCACGAATAAAAAGTTGTTTTTATGTAGGCAAACAACTTAATCGACTTAGAGGGCGATTGGTTTCAGATTACGATGAAGATTATTATATTATGATGTTACAATAACGTAAATAATTAGTTTAAATGTTTGGATTGCATGCATTAATAAGTGGTTATTTGCGTTTATAGCTAATCCTATCATAATTTTTATAAGTTAAAAAAATGTAGCTTATTTGATTAATAATTGATTATTTGGTCATTATACAAGTTAAAACGCAAATCCAAACACTTTAAAAATTGATTATTTGATAATTGTGATAACAAACGGAAAAGCTAAACCACCACTAAATTTCTGACAGCATTTACTTTCCAAAATGCTGCAACCCTTTTTCAAATGAAAATCCAAGCAGCATTAGAAAAAGTTGGTTGCCTAAAATTTTTATTATTTACAACGAGTAATAAACGAACCTTTGTGAATTTCTCCTGTTCGAACCAGAGCACTCCAAGCCCTAACTCTCTTTTAGTCTTTTAGCATTTGCTGAATTCGTGTAAATCAACGAAGCAGAGATGTTGCGAATGAGATTGTTGTGGTTCACGTTAGGTTTC
Source organism: Centrapalus pauciflorus (assembly GCA_020465985.1). NCBI lineage: Eukaryota > Viridiplantae > Streptophyta > Magnoliopsida > Asterales > Asteraceae > Centrapalus > Centrapalus pauciflorus. The sequence continues at coordinate 131,690 of JAANYP010007822.1, read as the reverse complement.
ACTTCCACTGCTGCCATAATGACTCAATTCGTCTACAAAGATCTCTTGCTCGATCGTCACTCTCTCTCTTGCCAGGTACGTACTTCAATTTCGATAAATTCCGACCATTTTTATCCCCATTTGTGTTGATTTTTTATTTTGACGTATTGTAATTGAAGAAGCTTCAATTACTTCCGTTCAATTTTATGAAATTTGTGCTGATCTTTGATTTTTGTCTAATTGTAGTTGAAGCAGCAGTTTGATTCTTTAGAATCTCGTGTCTCAAATCTAGAATCAGTATTACAGAAGGTACTTATTGAATTCTATTTATCATTCCAAATTTCCAATCGAATTGTATGTGATAATGTGAATATTTTAGGCTGTTCAGAAGTTGATTGAACTTTTGTTGAGCACTTTTGCCCTTTTGTTGTGGCTGTAGGAAAGGGTTTTTGGGGGGCGAGGAGCATTTGGTTTGTTCTTGTAATTGCGTCATGGTTTCGAATTTCAATGCACAAGACTTCTTAATCATTTAGTTTTAGCTTAATGATTTAGTTTACTTGATTTAAAGTAGATTTTAGGTTATAGAACATGAGTTTAAGGTTTACACCTTTGAATTAAGAAAAGGAAAAACAAAACAAAAAAAAAAACCGCACAAACTCCGTTTTAAGGTTTGAAAAACCGCACATTTCAGTTTTGGTTTCCGTTTTATGCAAAAACACACCATGCATAGCCCCTAGCAAAAGTAAATAAAGACTGTGACATGAGCAATGAAAGAGTTTTGAAGCAAGTCCATTTAGGCATTTATCTGCATCATTTTAAAGTGCCCCCACCCCAATAGGGTTTGGTGTATGAATTTACTTTTGAATTTCTCAATAATATGAGCATGATATCTAGTGGTGTGAAAAGTGTTAAAGAGATGGTGTTGTTTAAAAAACCCTGTAGCCATTAGTGATTGAGGTGGAGATCTGAAGCTCTTCATACCACGCCCCCACTGTAGAGGCAAGGTGGGGTCATGGGAATGAATGATGGTGCTGTAGTTTTGAGCCAACAAGATTCCATAATTGTTTGGGCAATCTAGTCTGTTTGTGGAACTTATTTTCTTTTGTTCTCACTTTTGCATGGAATCCAATGCTGCAAACTGTTAGGCTATAGTGTCTAAACTTTGTAAGTTGAGTTGAGCGCTTTAGAGAATTAACATTCATACACTAGTAAAGTTCTTTCAAATCCAAAATTCCGAATATTAAGGTAAGAGTTTGTAGTTCTTTTGATAAGGATCCATCTAATACTACTATGTTAGTCTTAAGGACATAATTGGGGGTTATAGTTTTGTTTGGGAACTTCATCTAGTGTAATTATCAACACCTAAAATGACTATCTACCCAATATGTCCTGTAGTAAGTGGTGTCAATTGAGAGCTTTAAAACTGGTCACATTCCTAAACTTGTAAGATTGTGTGAACTTGATTATTGCATTAGCCAGTAGGAAATGGTAAATCCTAAAATGGGGATCTTCTTTTCTGGCTATTAGTTTTAAGGACATAATTGGGGTTTTCAGTTTCTACGAGGAACCAAATCTAATCTGTATTATAGTGACTACCAGCCTCAATGTGTGTATTAGTAAATAGTGTAAAGGTTGGTTATGGAGTTATCAAATGCATTGTTGTCACAACCTCCTAGGCAGTGTAGGAAGTGTTGGGAGATCGATAATAGTGTGCTTGACAAAGGAAAATTAGACGGTTTAAAAAGATTTTTTTTTAAAATACGACTTGGTGGTACAAAATATGACGGATAAGCTCCCTGGCAAAACAAAAATAAAACAACTTCAGCTAATGCATCTATTACATTTCTTATTGCTTTCCATAGACCATAGTAAAGGGGAAAAAAAAAAGGCAAACCTGTTTCGGTGGGAACTGGGTGTGAGAAGGAATCAATATGCGGGTGTTTGGTACGGTGGAATGGAATATGTTTATAAGATTTTTTTTATAACCAGTTGTAGTTACATAAATAAAGGTTGACTTAGAAAATGAAGGAAAATCTATCAGAAATCCTTTCCCTTTCCATGTTTGTGATTCTCTCCATGTTGATAAGGAAATGAGATAAATGGAATTTAGAATCAAGTTTCTTGTCACATAACAAAAAAAACTTGTAAACCTCTTGTGATTCCGTTCCACCATACCAAACGCTCCCTAAAGTCATTAGAGTTTCGAGAGCGTAGAGTTGTGGTTTAGATTTTAGAACCATGATCTAGTCCTAAAGTTTGACTTTAACTTTCACACCATATCTTGTAGGGCATGATAGAAATGGTAAATATGTACAGGAAGAGTTCTGAATAAAGAAATGAGGCAGAGACACACTGTTTCAATAAATCTTCTATGAGACACAAGTTCAAACGAAATGGAACGTTTCTATTAAAACCATTGAACATTGTAGAGTCCTAAACCTAATAAAATGCAAAGTAAAAATAACGAAATGAAATACATCTCTAGCAATTAATCTTTGCATCATGGACAAGCAAAATTAAATGGTAATAGTTATTTAATAACAACCAACATAATATGTTAAACACCTTTTTGTGCTTACCTAATATTCACATATTATCATATTGAACAATAAATATGATATTTTTTAATCTAAAGGATGTTTCTTGATAACAAGCTTTTTGCAGAATTTCCACGAGTGTTTGTTCTTCTTCGTTTGGCACATTTATTTATCTTTATGGCTTCCCCTAACCTATTAGTTATGAGGATGCTGATTGATTGTTGCCAGTACCAATCAGAGGAATTTTTAAGGGTTCAAGACTCCCCCTGATACGGGTTTGATTTTTAAGAAATGAATACGGGTTTGGTTTTTAAGAAATGAATCTAGAGTGAGAAATTGGGAGATTGCATATTCTCTAAAATTAACTTTGCTTGAAAATATGTAGGTCATAGGCAATAAATTAAGAGTCTGATGGAGAGTATGAGGATTGCTTCCAAGTTTGACTCTTCCAAAGCGGGTTAACAGCCTTTCTAAACAAGTGTAATATCAAGATTTTGTGGTGCCCAAAATTAGGTTTAAGAAAAGGCATCCTCCTGCAGTAATCAAATTTTCCTCTTAATTTCTACATCATTATTGCTTCAAATGAAATGTTAGTCTACAATGAATGGAGTATCTTACATTCTTACTATCTTCAACAACAAATGTAAGAATTGATTTTGATTTTGTAAGGATATTTATTGAAATGTCAAGTATATGATAAGATTTCTACAAGCTATAATGTAAATAAGATATAATCCAGTACTTCCACAGTAACTGGAGTAGTCTTTCGACTTCGAAGCCTTGGATGCTATGCTTTCTAATTTCAATCGGACAATAATTTTGTTGGTTTATGGACATTTCATTAAAAGAAAATTCCAAATGAAAGTGCAATTTGAAAATTTGAAGGTTTTAATACTTGAAGTCAGGTGTGAATTCTAATTGTGGGGTTTGAGGAGTAATACAGAGTCCATAATCATCTAGTGTCTTAGGCAGTGTCTAGCACCACATAAATTGAGTGCTCTTTACTTTATGTTAAAAAGCATAACATGGGGAAGTTATTTTTCATCGTCATTCTAGATCGTTGCTATCGATTTGTTAACTTTTCATCAGCTATAGGGTTTTGATTTAATTGTCTTGTTTAATGGTTTGTAGAATGTGTTTTAAAGAGAACACTCATTTTACCTTTTGATGTTGATCCGTTTATCTAACACAGAGAGAGATAGAGATGTTTCCAAGATCAATTTTAGTTTTAGATTCTACCTTTTTCAAAGTAGAGCCGTCTTGTCAAACAATTTATGATCTCTGTTTTAATTCCAAACAATGTGAACAGAAACAAAAGCATTATCAAACAATGACCAAATCTGAAAATTCTTGAAATACCCAACTCAATGTGCATACTTATTTCTGAAACTTTATTTAACATTTCTAGTGCTTTCTTCTTATATGTGAAAGTTAATCCAACATTGGACAAATTGTTGCCATAAAGGTTGGTTCCTTTTGATGATTATATTCATAACTCACAAAGTCTACTCTATTGCAGGACTAACACTCCAAATTTTGAAGACTCTTTTTTTTTTGTGTGGTTCATCCTTTTCATTCATTCTGTTTTTTGTATGTTACTTTATGTTCTGCCAAGTGGACATGTTTGAATTTGGGTTGTTAATTTGGCATAGCCATAGCAATCTCTCTTGCTGAAAAAAACCTTTAATAATTTTCTTAATCAAGAAATCATCTCCTTGAAAATATGTTTCTGTTTTGGTCTTATCTTTACTAATAGAATTCTCTTCTATGACACATGATCTTGCATTTTCTAAAGAATTTTTTCTTTTTTTTTTTGGTCGTGGCTGGTTTACGAGTTGCAAATTGAAACCATGGCTCCATGTTTGTTTGTTGCTGCTACCTGGGGATGCTACCGAGATTCGTCTCGTTTGAATATGATTGAGCTCTTGTTCTCTTCTTACAACACGACTTAAAGAGCTCCCGACTAACCCCTTCTCATACGTGGAGTGGGAGGGTAAATCCCTATCGTGTCGATTTTGTTGTAGGAGTGTATACCAAGTGAACATACCTCATTAGGACCTTAGGGGTCTGCATTTGGTACAAGTCTGTTGGTTCAACAAACCGTACCGGAACCAATACCAACTGGTCTGGTTTTTATAATTTCATCATAAAAGTTGGGAAAAAACCGGTTTTAGACAAAACCAAATTAGTATTGTGCCGGTTATTGATTTCACCTTTTTTTCAAAATTTTTTATTTATATTTGGTCTGGTTTGGGTATAAATGAACAGAGCTCCGATTGTTTCAAGCTTTGAATGTAAAACTTGAGCTTGGTTCGGAATCAACTGATATTTCATAATAAATTTGGGTTATTAAATATTTTGACCAACTTTCAAATTTGTCTTATTTAACTACTAAATTAATAAATTATTTATTGAACACTCATTAATCTATTTTTCCATACATATTTAACCACTATACTATATTTGTTCATATTTAGCCACTAAAAATTATACATATTTGACTGTTAAGTTATTATATTTTGTACACATTTAATCGTTAGTTTTATTCATTTACTAAAATAGAATAGTAAACTAAAGTTTAATGGCTAGATATATACAACAAATTTAATTATTAAACGAGAAAATCTGATGGTTAATTAACCCTATTAATTTTTTTAACTAATTTATATACTTTTATTGTATATTATTATAATTTAATTATTTTATTTAATTTATATATTACCTTTAGGTCTTTTCGGCATGTAAGACCGAAAGAGCTTAATATGTGAAACCTTGCTCGAGCTTATTTATCAATTGAGCTTCAATTTAGATCTTGAGCTCGTTTAACTCAAGCTTTTAACAAGTTAAGCTAATTAAGCTTGGCTAATTGCACAACCTTAGTCATCCGTTTCAAAAAAATTTCATATCCGATCATATATTCACGATTTTTATACCACTTTAAAAGAGGGTTGCTATGGTTATAAGTTCTTAAAAATTTTCGTCATCTCTAATTGTATATATAAGTTTTTGCAACATCTGTTTTTATGTATAATTTTTTGGCTCAATTGCTAAAAACAAGTTTTTATAGTAACATTATTTATCTTAACCATCAGGGTTTGCCCTGGTGGCCACCACCAAAGGTGGGGAGGCTTGCCTCTAGGAGAGGTCATGGGTTCAATCCCTGACATTGGTGAATCTAATCTAACTTTGGGTGTAATACTAACAACTAACTAGCCTTTCAAAAAAAAAAAAGTAACATTATTTATCTTTTATCATTAGTAACATTAACTTTTGTATTTTTCAAAATTAATAGCATCAACTTTTGTATTTCAGGTCATTAATAACATTAACTTTTGTATTTTATTATCATTTATAGCAACAATTTTTTTCAACTTTTTGTTACGAATGATAAAAAATATAAAAGATTATGTTAGTAATGATTTATCAAATAATTTTAAATGCTATAAATTTTAATGATTTATAATTATAAATTTTAATGATTTATGTTGCTATAAATGCTAAAAACATGAAATTGTAAATTTTAGCAATTAGCCCTAATTGAATAAATGAAAAACCATGTATGAGCTAGCAATTAGCCCTAATTGAATAAATGAAAAACCATGTATGAGCGCTTACCAGTCAGGCATCAAAGTTGCTTCCGGTCTCAAAATACATCATACAATTTTACTTATGATTTAGGGTTAGGAAATGTTTTCATGGTTTTTGCATTTTTATCTTTTCATGTAATTTATTTAAGATAAGTTCTAAATCAAATTTTTTTTGTTTTCTGAAATTTGACTATTATAATTGATAAACCGGGTTTATAAAAACTGATAAACCAATATCTAATAACCAATTTTCACTAAACCAAAAAGTTAACTTGAGAACTTATCTGGAAAAAAAATAACATGAAAAGACGAAAACGCAAAAACTGTACAAACATATTTGATTTTTTCATAATGAACCTTATGATTTTAATATAAAATGAATGTAATTTCATTTTTGTTGGTATGTATGTTTATGATTACGTAGGGTTTACTATAAAAAAAATTAACATGTTTTTACGTTTTTTGGCGTTTTTGTTTATCCATGTTAATTTTTTTTTAAAAAAAAAATTCCCAAGTTAATTTTTTCTATATCGTTTAGTGAAATTTGACTATTAGAACCTCATTTTTTAATTTTAAAAACTCGATTTGCTAATTATAATTGGGCTCTAATAGTCAAATTTCACAAAACCAGGAAAAAAAATTAACTTGAAGACTTTTTAAAAAAAACATGAATAGAAATAGTAAAAACCGTGAAAACATGATTGTGTTTTCATAATAAACTATTATATGAATTATCTTATTAACAACAAATGATAGTTTAACAAGTGAACCAAATATTATTAAATAATAAGCTATTTAAAGATTTTAATGATAATAAATTATATAAAGTACGATAAAAATATCACATGATTGAAAATAAAATTTGTAAAAGAACTAATACCATTGTTCAAAAAGGTGTGTCTAAATAAACCTTCTGTACGTGCTAAATGAACTCCACTTTATTAATCAATTTCAATCAATTTATTTTTTAATATATTTTAAGTATTAAAACAACTATTTGACAAGTGTATTGTCTATCCTACAAAAGGAGGTTTGAAAAACAAAGGATGTCATAACTTAGTGTAGCAAAAGAAAACACATTGAAACCTCGTAAATGCATACATCTACCGATGCAAACGAGTTGAGCATTTGTCGAGTAACTACTGTGTCGAGCTAAAGCGAAATGTTTATAATGTTTATAAACATATTCGTAACTTCTTTGAAGCAAAAGGAAGCGTCGAAACCTCTAAAACGTATATATCTATTCATGCAAACGAATGGAACATTTGTTGAGTAACTATAAGCATACCGTGTCGAGCTCAAGATTAATGCCAAACAACAAATATAATGTTTACAGATATATCCAAAATTTTCAAACAAAGTTCAAACCCAACTTGAGCTTCACTCAACTCATTTGTAATCGTATTTCAGTCACTTTTGCTAGTGAACTCATTCAAAGCAAATAGCACAAATACCATACAAGCAGAATGCAGTAAGTGCATGGTTATATAGAGAAAACTGCGTATTGTCAGGTCAAAAAAATGCCAGAAACAAACTGCGTTCAATCGCGCAAAAAACATAACAAATATCGAAACTTAAACGTAGAATACAATCATGTGTGTTTATATCATGGGTTCACCAAAGGCTACTTGACCTATTATAAGATTTAATCCGCTTGGTGAAAATGCAAGTTCGATGTTTACTATTGCAGATGCAGAGCACAAATTGAATGCAACAAACACTCATCCAGCAAATACAAAACCAGAGATCAAGCGCTCGATATTTCTCAAAAGACAGAATTTCCCTGGCTCATCAAACTGTAATTACAAGATCCCGACTTAGAAGCAACCAAAAGGATAACAGCATGCCACTATTATCACATGAAATCGTAGTCATCAAAACCATCGTAGCCAGCATTTACAACAGCTTCATCGTCCGGCTTATCGACTAGAAGTTGTTTCTTCTTTCCCCCTACAAAACGAAACATACAAAAACTAATTATCTTTCCGAAAATCAAGATTTATGACGACATACAAAATGCGGTGGTTTGGTTTATAGGTATGGGTAGGGATGAGCAGAAAAAACTTGTTTGCCATAACCGGAACCAAACCGAAAATGAGCGACTGTTTATTTTCCAAGCCGGTTCTCGGTTCCTATAATTCAATTTTCCGTTCCACTAGGTTCATCCGATTTTCCATTTTTCTTAGTAAAAATCGAGAAAAAACCAAAACCGGACTGGTTTATTTTCAGACCAGTTCTCGGTTCTTAATTTTGGGCACTTCTGGTTTTTTAGGTTTGGACCGGTTCCGGAACCGAGCTCATCCATAGGTATGTGTATGACATCTAGAAATGAATACCAAAAAATTGTGAAATGAGAATCCCTCAAACCCAGAAAGGGGGCCGGATTTATAAAATGATACCCGTCTCCATTTCATACTCCTATCAAACCGATATCCATAGTTATTCCCGACTAAAAACCAAACGGCACCTATACAATAAACCCTCTGTTTTTGCATCATTTTTGGTATGGGATTGTTTTCACAGAGTTGAAAATCAGTTTATTTGACCTAAAATGCATATTTCATAGTCACCTCACCTACCACCTCCAATTTTACAGTGAATTACTTCGATCCGAAATTAAAACAACCAGGCATAGGTGTAGTCCTTTAAGCAAGTCAGGTGACTTATGTTATTGCCCCGAATAGAAAAAAATAAGTGAAATCAGACTCCATGCTTTGTTTTCTGATGTTGTCCACTTGCTACGAATTCTTATCATGATTTTGCTGAGATGTTAGTTTTGCTTGATTAAATAGAAGTTATTCATTAGTAATTGCATCAGAGCAACATAGTAGTTAATCTCAACGTTCATATCTTAATAATCTTAGAAAGATCACCTTTTGCTGCTTAATTGAATCAATAATAGAACAGCCAAAAAAATATGCAAAAAGCTGAAAAGGGATCTACCTGTCTTCTTTTTACCAGCAGCAGCTTCTTTTTCTGCTTTTAGTTTTTCATTCGCAATGGCAGTTACAGTAGAAGCAACTTCTTTTGCATCTGCAGCTTTTAGGGAAGTCATCGACAATCTCATTACATGCTTAAGTAATCCAATATAATGAAAGCTTTTCTGCAATCAGAGGTGAACAAGCTGGGTCGTGTATTGTTTATACCATCAAAAAAACAGAAAACTATAAATGTAACAAATTCAATATACCTCGTATGGCCGGAGTTTATTAGAAATGAGTTCCGCGTATTCTGTAAAGTCGCTCTCTGATTTTGGAATAAAATTATCGATGGTCTTGTCATCACTCTTCTTACTGCCAAAAAGTTCTGCTGTGTTTTTGTAATCCGCTTCCTCCACAAGCCTTTAAAAAAGAGAACCACAAAAAAACTTCCAGTCATAACTCATAACCCTATAACAGAGTGACAGACTCATATGGTACTGAGATGTGACGGGGCAGAATGCAACTGCCCGTAGATGCAAGCCATTGTGCTCTGTCGTAAAAATAATCAATTGCCAACTTATATGCGAGCCTACATATTAGATGGCCGTATATTCATCTAGCCAGCTCATAATTGATAATTTGTAAGAGCTTTCTCATCAACTCAGGTCAGATTATTTTTTATAGGCACATCAACTCAGGTTCAGATTGATAATTTGCAAGAGCTTTCTCATCAACTCAGGTCCGGATTGTTTTTTATAGGCACATGACAGGGCAGGATCTCTATATTTTATTAAACATAATGATAGGAATGTAAACAGCACCAGGTGCCATCACTTTGTACAAAAATCTATCTCTATGTTACTGAAACGATAGATTAGAAGTTTAAAGATGATAACAGTATAATTTTTCTTTTAAAAAAAAGGCTCAAAAGTGAAAAAAAACCAACCAACAATTTCAGGACATGATTCCTAGTATCATTATAGAAATGTAACTATCAAAAGGGTAAAGTCAAGAGTATGCAAAAAAAGATTTGATGGAATACACAAATATAACCATCTTGATATAATTTCGTTATATACAGTTTTTATATAAAAAATTCATTGTTAATTCTTTGGAAAGAAGATAATAATTCATACACTGAAAGAAGTAATAATCAGCCAATGAATATCATAAAGAGGATTTAAAAGTTAAAACACTCACCTTTGTTGTCGAAGCTTCTCTGCTACAGGATCTAGTGGCACCTCTTTTGCTACTTCAACAGCCTTCCCTTTTTCTTTGGCTGTTTTGGTTGTGGACTTCTTCGGGGCCTTCTCTGGAGGGGGTGCAGTGACTGGTGGCTGATATACATGCACAGAAAAACAGCAACGGTAAGTATATCAGAAAAATGAAACGAGTATACTGGAAATTCTTAGTAGAGTAACAATATTCCACCATAGAATTACAAAACTAATAAAAGAATTATCCGATCAAGGGTTGTTTTATCCACAGTTTCATGTAACAAGACATATTACTCTCCGCTCCAATGTACAAAGTTTTTTAGCTTTATATGCTCCAACTCAAGTAACAGATAAATACAACACAAGCAAATTTCTTTCCAATTTTTATATGACCATCTTCCAATCAATAAACTAAACCGAACATAAAGAAAGCATAGTGTACCGGAGCAGGTTCATCTTCATCTTCCCATGAAACTTTTACATCATTTTCATCAACATCTTCGTCATCCCACATGCTTTTAGGCTCCTTTTTGATAACCAGTGGGGCCGGCTCATCCTCTGACATATCCAAACCACAAAATACATTTTAACAGTTAATAAAGACAAGAGGATACATATATAGCACAAGAAAAGAATATGTTCTGTCTAACTTGAAGCAGATTTCTCTATGACAAATTAATCTAACAAAAGTCGCTACAACACATCAAATGCAGTAATTCACAACTCTAACTGAAATAACCAAAGAAAGAAGCAAGTGGAGTTTCTCATCGGATGTTAGAGACCACACAAGCAATATTGTGAAATGAGCCTGTAAACTAAGATCAACTATACCCTAGTTCAAAAAAATAAACACCATCTGCAATTAACATTCCGCCACCACTCATCAATACTAACTAGTTATTGACTAAACAAAAGGCTACTCAAATCCAGCAGTGAAAATTTTTACTCTCACCATGCCATCAAAAATTGCAACAATTGACTTTCCCAAATGTTAAATATACCTTTCAATAATGACAACTTGATAATCTTATAGAGTATAGACTCAAATCAACGTCATCGGATTTTACACCAAGGCAACAGGGAACAACAAAAATCAACTTGGAAACCTCCTAAAGAACAAAACTTTGGGATTTCATAGCACAAAATGAAATTTTGCATAATTTCTAGGGTTTTAGAGTAATTTTTTATGGTTATCGATCGTCCACCATACAAGTCCCCAGGATAGGATTCTAAATTGTTTTCTTATACAACTGAAAAATATAACAAAATGAATGCACATATCATTACCAAATACAAAAAGATTTTTCATCGAACAGGATATGGAGAAATAAGGGAATTCTAAATGAACATAGTTTCCTCATGCTCTCGTCTAGTGACACTGCAATGGTTTGTGAATGCATAAAATCTAAATGCATTTGCATCAAAGGATTCGAAGGCCCAAAACTGCTTCAATGGTTGATGAGCATCTGTCATTGCTAACGCTCGACCGGTACAATCATTCTAAACTATAAATCTTTTGCTTTATGATATTCACATTTAACTTAAGACGAACAAAAGATCAATGTTTCATCTAGCTAATAAACAACATCAGCAAATCTAGAGAAAGAGAGCTACTATATTTAGTGTTAATTTAAACCATGGCTTTCAGGAGACTTTCCATAATATAAGAAAACAACAATACCATGCCAAAACTTGGTTTCTAAACCAATTTGGAATTATACAAAGTCCCGAACAACCATGACAACTAAAATGCCATCACAATTCTTAAAGAAAATAAATTAATATGTATAACCTATTGACCGCTTCAACAAAAGAACATGTTTTTGATCCTACAGTTATTGATTTGCTAGGCTACAAGAATTTTAGCAAATGCTATTCAGCCAAGAAGAAAACTCAGAAATAAGCTTAAAATCTAATTTGTTTCTTCTTCATCATTCTTGATGAAATTCTAGTGATTCCCAACTCCCAAGGCTGCAAGATTTTTAGCAAATGTTACTCAGCCAAGAAGAAAACTCAGAAATAAGCTTAAAATCTAAATTTATCTTCTTCATCATCTTTATGATTCAAGCTTAGTGATTCCCAAGGTTATAAGATTTTTAGTAAATGTTATTCAGCCAAGAAGCAAATTCAGATATAAGCTTAAAAATCTAATTTGTGTCTTCATCGTTCTTGATGGATTCGAGCAATAGTTGCAATGACAAGAGTTATAATATCATGCCATGATTATAACACAACTACACAAGCAATATAACTAAGTAATAAATGCAAATAAAATTATCTCCATGATTATTAACCCAAGTACCCAACACTATAGATGTATGTGTGTGTGTGAGGAAGAGATTAGTTATTTACCCCAATCCTCCATCTTCTTTGGGCTTTCCTTGCTCTTAAATAATAAACTGTAGTCTACCGAGCAATTTTCAGAGATAAACAAATCCTGCTTAACAAGACCAAAAACGATTAATGTAACTTGATATGAGAAGAATTATTTGCTTTCTTGGGGAACAAGCTTCACAACATTAATACACCATCATAATAACATTAAAATTCAAAATTGCCTCCAACTTCAACTTGCAGTAATCAAATCTAATTTAGCATTGACCCAACTGTTACATGTTGATGAGTCACACTCTAACCTCAATTAAAATTAAAACCTACTTGACAGATGGTCGGAAGATACATATCAATGTCATATACACAAACTATCTATTTCGTAATCGATCCCTATAACTGTGGTATTCAACAATTTAATTGCATAACCAATTACCAGATTCTGAAATTACGGTTCATACCCATTGATTCCATATACGATTCTTGATTTGTTTTAGATGTAATTGAGATATATACTGGAACAGACGGCAGGATCTTTCACGTTTAGAAGAAAAAACCAAGACGATAAACCTTGCTAGGGCAGAGATTTAACACTCGCTCCACTCAAAATTTACTGAAATATTCCACAAATTTCTGTTCTTTTTTAATACAAGTCTCTAAAAAAAATCATAAAATTACATAATAAGAAGAACGAATTGGTACCTGAAGGCGGCGCTGTGACGACGGAGATACGGCGAGAGTTCCAAGGGCTGCGAAGAACAGAGGGAGATGACTTGTAGAATGGATTTTGATTTTAGCGTTAGGGTTTTAACATGGGTCGGGTCGGGTATAATCAATACCCTTTTAAAAACGGTTGATTCTACACAAAATTGTATATAATAATATAATAAAAGTAAAAAACGCGTTATATAATTTTGACTAAATTACATAAATGGTCTATGTGGTTTATATGAAGTTACGGTTTTGGTCCCTGAAAGAATTTTATTACACCACAAGTCCCTAAAATCGAAAAGTTGTAACATTTTGGTCCCTGAAACTAACGGCAAAAAAAAAAAAACTTTTGGCCTGGCGGTAAGAGGGTGGAGTTGTAAGCGAGAGGTCACGGGTTCGATCCCCGTCGGAGGCAAGTTGAAATTTAGGTGGGGTAAGTAAGCCTGGAGGTAAAGGTGTAGTTTAGGAGTAGGAGTAGGATAGTTTGCCGTTCAAAAAAAAATTAGTTTCAGGGGCATTTTTGTCCTTTTGAATTTCAGGGACCATTTATATACATATCATACTTTCAGGGACCAAAATGTTAATTTCTTTTTAAATTTAATTTAATTTTCATAGTTTATATATATATATATATATATATATATATATATATATATATATATATATATATATATATATATATAGGGGTTTGGGTTCAATGGAAAACCACTATGCACCTGAAAACTATGGAAACCTATGCAAACCGTCCGATTTGGTGCATTTCATGAAAAACGCGGTGGCATTATCGTAAATAAGGTGATGCATCACGCGGGATTTGATGCATCATGCGGGATTTTGATGCATCACGCGGGGAATTTGATGTATTTGTGGTGGTGCAGTGCGGTTTTCACAAGTCTTCAGGTGCATGAGGGTTTTCCATTGAACCTCCCTATATATATATATATATATATATATATATATATATATATATATATATATATATATATATATATATATATATATATATATATATATATATATATATATATATATATATATATATATATATTGTGTTTCTTTCTTTTGGTAAATTAATTATCCAAATATAACATTTTATTTTTTATTCCTTTTGTTTTAATTATTAATTTTTATTTGTATGTTTATTGTTATTATTAAGGTTAGTTTTTTTTTAATGTATTACTATAATTATTTATTTAATATCATATATGATATACATGGTTTATTTTTTTTCAATTATTTATTGAGAATCCAAATCTTTATCTATTCTTTTTTTCATTTAAGAAAAATAAAAACTAGTTGTAATTTTTTTTCTTTCAGAAAATCTAAAACCGAAATGATTTATTTCTTTTCTCTATTCAAAAAAGTTCAAAATAAGGACGTATTGAAACTTTTTTTTCGTTTGGAAAAAAAATACAATCAAAATGGTTCGTAGTTTCTTCATTCCAATTACTTAATAAAAATTTTAATTTTAAATGGTTTAAAAAAATCAAGAATTGGAATTGTTAATCACTTTTTAGTAAAAAAAAGATTATAATTTCGAATGGTTTGTTGTTTTTTATTGGAAAAATTGAAGTTTTATTGATTTTTTTATCTACATTTAATTAAAAATCAGAATGGTTTTTTGTTTGAAAAAATCAAAGATCATAATGGTTCACCGTTTTTTGATCAAAAAATTAAAATAAAATAATAACCATTCTTAATTTATTTTGTTTTGTTACTAAAAAGCGATAAACCATTTCAATTCTTGATTTTTTTTCAAACAAAATAAACGTAAATAAAATAATCAATAAAACTTTAATTTTTTCAATAAAAAACAACAAACCATTCGGAATTTAAAATTTTTTTTTACTAAAAAGCGATGAACCATTCTAACTAGCTGAATACCTGTGCGTTGCTCGGGTGATGTGTGATGAAATTAATATTTATACTTAATTTTTGAACGACAAATTAATCTACTCCTATTCCTAAACTACCATTTTGTCCCAAATGGGGACTTCAGAAGTTACTTTCACTGCCTAAATTCCAACTTGTCTCCGACGGGAGTCGAAGCCGTGATCTGACACTTACACGTAACCTCTCATACCAAATGGGCTAAACCCCATTGGTATTAATAATTAATTGATGATTTGATGACACAACAAAAATCTGTTTTTTTAAGAAAATTGTATATTGTTTGTGAAAAAATGTTACTTATATTAATCATTAATATTAATTATTACACATAATTATATTTGAAGTCTATAAATATCTAGTTTAATACATGTGAGTTGATTAAAAGACTGATTTTAGTTAAAAAAAATCATGTATAAGAATGAAGTATATAGAAAAAAATAATAATAATTTACAATAAAATGAAAACTCATCATTTTTCTATCAACTAATATACAAACACGTATTTGCAAAGTATTACTTAATTACAATATCGTCTAACATAATTTTATATAACAATTTATTCAAACCAATTAATAAAATGTTATCAAAGAAAAGCAGTTATTATAAAAAAAATTTAATTTATATTAATAAAATCACATTGAACAATTTAAATGGCAAATGACATATCCCATTGTTTTATACTTTTATCTATAAACTAAAATTTTAATCTATATTAATTAATATATATATTTATAGATGAAAAATTTAGAATAATCAACTATTCATAATTATTTTATAAAGGTATAAAAATAATAATTTTGAATAACTAATGTTTAATTGTAATTTGTATATGTAAATAAATATCTCATTATTTTATGCAAGTTTGTTAGTTTGATAGGATTGTTGATGTTATCCCATTATAATTTGAATTTTAACAAATTATATTGCGCCAAATCAGCAACCTTAATTTTCTCAATTTTAACCAATCATATTGTTCCAAATCAGCCTTAAAAATAGGAATTTCTACCAATAATATTGTGCCACGTGAGCATTTTTCTCACTGCTCCGTCAGCAATATATATATATAATTCTTGATTTTTTCAGACCATTTAGAAATAAAAATTTAGTAACTATTTGCAATGAAGAAACTACGAACCATTTTGATTATATTCTTTTTTCCAAACGAAAAAAAACTCCAACACGTCCTTATTTTGAAAATTTTTGAATGGAGAAAAGACATAAATCATTTTGATTTTAGATTTTCCAAACGAAAAAAATTATAACTAGTTTTTATTCTTCTTAAATAAAAAAAAAGAATAGAGAAAGATTTGGATTCTTAATAAATAATTGAAAAAAAATGAATCATGTATATCATATATAATATTAAATAAATAATTATAGTAATACATATAAAAAAGTTAACATTAATAATAACAGTAAACATATAAATAAAAATTAATAATTAAAACAAAAGGAATATAAAATACAATGTTATTATTTGGATAATTAATTTATAATATATATATATATATATATATGTGTGTGTGTGTGTGTGTGTGTGTGTAATATGGTTCGAGAGAGTACCACTTGTTACGCAGCGCACCAGAAGGTACCACGCTTAAATATATGTTTTCTGAAAAAAAAAATTTCACAAACATGTTTTAATTTAAATTATAAAGATCATATGTGAATCTCACATGCATTCACATCTCATAGCTCCTAAAAAATGATGTGAACACACACTTTTATAATTTTGAATGTATGTGAACACGTATTTATGTGATGCGTGTTTTCATGCACTTAAAGTGTTCGGATTTGCGTGAAATTTACATATGATCTGTGTAACGTTAATTAAAACATGTTCATGAAAAAAAAATTCAAAAAAATTACTTTTAAGGTGAGCTGCATAATGAGTGGTACTCACTTGAACCTATATATATATATATATATATATATATATATATATATATATATATATATATATATATATATATATATATATATATATATATAGGGATGGGATCCATTGTGAACAAGTTATTCGTTGTGAACGTTGTGAACAAATAAAAAAAATACATTTAATCATTCATATATATCAACAAGTGTTTGTAATATGATTCATATGATTCAAAATGTTCATAGAAGTGTCTATTTAAGATTCAGAACATTCAAAAGGTTCATAGTACGTAGTTTTTATAACAAGATGCACAAGATGCATAAGATTCAACAAGATTCATGATATTCGACAAATTAATTGGATTCAATAAAATCCATAGGATCCAATAAGATTAATGAGTTAATAGAAGGGTTCGGTAGTATTTTCAACAAGATTCATAAGATTCAAAAGTTATTTTATGGTTGTTCACAATGTTCACAACGAACAAAGTGTTCACAAAAGATCCTTAGTCTATATATATATATATATATATACATATATATATATATATATATATATATATATATATATATATATATATATATATATATATATATATATTGAGGCTCAATTGAGAACTTTTATGCATCGAGAACCTCGAGGAACTTTTGTGCATTAGATAATCTATCAAGGGTGCACAAAGGGCATTTAGGGAAAACTAAAGATATGATAATTAATTTATTTATAAAAGTCAGTAAAAGATAATTAGGAGTTACATTTTGAATTAAAATCTCATATTAACTACATTCCTAATTTTCCTCCCCGTTTCTCTCTCTCTCTCTCTCTCTCTCTCTCTCTCTCTCTCTCTCTCTAATCGTGTTCTTCATGATTTTCATAGTGATGAGGATTTGAAGACGAAGTTTAACGATGAACAACGATGATGATGAACATGAACAAGAGATGCAACCGATGATGATTATGAAGAACACGATGCATAGATGGATGATGAACGATTAATAATGATGATGCATAGATGGATGATGAACGATTAATAATGATGATGCATAGATGGATGATGAACAATGACGATACATAGATGGATGATGAACGATGAACAACAAAAAATGATTATGCATAAATGGATGATGAACAATGACGATGCATAGATGAATGATGAACAAGTTGAACACGATGCATAGATGAATGAAGAATATGAACGACGAACACGACGCATAGATGAATGATGAACAAGTTGAACACGATGCATAAATGAATTTGTGTATTTTTTTTTTGTTAAATGCATCTTTTTTGAACACGATGCATAAATAAACACGATTACGACGAAATGTATCGATCTCCATCATCTTTTTTGAATTTGTGTAATTTTTGTTAAATTTGGAAATGTATCAATTGAATTTATTTAGCATTTATTATTTGCTTATTTGTTGAAATATTAAATTTAATGAGGTATGCACATTCCCCAAAATGGCCTTCCTTGTTTGTTTCTATGATGCACAAGATGCATCAAATTGTCCAACTATTTACCCTTTTGTCATTAATTTAATTCATACAATTTTTTGATCTAATGGATGATATGAGTTCTTTTGTACCTCGGTGCATATATATATATATATATATATGAAAACTATGAAAATTAAATTAAATTATAAAAAGAAAGTAACATTTTGGTCCCTGAAAGTATGATATGTACATAAATGGTCCCTGAAATTCAAAAGGACAAAAATGGACATGAAACTACAACCGCCGTTAGTTTCAGGGACCAAAATGTTACAACTTTTCGATTTTAGGGGCTTGTGGTGTAATAAAATTCTTTCAAGGACCAAAACCGTAATTTCATACAAACCATAGGGACCATTTATGTAATTTAGTCTATAATTTTTATCATTATAAATATATTATTAATTAAACATTTAAATAGGTCTATTTAATAATCAATATTACTTGTATTTCAACTAAAATTATAGAAAGACATGTTTAATATATTGATTTTGTAAACTAAATATAGTGTTGTAACACTCACTAACTACTTCTCAATGTCATGTAAATAACACGTCAACAGAAATATATTATAATAATCCTTAATTGTTCCGAATGTAAACACGTAGAAACCCCGATAATTATACATACTAACACTTGTGAAACTTAAACACACCGTTTTGGTGTGTAAAATTACACTAAGGTCCCTGTAAATTAAAGTTAATAACAAAAAGATCAATATCAAATTATCAATTACAAAATATTCCTCTGCGTTTTGATGTGTAAAATTACACGAAGGTCCTCTGTGTTTTGATATGTAAAATTACATTAAGGTCCCTGTAGTTAGAAGTTAATAACAAAAAGTTTCCTATCAATTACTAAAGGTCCTTGTGGTTGCTGAGTAAAGTGTAAATGCATGTTATTTTGTATTTCGGTTTTTATTTTCGTATCACAAGATGCATATAAATATCAACTTTCGTAATTCAAAGTTTTTGTGTAAAAAAAAAGAGGCTTTATATAAAAAAACAAACATGTTTTTTATGTTTTTACGGTATAGCCTCTCCGAGTTTTTTTTACCAATAAAATCCTCAAATTATTTATTTGTCTGTGATTTTCGAATTTTTTTTTTGCCAAAAAACTCATTAAGTTTTAGGGCTTTTCATGACGAAAAAAAAATGAAAACATGTTTATTTTTTTCTGTGGAAAATACAGGATTGATTATGAGAAAAACAAGTTTTTTTCCAAAAATCAGAAAGAAAACAATAACATTCATGGAGACATGAAATCACAAAAAATTGAAAACGTGTTGTTTTGTTCGTATAAAACCCTAAAAAAGCAATATTATTTAGACATCATCAATTGAGTTAAACCAAATTCGTAAAAAAAACTTGTAACCCACTAATGCTTAAATACACAAATGCACTGACGATGTTATCATCACTAAACATGTATTTATTTCTTAACATCAAAGTTTATCTTAATCAATAAAAACTACATATTAATGACGGATACACGCAACAACGCGCGGGCAACATAACACTAGTTTTAAACATTAATTTACATTATAAGTCACGGAAATCCCTGGTTAAGCTACGCAATATCTGAAGTACATATATACACTCCCCAAAAATATAACTACCTCTAAGAAAGGTAGCTAATACCCTGAACTCTGCGGATGTAAACCTATTTGGGTCCAGCAGGCCTACTAGAACTCTAGTCACCTGAGATACACACATTTAAAACACACGGTCAGAATGCAAGTGTTAATAGTACGATTATGAAAACTCAGTAAAATAGTAAACTCAGTAGTAAAGTGTTCAGCGTTCTCTACTGAACAAGTGAGATCCCACAAGGTAGCTCAGAATAGCTACTCAACCCGTGTGGACGAATCCACGTACCCAAATCCCTCGACCGCACAAAGCAATCTTCAGGAACTCAAAAGGGAATCAGGAGCGACCCGACCCTTGCCCAGCCGCGCGGTTTAATATCTCGGTAGCTCATGTGTCCTATATCTCATATAGTACAACACAATTCACAATAAAGCTCGGTAATACATGCATGATAATATCTCAGTATAAAACTCATATAAAACTCATGATGACCTCGTAAGAAAGCTCAGTAAAAGATCATGCAAGAATTAAATAAATAATCGCACATGTATCTCAGAAAAACATGCAAACTAACCTGACCCTGAAAGCTCACTCCTCAAGTCTCGATTCCTTACTGGATCTCAATCCTATCAACTCGAGACCCTGGAATCACAATATAACAATTCGATATCACAAACACAGCTCAATAACTCTACACACGAATCCCAAGTAACACACACAAGCTCAAACACCTAGACACACACCCCGCGCAGCCCAAACCCTAACCCTAATCCTAGTCGGATTGCGGTCGCGCTCCATGTCGCGATTGTGTTCATCACAACGCGGCCCGAGCCCGACCCTCGACCGCCTGCGATCTCATCGCGCCCACGACAACGTGCCCCCCCCAAGAACATCACGGCCCGCAATCCCATGATCGCGGTCGCGCTTACGGTCGAACAGAACCAGGTATGCATAGTTTCATCAAAGTTAGGGGATTTAATCCCCAACTCGATTTCCAGCCCATAAAATTCTACGAATTTACCCCAAAATAGCTCCATAACACATATAAACTCAATTAAACCCTTTAACAACCACTAACAATTCAAAATCCAAAATTTGGAGCTTAAACTTACTTGCAAAGTAGTAAACAACATGGTTGGCTATTTGGAGCTCCAATCCTAATCTGAACCTTTAATTGTTATAGATGGTTGTTGTTCCAGATAGAACTACACACACACCCTAATACTCTGGTTTGGATCTAAAGAATGAAGGCAACCAAGTAAGTAGGTGTCTCATTTATACGTTTTGGTTGTAACTCGGTCTGATACCCAATTCCCGATCCCGTTATCATAAAACACAAGTTTAAATCACCGGGTCCCAAATTACAATAATAACATTTATCAGGATATTTTCACACTGTTCCTACCCTGTTCACAGCAAAACTACACCGTTTCGTACGAAGGTCTTCAACCCCACTTGCTCCATCCTCTTCGTTATACAATATTTGTGTGTTGTATAGGGTTCTTTTGGTTTCTTTTTTTTTTCTTTGGTCCATCGAAGATCTACATCTCCATCAATTTCCACTACAATTTCTAAAACATCGATTTGTTTTGTCACGATCGATCAACATCCTCATCGATTTGTTGCAGATTGCTCAAAATTTATTGGGAAGAGGCAGAGTTCGACACCGGCAAGTGGAGTCGGAGGGTGTGCCTACGGGGAATAGGTTCTTGCCTGTCACACCCTGCTACCCTGGTTGGCAGCAAGGCGTGACGAGTGCGGAAGCGCAACCATAATCATATCGAATGACCACTATATGGACATTTTCAGAAAATACATCGATTTAACTTAAAAATAAGGAATGTTCTACAAGCCAACGTGAAATGTAAATAGTTCGCAAAATACAGAGATTCGAGTACATAATTAAAAGGTTTATAACAATGCAGATAAATCTCTGTTGGTTGATGAAAATATTGCGACTCCAAAATATTCGGAAGCCTCAGCTTGCTACCGATGAATGCACATGTCTTAATTACCTGAAAATACATGCTAAAATACGTCAACAAGTTGTTGGTGAGTTCATAGGTTTACACGAAAAGACCAATTGTATGGACATTAACAGATGAGTTGAATTTATAAAGCATAAATTCCATGTATGTATTACATAAGCCATCATACATGACACCCGGTAGATCTATCCACAATATATTCGTGCTTACAAAAAAATATAATTAAAGGTTCATGATATGAGGGCTAATGGATCCACATAAACACATGTGTAATACATATAAGAAATAAACAGTTTTGATGTTCATATGAAAATAGTGCATGTATTTCCACCCCAATAGATAGTGAAAATAGGGGCTATAACTCACCATAAGTTAATGGTAAAATTGAGCGTTAAAACGAAGGTTTGCGTTGTTGATGAGTGATGACACCGGACGCGTTTAACCGAGTCCCAAATGATATGAGGGACTTAATAACTCCCATATATATATATATGATAATATGTATGTATAAAGGTGGAGTGAAAGATTGGTCTTCTGTTTATAGAGAAAGTTTAAGTCTTGCAAAGTGGAGGTGGAGTGAAGTGTTGGATAAAATGAAAGAAGATGGTGAAATGAAAGGAGGATGGTGAAATGATTTGATTTAGATGGGTTGTGTAATTATAAAATTGAAGTGAAAAGCTAGTATTGTACTAGCTATGGCTGGATTTCTTTTTAAAGATATTATCATGTATTTTCATTTTTTTTTGTATAAATATATTTAGAATGTATTCTTGTATTTCCCTTTTTATGTAAATTCATAAATACTTTTGAATGCATTTGTTTAATGAATTGTTTTAGTCTTGCATAATTAATGTTAAGTAAGTGTATTAATGCATAATTAGTGTTACTAATATTAATTTAATTATGTACTTAGTTGAATTAATCCATTGTATCACAAATCGATTGGATTAATTAATTTGCCGATTTATCGCACCAATGAAATTGTTTCTAATTGACTTGAATTTCCTTATGAACTTTGTTAATCACCTTGTTGTTAATGATCACTGATTATGTTATAACTTGCTAATAAATACTGATTAGGTCATAGATGCTAACCTGGTTTAGTGCCGGATGTTACATCGTCGATGGTGGGGAAGGGGTAAAGTATGATGGAACTCCTCCACTGAAATATCTACATCATCGATTTGTTTTTTCACGGTCAATCGACATCTCCACCTAGGGGTGTTATTCCGGCGGGTTAATTGGGTATCGGGTTATTCGGGTTTGAGTGTGTGGGTTAGCTACCCGAACCCGAACCAAATAAGGGAACAGGTAAATCGGTTTCGGGTTAAATGGGTATCGGGTTATTCGGTTTGGGTTAAATGGGCTATTCGGTTTTGGTATAAAAAATGAAATCATTAACAAAACGAGTTAAATAAGTTGGGTAATTCGAGTAAAACGGGTTAAATTGTTTGAGTATCAAAGATGGGTATTTACATATTTAGCATTCTATGTATAAACAATACTGGTTATGATTAGGGTTTATTATGAGAAAAACCAACATGTTTTCACGTTTTTTGCGTTTTCGTCCCTCCATGTTATTTTTTTCCATAAAAAACCTCAAGTTATTCTTTTCTTATTGGTTTAGTGAAATTTGGACATTAGAACCCGGTTTTTCAAGTTTTTAAAACCCGGTTTTTCAAGTTTTTAAAACCCGGTTCACAAATTATAACCGGGGTCTAATGTCCAAAATTTCACTAAACCAATAAGAAAAGAATAACTTGAGGTTTTTATGGAAAAAAATAACATGGAGGGACGCAAACGCAAAAAAGTGAAAACTTGTTGGTTTTTTTCATAATAAACCCTTATAATTATAAACATATAAAAAAATGAAAAATATATATTAAACGGGTTATTCGGGTACCCGAATAAGCATGAATCCTACTCGTAAACCGAACCGAATTACTTATTTTGGTACCATTTAACCCGAATAAGGAACCCAAAAACCGAATACCCCGACCCATTTAACCCGATTAAGGTTCGGTTCGGGTGGGTTATTCGGGTTCGGTTATTTTGCACACCCCTATCTCCACCGATTTGCCGCAGGTCGCTCTAATTTGTGCTGAAAAAGTCAGAACTAGGGCTGCATATTGCTCTAATTTATGTATAGCAATCTATAGATTTGTACTGTCATGGTTTTCTGATTCGATGCACGCATTTTTTCTTTAGTTTTATGCTTTCCTAATTGCTAATTGAAATCATCTACCTCATTCTTATAAATAGGCTCATCTTACAGTTCATCTTACTTTTTTAGGGTTGCGTTTTCCCCACTGGTCCATCATAGATCCACAACCGCATCAATCTCCTCCACTACAATCTCTACATCTCCATCCATTTTTTCAGCTCTTGTAATCTGATTTGCTGCAGGTATTTTTTTTCTTTCGGTTTATGCTCTCCTAATTGTTAATTGAAATCGCCTCTTTCACAAAATGCAAATTCACTCCACATTTGCAAGTGTGGTAGTAATTGATATTGTTGTGTGATGCTTTAATTAATTGGAGATGATTTCAAAGAATGGTCTTTGAAGTTCTTTTTAAATTTGTCATGAGCTGGTACAAAGTTGGTATTGTTGTGTCATCACTGGCATGTATCTATTAAAATTAAAAATGGTTTTGACTCTTTATGTATCAATGCTTTCCCGTCAATGCCATGAATGATATTATAGTTTGTAATGAAAATTGCGATGAACTGGTATTGTTGTCTGATTCATTTATTGCACATGATTTGAACTTCTTACAAATGATTGCTTTCCTGTCGTCACCATGATGATTTGTGCTAAAGTGAAGTTTGTGTGATCAATTTGTCTTACCTAATAGACAGTTTAAATTAAGATGTGTAAGCATTGAATTATGTTGAAAACAATGATAAATATATGAAATCAAGAATCTGATTCAACAAAAAAAAAAATTGAAGGTGGGTTGGTTGGTGATTTAATTAACAAGCCTGTAGTAGCAATAATCATCAAGCTTGATCAAAAAGTGGTGGGCAACAAGACTTTATGAAAGCATGATTATATTGGCTACATGGTCAAGCTAAGTAACTTTGGCTTCAAAATTATCCTCTCCAACTAAAATTAAAGATGACATGCTCACATCAACATGTTTGCACGGAGGTGGTAATTCCGGCCATTCAAACAAATGAGCCGATGACCATAAGACAAATTCTATTGAAATTTTTTTCGAAAAATCAATTATCTAATACATCATCTTCTAGAATTTAATTTTACTTTTTTAGATAAACATGTTTTATCTTAGGTTTTTACTATGGGTCGTTTTTATTCGTCCCACCCACTCCATTCTATTTCACCATACCAAATGTCCCCTATAACATCACCTAGGAAACATGTGAAATTAAGGATGCAAGCATGAACCACCCAATAAGAAAGAGGGGATGACTGCAAAAGTTATTAGCTAAACGACCAAAGAAGGTATATAATATACTGTCTGGAGCCTTAGTTTTCTATGAAATGAACAAGTACTTGGTATTGTTTTCAACTTTGGGACCGGACGTGACATACGGACACTTATTGGTTATATTTCCTACTTCTTTAATATATGTATCCGTATTTATGCTTTAAATAAGTGGTGACTACATGAATGTGATTTCTCGTGCTTCTAATATTTTTTACTTCACCACATAGAGTTTCCTCGTACGATTTGCATTTTTATAGGTACAAATGGAATTAGGACAATGATCTTAGTTTGGATAAAAGGCACAACGAAGTAGGTTAAAAAGACTGTTTCTATTGTGATCGTCACTGGCATAAAATGTTACATAACTTTCACACTGGATTTTTAATGGCACTTATAGTTTTATGTTTAGTTTGTTTTGATTTCATAGATTCTCAGAGTCATCAACTCATAAAAAATAAAACAAATTAAACGACAAGTCGATGATCTTATTTTTTGCATCGATGGGTGGTTCAATATAATTGTCTGCTTACTTTTATTTTACTATTTTGATTTAGGTAATTGTAACCTTGACTTTGGCATAGGAAGTGACTCATTTAAGCTAATATCATAGTTCAATTCTTGGTTATTTGGTCATCTTTACTGCATTTTTTTATACAACAACTACATTTATACTAAATAACCTGTTTTGTGAATTTGTGTAAAAAATTGGTGCTTTCCTTTTACTCATTGATGATTCCGATAATATACGAAACTTTAGAAATGGTTGTTTTTATGTATGGTATTGGTATGCCAATTTGTTTATCAAGGAGTGTTCTATACTTATTTCAGCATAGGAATGTTGTTCTTTTCATATTTATTTTGGGAATTCACACATTTATATTTATTATATTAGTACACATATTATTCATTTTTATTCTTTTCACTTCCTTTTTTGCTTTTTACTATCTTACCCATGTAACTATGAATAGGTGTTCTACATGAGCTTTTGATTTTGCATATGGTTGCTTCTAGCCTTCTATTATTCATAAAAGATATAATTTAATGCGCTAATGAGATTTGTTTTTGATTTAGAAAAAATTTAAATGTAAGAGAACTTTGTAAGGTTTCTATAAAAATTTTCAAGTATGAGGATTACATTAGCTTTTTCTTCATTGTTTATTGATATAATATGTTGTTTCTTATATTTGAATTTTGTTGATATGATTTGCAAGGAATCAGTTCTAAATGATGAAACAAAGTGTCACATCATCAAAATGGATGTTTTAGTCCAAAATAAGTTATTGATAGCTTATGTTAGTCATAAACATGATGACACTTGGCACGGGAGCTAATAATAGGTAAGAGGTTGATACAAGTTATAATTTGGTAAGTAAGAAGAATGCATGTTGACCATATTAGAACATCGTAACATGAAAAGTAGGTGTGGTAATTTAGGTTCAACCAGACAGAGCTAGATTAATCTATTTCTGTTCGGTTATGATTTACAATAAAATTGGTCCCAATCTAAAATATAAACGCTTAAAAGCTTTTAGCATTATGATTTGATATATATATATATATATATATATATATATATATATATATATATATATATATATATATATGTATGTATGTATGTATGTATGTATGTATGTATGTATGTATGTATGTATGTATGTATGTATGTATGTATGTATTTATGTATGTATGTATGTATGTATGTATGTATGTATGTATGTGTGTGTGTATGTATTTAATGACATAGTTTCAAATGCAGAAGATGAAAAAAGCTAGGGAAGAACCTGGTTTGGCTTCGGTTCCAAGTGAGAATATGTTATTGAAAATATCCCAAACCGAGAGGAATTTTGTAAAATTTTAACACGAGAAAAATTTTGCAGAGTGAATCAAGTTGTTATTGTATTAATAAGTAACTAAGTATTCTCTTATCCTTTCATGAGATCATGCCTACACTCTGACCATTTGGAATCAATCACAATGATCACACTTGGGATTTGTAAATGCGAAGGACTGGTTCAGATGGCAAGTTTCAAGGTGCGGTTATTTGTTTGTATTATTGAAATGTAGTTCACCTAATAAACGTTTCTACGAACGGAAAGTAGTCAAATATAAATCCTTCACATATAGGAGTGAACTGCTTTTGTGCATGTACTTAGTACATTAGAGTTGCACATCCATTTGAAGTGTAAAACATAAAAAATGGAGACACACATTCAAAGAGAAACATGAGTCATGACTCTCAGAGGTGGTTCCTTTTACGAGCTGTGTGCCTGTATGTATGTATTGAATCATGTTTTCTTAGCATATGATCTGTCTCATCAACATTAAATGCTCAAGACTTGTCATGTTACTTGACTACCAGGATCTCTCAAGCAAGTCTACTTTCCAGATGCACACGCAACGGTTGCAACATGTAAAACACGTAGTGCCAGCCCAAGATGCATTGCCTTTTTATCTACATTTATGTTTTTGATGCAATTATGCATTGTCCTTTTATCTTATATGCAGTGTTTTAAAGACCAAGCTGCTTAATGTGCAATTGTAGCAATTGATTCAATCAATGAGTTTCTTGCTAATTCTAAATATGATAGTGAAGTTGAAGAGGCGGTGGAATATTGCAAAGGATCATTGGTGCGTATATTTATCACTTCGACAATGGTAGTATTATGATTCCAAATGATAATGTTCATCAACGTCCTCATTTTTTATTGACGATCCTATTAGTTCGATTCTCTATAAAATGGTGGAACCAAAAAATCTATTAAGAAAAAATGTAAATATGTTATAATGTCTATTTCAGGAACAAAATTCTTTGAATACGAATTTCCACTTTTTAAACCATTATAATTCATCAATAGATAAATGGATGAGAGGGAAGACGCAGAAGACTGATAGCAATTACCAATTACCAGGTGTTGTTTGTATTGTTGGTCAATCATCAGTGTATATTGTATTTAACCAAAATTTGACAAGCAAATAATGAATATGAACAATGAGATTTTAGATGTAATATCGTTCATACACTAGCTTTAGTGACAAATATACATGCTAATATGTTATCTTATCTTATAAGATTATCTTATTAAAAAAATGGAAAAAAACTTTTATAGCCGCCGCAACGCGCGGGCAAGCTCACTAGATTGTATTCTTTTATAATAAAAAAAAAAAACTTAATCCCATAACCCGGTTAACTCAAAACCTCGTCACGTGACGGTTCCACATATAACTCAATAATTAGCCCAACTCAATATAGTTAATTAAATCAACCCAATTAAATAATTTCACGTACCTTACCCAAAATTGGGATGTTACAAGTTTCAGTACTTTATAACATTGATTTGCTTTTCAAGATATTAATTTATTAATAAAAATTGATTTAATACGTTGAAACATTGATTAATTTATTTAAAACATGATTTGGTATTATATAATATAGATTCAGTAATTTAAAATATTGATTCAGCATAGTATAATATTGATTCATTAATTTAAAACACTGACTCGTATTATAAAATATTACATTTTATAAAACTTGAAACAACAATAAAATACATAACTTTTTACGAAAAAATCTAACAATGTTAGATTTGAATTAAAAATAATAAAAAATTTATTATTATCATAAAATATGCTAAAAAAATGTTATTAATTTTTTATAAGCAATATAAAAATGACTATTCAACTAATCATGTTTTAAAAATATTTTATTTTATGTAATAAGAATAAATTAGAAATATAAATAAATACAGATTTCATAACATGATTAGTATTGGACTCGTTTAAAATGTATTAACTAAATCTTTATGATAATAATTTGTATAGTGTGTATATATAAAATATGGTTCGAGTGAATACCGTTCATTATGCAGCACACCCAGAAGGTGACCTTAAAAAAAAATTTAAAATTTTTTTCATTAATATGTTTTTAATTAGGGACATTCTATACACACACCACCCGCATTGCTAAATACATCCTCACTTAATTACCCTTTTAATTACTCTAATCGTTATATAATTGTTAGTTGATTTGTCTATTAATTATTAAATAATTATTAATTGATTAACGATTGATTTGATTATATAATAATTATTTAATTTATAAACATTAATCATTTAAGGTGATGATAAATACACACCCCCCATTTTCTAAGGGTCCTACTTTTTGGATGCCCTATCTACTTTTTGGACACCCTCTGTACCCAAATTTCAAGATATTGATTTTTTACTTGGAATAGGGGTTCCAAAATTCAGGTGGTAATTAATGCTCTAGTTAACCATTGAAAATTGAATTGTGACTTTTTGAAAACAATACCTGAGACTCTTTTGAATAAATAAACATTAAATCAAATTAACCCTTTCTCACCTCAAATTAACTACAAATTTGTCCAATAAATATGGGATATACATAAATCTATTCTAACAGTGTTTAAATCAAAACAATCAAGATAATAAACAAAAACAGTATATAACTTTTCCGGTGAGAGAGAGCCACCTCTGCCGCGGGTACCGGCGACAACTTTTTTGGCAAACCACCGAGCAGCACCAACAACCACCCACCCACCTCTGCTGCCAGCACCCACCTCTACCGCAAGCCACCACCACCTACCTCCTCCAACCGAACCCACCACCACCTAGATCCCTCTTTGGCCGCCGTTCAAAACCAACCACCACCTAGATCCACGACGTCGCCTCCACCACGTCTTTGTTCGCCGGAGCTGCTGGTTCGCCGGAGTGGAAACGCAGAATGAAGGGAGGAGTAGAGTGAGAAAGAGTGAGAAAAGGTCAATAAATTGGGAGTAGAGAGAGAAATGGTGGAAAGACATAAAGGAACGAGGGAGGGTTTCTTTGTTTTATATATATAATATTTTTTTATGAATTAAACTAAAAAGTGCAGACCATAAAGGAGGGAGAGTTTCTTTATTTTTTTTATATTAAACTAAAGTATGTTTTAAAGTATCATAGATCTTTTTATTTTTTATTTCATATTTTACTTAAATTAAACTAAAAATTATTTATTTGCATTTTGATTTTAACATATATTTTGTTTATTTATATGCAAAGGTACATTTACAATGGATTTGTCTAGTACTACATCAACCTTTTATACTGATCGGGTATTCGAATCTCAGGAAGATCTGATGGAGTGGACACAAAACGTTGCACGCTCTCTTGGATATGTCCTTGTCACATGAAGATCAACGGCATACGGTAACATCCCGAAAGTTCATCGAGCAATTAGCAGGTAATTATTAAACCATATCGAATTATACATATAATGATAATAATTATAATATTAAAAAGGTGCTAAATAAATATTTATGATAGACAAGGAGTGTTATATGTAAATATATGATAGATTAAGGGTATATAATATAAATGTGCATTTAATGCACATAAAAGGAGAATTCACAATTGAAGCGTTGGTGGAAATTATAGACTGACATGAGCGTCTGTAATTGTCAATATATGCGTGAATTACGTTTACTGTCTAAATATTGAGGCTATAAATTGACGCATTTCATTCGAATGAAAATCGTATCAATACTCATAAATATCACTACTAAACAAAGAGTCATATTTTGAGTAATTTTCTACTTCTCTCTTACGAAATTTTTATAATCGTTTCCGGACTACAGTAAGTTTCTAATCACTTCCACTTTGAGCCTATTATTCTATTCATGATGCTGAATCATTATATTTGACTCTATGATGTTTATATGATTTATGTTAGGATTCAGTATTTCTTATGATGTTGGTATGACTTCGTGAATATCAACGTAAGGATACTGGTAATATTATAATAATGATATAGCCTTTTGAGATGACAACATAATGATGCCAAAATGGTGAAGCCTTTTGAGATGGCACGAAGGATATTTATCTGTGATTTATCGGGGTAATAATATACCAGTAAATTTTATAACGATAAAGGATGGAAAGTTTTTATGTAAATAGTAGTAATTAATTTTATTAACAAACATACCTATTTAACTCGGGAATGAAATGAAGAAATTAATATCCCTTGTATCATGGTTTCTTCACAGCTTTTAGTTGCATGCCGCTGTATTAATTTCACGGAAAATATATTTTTACAAGAATGTTATTTTTATACATTTTCTTACCAGTTATAAATTATTTTTGAAACACATTATTCCACCCAGGGTGATTAGTACTTGCTGGGCGTTGTCGCTCATCCTTACATGTTTATACTCAAGTATTGAGGAAGGAACCTGTGATGGCAAAGGAAATGAGAAAGTTTATGAATAATTTGTCAATATTTTAATTTCTGAATTATGTATCATGTATTTCCATTGAATAAGTTGTACTAAAATACTGTTGGAGAATAATAGTTGTTATGTCCTTTCGCCACGAGTCGATCCATTGTATGATGAATTTGACTCCGCCCCACATACCATGCTATATAGTGTATTGTTCTAGTATGGAAAGTGAGGGGTGTCACATGTGGTATCAGAGCGTTTAGTTTAAGAGAATTAGGTATCTAAATTAGAACCTAAACTTAAACTTCTAAAATAAACATACGATAGGAAAAAAAAATTTTAATAATAAATTCACCACAAAATAATTTTATGGCATTGTTACATTACATAAGTTTTACAGTATTAAAGCCAGTACCACTCCATAGGCATGGGAAGTAGTACCATAATGATGGTAGCAAGAAAATAAAATGGCGATCTCTCTTCAGATTCAAGAAGTGAATGCAGATAGATCATCACCGAAATGAGTATGATTGCAAACAAAGGAATGAGTTTAACCATCTTGGAATTTATGGGAGAAAGTGGTAATATTGGAATAGAGAGAATTTTAGAGATAATGTAAAGAAATGATAAGATTGTGATGAATTTATAGAGGAAGAGAAGAGAAGAGATATAGCCGTTGAACGACTATATTCTCGAAAGTTAAAGGGTAAAAAAATGTGTAATTTTGAAGGTAAATTGAGTAAAAAAAATTAAAAAAAAATTTAAATAAATATTTTTACGATTTTAAGCGAAGAATAAAAATCTATATTACAGATGGCAAATGGAAACGATTCGTCTAAAGGAGAAGCATCAAATGCTGGGGTGGGTGGAAGAAACATCCGATAACTTTCAAGAATCCCAACCATTAAGAGACCCCATAAATAATAATACGCATATGGAGGAAGATCCGGAGGATGACCCGAAGGAAGATCCAGAGGAAGACCTTGAGGAAGATCCAGAAGAAGATCCGGAAGAATATATGGAGGAAGATCCTGAAGAAAACCCTGACGAGAATCCTGAAGAAGATGCCCCAGAAGAGAACCTCAACAATCTTATGCAAGACGCCCAATTCGTAGAGGTCGAAATAGAGATTGAAGATGATGACGAAGAATATCCTATGAATTTCCAAGTGCCTTTTCCATGGGAAGCAGAAAACTGGGGTGCCCCTGTCTTAGCACCACCACCATCTCCAGTAGAAAATGAAGAACCTGAACCAGAAGCAGGACTAACAGATGACGAAACAACTGTCGGAACTAGAATCTTGAGCCTACCGGAATTCAATTCAATGGTGGAAGAAATAGCTATGAGACATGTGCAAAATCAGGATCTCGAGGCAATGATGGAACATAGGATAGAGAAAATAGATGCTTTAATATAAGAGAATGAACATTCACATGAAGAGATAATCATTCTCAGACACGAGCTACGAGAAGTTAGGCAACAATTACACGCAGAACGAGCAAGGGCAAATGCTTTAGACATAGACAATGCACGCCTAAGGATGATGTTGTATGGACAACAACCAATAAGATATCAGCCGCCACCCCTTGGACCTAATGGAGGATCATCTCCCAATATAAGACCATAAAAGTGTTATGTACTTTTTCTATGAATAAGAAATTCACTATGAAAGGAGTAAACGATTGTAAAATAAAAATTTTCTAGTTAAAATAATTATTGTGATCAAGTATATAATGCTCAATTTGACTATACTAATTAATTACTAACTTAGAATATGAAGTTAAAGTATTCTAGTTTAAAAACAAATTTCAGACAATGGCACCGTCTAAAAGAGAGGAGTCTCCTGAACCAATCCCTATGATCACCACACCAGCAGCTGGCCGAAGATTCAGACCAAGAACCAGGCCTCGGGTCACTAACAACGAATCAGAACCAAACCTATCCCAAGAATTTGCTCGGATGTTACGGGCTGCCGTACCTGGTATACTAGAAGAACAAGGGTATCGTCAAAGACCCAATAATCCTACGGGAGAAAGAGAATGCACATACAAGGAATTTGTAAGTGCTCATCCTCCAGAATTTAATGGAGAAGTTGATCCTATTAAATCGACTAACTGGATAAAAGTAATGGAGAACATCTTTCGAATAAGCAGGTGTGCGGATAATAGGAAAATGGTTTATGCCACCATGATGTTGCGAGGAACAACCATTCATTGGTGGAAAATGTTAATGGAAACTATCGGTATGGGAGACATAGAGAATGTCACGTGGGAAGAATTTAAGAGGTACTTTCTTGACGAATATTGTTCTCAAGGTCTGCTAGATGCTCTTGAAGAACAATTTCTGAACCTGAAACAAGGCACTCAAATTGTTACGGAGTATGCCAATCGATTCACTGAAATGTCTCGCTTTGCTACCTACCTGGTAGCCACTGAAATGCTAAAAGCAAAAAGGTTTGTTGTCGGATTAAAAACCACCATCAGGGAGCCGACAGCAATGACACAACCAAGAACTTATCGTGAAGCAGTAGAAGCAGCATTGGTGGCTGAAAGAGAGTATGGAAGAAAGAAAGACGAAGGAAGGGTTGACAAGAGGAAATGGGAGGAAGAGAAAACACGTCATCCAGAAAACAAGAAGTTTAATGGAAAGACTCATGAGAACAATGCATTTCGATCCCATAATGCAGGTTCGGGTAACCGATACGGCATTGACAAAAAGGGAAAAGCTTGTGATAATTGCGGGA
This sequence comes from Centrapalus pauciflorus, assembly GCA_020465985.1. Taxonomy (NCBI): domain Eukaryota; kingdom Viridiplantae; phylum Streptophyta; class Magnoliopsida; order Asterales; family Asteraceae; genus Centrapalus; species Centrapalus pauciflorus. The sequence continues at coordinate 97,154 of JAANYP010007822.1, read as the reverse complement.
AATTTCATGGTGACAAGCCATGTCTGGCAAATACAGGTGCTTGTTTTACGTGTGGAAAAATGGGTCATAAAACCCGCGACTGTCTTGTGAAAAATCGTAGGTGTTTTATTTGTCAAGATCCTAACCATTTAGCACCTGACTGTCCCCAACGAACTGACACAAAAGGGGGAGCAACAAAGAAAACACCTACAAGGACCACCACTATGAAAGAAAATCGAACGTCAAACAAGACCATTAGAAGAGCATTTCAGATGACTGCACAGAAGGCTAGAGAAATCAATGATGTTGTCTCAGGTACACTCATAATCAACTCAGCTTACGCTGAAGTATTGTTCGATTCGGGCGCATCTAGATCATTCATATCTCATCGTCTATGTGAGACATTATCATTACCTGTTGTGCATATGAACATAGGGATAGAAGTAGAAATATCCAACAATGAACGAATATACTTGAATAAATGGTGTCCTGACTGTGACATAGAAGTCGAAGGGAATAAGTTACCCATTGAGCTAATTCCAATGCCGTTAGGAGAATTTGATATTATCATTGGCATGGATTGGATGTCCAAAAATAATACATCAATTCTTTGCAAGACCAAGTCTGTTAAATTTTACACACCTGTAGGAAAAGAAGTAATTTTCCGGGGAGAACAAAAGCTGGCGTCATCTAACTTTCTAACCTCGATTCAAGCCCAAAAATGTCTTCGTAAAGGATGCATAGCTTACTTGGCTCATTTTATTGAGAAATGAAAGAAATGCTCAAATCTCAATGACATTATCGTTGTTCGAGATTTTCCTGAAGTGTTTCCAGAAGATTAACCTGGGTTACCTCCTGATCGGCAAGTGGAGTTTGCAATTGATTTAGTACCTGGAACAGCCCCTCTATCCAAATCCCCATATCGATTGGCCCATATGAAAATGAATGAATTGAAAAACCAACTCCAGGAGCTATTAGATAAAGGATTCATTAGGCCAAGTGTCTCACGTCGGGGAGCTCCAGTACTATTTGTAAAGAAAAAGGATGGGTTAATGAGGTTGTGCATTGATTATAGGGAATTGAATAAAGTCACTATCAAAAACAAGTATACACTCCCAAGAATTGATGACCTTTTTGATCAACTTCAAGGAGCTAGCCATTTTTCAAAGATTGATCTAAGGTCAGGGTATCATCAATTGAGCCAAAGAATCTGATATACCAAAAACGACATTTAGGACAAGGTGTGGACATTATGAATTTTTAGTTATGTCGTTTGGTTTGACCAATGCACCTGCAGCTTTTATGGACTTGATGAACCGACTCTGTAAACCTTATTTGGATAAGTTTGTGATCATCTGTATAGATGATATTCTCATTTATTCCAATTCTAAAGAAGAGCATTCCCGACATCTCAGAATAATGTTGGAACTTTTAAAGAAAGAAAAACTTTATGCAAAGTTCTCAAAATGTGAATTTTGGTTGAAAGAGGTGCAATTTTTGGGACATGTAGTAAGTCATGAAGGTATTAAAGTTGATCCAGGATAAGTAAAAGCAATAACCAAATGGGAAAAACCACGAACTCCAACAGAAGTTCATAATTTTCTAAGCTTGGCAAGTTACTATAGAAGATTCATACAAGACTTCTCCAAGATTGCCGCACCGCTTACAACATTAACACGAAAGAGTGCTAAGTATGAATGGAATGGAGCAAGAGAGGAAACATTTCAGATGTTAAAGAAGAAGTTGGTAAGTGCACCTATTTTATCTCTACCGGAAGGAAGAAGTGGATTTGTGGTATATAGTGATGCATCCCTAAATGGATTAGGATGTGTTTTGATGCAACATGGCAAAGTGATAGCTTACGCGTCCCGACAACTCAAAATACATGAGAGAAAGTACCCAACACATGACCTAGATTTGGCAGCTGTGGTGTTTGCATTAAAATTATGGCGTCACTATTTGTATGGAGAAAAATGTGAAATTTATACAGACCACAAAAGCTTGAAATACATATTCACTCAGAAGGAATTGAATATGAGACAAAGGAGATGGTTGGAATTACTAAAAGATTACGACTGTGAAATATTATACCATCCAGGAAAAACTAATTTAGTAGCTGATGCGCTAAGTCGAAACACAAGTGGAAGAGCTACAATGGTCAAGTTGTGTGTCATGGAAGTACGTCTTGATTTCCTAGATCAAGTCAAAGAGAAACAACAGGAAGTCCTCAAGGAAAGTAAACAATGTGCAGAAAGAATAAAAGGGTATGAGAAGCAGCTAACCATGGACGGGAGAGTGATATTATGCTTCGAGGGAAGAGTTTGGATCCCATCAATAGGAGGACTACGATATCATGTATTGAAGCGCACAATACAAGGTACTCAGTACATCCGGGTAGTGTGAAAATGTATAGAGAGTTGAAAAATAACTATTGGTGGCCAGCAATGAAAAGAGATGTTGGAAAGTGGGTAGAAAAGTGTTTAACTTGTCAACAGGTCAAAGCTGAACATCAAAAGCCTTATAAAGACTTACAACCGCGCGAAATTCCAGAGTGGAAATGGGATCACATCACAATGGACTTTGTGACTAAGCTTCCGAAAACCCAGAAAGGACATGATGCCATATGGGTGATAGTTGACCGTCTAACCAAGTCAGCCCAATTTTTACCCATTAAAGAGACATTTCCGTTAGACAAACTAGCACGAATATACATAATGGAGATTGTATCCTTACATGGAGTACCATTATCTATAGTGTCAGATCATGACAGTCGATTCACCTCAAAGTTCTGGAGGAGTTTTCAACGAAAGTTAGGTACCCAGATAAAAATGAGCACTGCTTACCATCCTCAAACAAATGGACAAAGTGAACGCACAATTCAAACATTGGAAGATATGTTGCGAACTTGTGTAATAGATTTTGGAGGGAATTGGGATGAACATCTGCCATTTGTTGAATTCACTTAAAATAATAGTTATCATTCCAGCATACAAGCAGCACCATATGAAGCATTATATGGACGAAAGTGTCGTACACCATTGTGCTGGTATGAGGTTGGAGAAAGAAGACAATTGGGTCCCGAGTTAATACAAGAAACAACAACCAAGGTAGACCAAATTAGAGAACGTTTGAAAACAGCTCAGAGTCGTCAAAAATAGTTATGCTGATAAGAAAAGAAGAATAGTAGTGTTCCAACCAGGCGATCGCGTTTTCTTGAGGGTATCCCCTTGGAAAGAAAAATTGTAAGATTTAGAAAAAGAGGGAAGCTGAGTCCTAGGTTTATTGGGCCATTTGCAATCACGGAGCGAATTGGCTATGTGGCTTATCGTCTAGATTTACCCCCAGAACTAGGGAACCTGCATAATGCGCTCCACGTATCAAAATTTCGTAAGTGTTTATCCGATGAAGTGAAAAAGGTTACATATAAAGATGTACAAGTAAACGAAAAGCTAGCATACGTTGAAGAACCTGAAGCTATCCTTGATAAGAACATCAAAGTGTTAGGAAACAAAGAATTCCTGATTGTAAAAGTCCAATGGAAGCATCGTAAAGGGTCAGAAGCCACTTGGGAACCAGAAGCTGACAGGAGGAAACATTATTAAAATTTGTTCATAATCTAAATTTCGAGGACGAAATTTTCTTAAGGGGGAGATGATGTAACATCCCGAAAATTCATCGAACAATTAGCAGGTAATTATTAAATCGTATCGAATTATACATATATGATAATAATTATAATATTAAAAAGGTGCTAAATAAATATTTATGATAGACGAGAGGGGTTATATGTAAATATATGATAATTAAGGGTATATAATATAAATGTGCATTTAATGCACATGAAAGGAGAATTCACAATTGAAGCGTCGGAGGAAATTATAGAATGACATGAGCGTCGGTAATTGTCAATATATGCGCGAATTACGTTTACCGTCGAAATATTGAGGCTATAAATTGACGCATTTCATTCGAATGAAAATTGTACCAATACTTATAAATATCACTACTAAACAAAAAGTCATATTTTGAGTAATTTTCTACTTCTCTTTTACGAAATTCTTATAACCGCATCCGGACTACAGTAAGTTTCTAATCACTTCCACTTTGAGCCTATTATTCTATTCATGATGCTGAATCATTATATTTGTCTCTGTGATGTTTATATGATTTATGTTAGGATTCAGTATTTCTTATGATATTGGAACTGTAACGTTATTTATTTGAAGTTACATATTTTTTTATGCATAATCGTTGTTGGTATGACTTCGTGAATATCAACGTAAGGATACTGGTAATATTATAATAATGATATAGCCTTTTGAGATGACAACATAATGACGCCAAAATGGCGAAGCCTTTTGAGATGGCACGAAGGATTTTTCTCTGTGATTTATCCGGGTAGTAATATACCAGTAAATTTTATAACGATAAAGGATGGAAAGTTTTTATGAAAATAGTAGTAATTAATTTCATTCACAAACATACCCATTTAACTCGGGTATGATATGAAGAAATCAATCTCCCTTGTATCATGTTTTCTTCACAGCTTTCAGTTGCATGCCGCTGTATTAATTTCATGGAAAATATATTTTTACAAGAATGTTATTTTTATACGTTTCTTACCAGTTATAAATTATTTTTGAAACACATTATTCCACCCAGGGTGATTAGTACTTGCTGGGCGTTGTCGCTCACCCTTACATGTTTATACTCAGGTACTGAGGAAGGAACCTCTGATGGCAAAGGAAAAGAGAAAGTTTATGAATAATTTGTCAATATTTTAATTTCAGAATTATGTATCATGTATTTTCATTGAATAAGTTGTACTAAAACACTGTTGAAGAATAATAGTTGTTATGTCTTTAGCCACGAGTCGATCCATTGTATGATGAATTTGACTCCGCCCCACATATCATGCTATATAGTGTATTGTTCTAGTATGGAAAGTGAGGGGTGTCACACATACAAAATTGGGTCCCTATACAAGGTGACACTTATTAGTAATAATCATTTTATTTATTTTTTATTATCATTTTCTTATTAGTAATAAGTATCTTATTGATTCAGGTTACACTTATTTCTGATCGTGGTCGTGAGTATAGACGTAAGGATACTAGCAAACTCTCTGGAAGCAGAAAAACTAACTGTGAATTCGAATTACAAGGGAAGTATTTAAAAGAGAATGGTCATTGGACATTAAAAGTGAAATGTGATAAACATAATCATCCACCTGCACAATATATCGAGGGACATCCATACGCAAGACGACTGACTGATGGTGAAACTCGTCTGGTGACGGATTTAACAAAGAATAACGTGACTCCAAAAAAATATTCTATCAACTCTAAAGGAGCGAAATAAAGATAACGTTTCCATACTCAAAACTATAGTACAACGAAATATTCGAAAGTCCAACCGTGCAAGAAGAACTCCAATGCAGGTGAAAATTCTTATAACGCTTTAATTATTATTTACAAATTAGTTTTATTACTTACAATGCTTTAATTATTTTTTACATAATGGCACAGGTTCTTTTTCTTCTGTGCAAACTAGTAATTTTGTTTACGAGTATACAACTAGTGCTTCCAACGAGTTGGATAATTTATTCTTTGTTCATCCCACATCATGGAAGATCTGATGTGCATTCCCACACGTGTTGATAATGGATGTCACTTATAAAACAAACATATATAAGAAGCCGTTTCTTCAAATTGTTGGTGTCACTTCCACCCAAAAGACGTTTTGTGTAGCTTTTGCCTTATGGTTAGGGAAAGAGAGGCGAACTACACGTGAGTGTTAAACTGTTTAAAGTTGACACTTAAAGGGTGTATGCACCCACGTGTTATAGTCACGGATAGGGAGTTAACATTGATGAATACGAGAAAAGAAGTATTTCCAAATGCTTCCCGACTACTTTGTACATGGCACATTGAGCAGAACATTATAAAAAAGTGCAGACCATCAATTAAGTCTCAATATGATTGGGACTTTTCTATTTCATTGTGGGTTCATCTTATTGAATCACCAACATGGCCAACATACACGGAGAACTACACGCGTTTTCAATCGTTGTTGCTGAAATATCCTGGTAATTTTAACAATATTTTATTAATTATATATATAATATGTGAAATAATGTGGAATACCATATTTAATTATTTTAAAATTTCAGGAGTTTTGAAGTACGTGGAAGAAACTTGGTTGAGCAAATACAAAGAAATGTTTGTATATCTCTATGGGTTGATCAATGTTAGAACTTCGGAAACCACACAACAAACAGAGCTGAAAGTACGCATGCACTGCTAAAAAGGTATCTGGGTTTGCGAACCTCTACTCTCGACAATTTTCTGCTTTCGATTAATCAACTTGTGGAATCACAACATACATCACTTAAGGAGAGCTTTAGTAAAATCACAACTTTTCGGTATAATCACCACAACCTACCCATGTTTTAATATGCTAAGGGGTTTTGATTCAAATGAAGCTCTAGACATAATGGTAGGAGAGCTTCAACGGTCCGTAAATGGAATGCAACTAAATTCCGTAAACTGTGGTTGTCGACTGCGTAGTAGCTATGGACTACCATGTGCTTTCATACTTTCCATGTACTCAAATTCTGGTTAGTATATTCTATTGTATTCGATTTATTTATTTTTTTAAACATCTTGACATCTTTTGGAGGATACTAAAATTAATTGTTTTATATTTTAATGTAGGTTAATGTGTACCTTTAGATTCAATTGACATCTTTTGGAGGACACTTGATATTTTGCCTAGAAAATTCGAAGAAAGTGATGATAATTGTTGTGATGAGGAACTAGAAAAATTTCAAAGAGAGCTTCCACAACAGTCTAAACCTGGAAAAATAAGTTTTTTTTAAGAAACTTAAATATTTATGATGCGACTACAACTTCAATTAAAGAACCAGTTGTTCAAAAAAGTTCTTGTGGAAGACCGAAGTTGAAGAAACAACAAACGAGGTATGCAGTTTTTGATTTAAATGCGCCGCCCGAGAGACAGTTTTTCTATAGATCTAAACAATGAATCCCATGAGCTATGTACAAAAGCAATCGACTTAAACAAAGCAATCGACTTAAACCGGAAACGTCGGCTACGTAATTCATATATTAAACCTGATGAATATATATTTTAAGAAATCGCCATCAATGGTGAACAACATTTTTGATCAAGATCCCTTCATGCAAAACTCATTAAATTACCAGCAACTGCAGGTATCATTTAATTACTTTTAATTAGCTGTAATTTATTTATAATCTTTTATCAAATGAGTTTAGCTTACATGATAAATGTTAGGAAGCGTTCCCTTCAACACAGTGTGGATATATATTTACCGTGAAGCTTCAAGAAGAATTTTATTCTCATCAGCCATCAATCCAGGTACAATGTTTGATATTACTTTATTGTATATTCGGTTGACTGGATAAATGATAAGCTGAGTTCTTATTGTCAACTTTATGTAGGTACCAATGCGCCATATACATCCATTAATTCGTAATGAGCTATTACAAGAGTTACATGACAACAAAGAACAATATGAAGCAATTTATAGTTGTGATTACATACGTTTGGAAGAGTCTCTTAATTTCTTCGGTTCCGGTATTGCACCAGATAGAAATTGGATGTGGATGCCTCACACTGGTCCTTTTGATTGCGAATAAGTATAACTGCATTTTTTATTTCATATCAGCTTCACGTTGCAGGACATATTTTCCACTTAGGTCAAAACCATTGCATCCCGAACTTAAACAATCAATCACAATTGCATTTGTACATGGGAACCATTTTGTGAAGGTTGATTTAGAGGACGGGCATCCGATGCCGGAAGTTTCTGGGTTTTCAAAAAGAAAATGGAAAAAATTAAGTGAGTGAGAAGAAATGTATAGAGAACGGTTACTCGCTTATAAAGAAGCCCATAGAAACATTGATCTTAATGTTGTGCCATCCATCGGAATGAAACAATGTTTGTGAGTTCGATGAAATCAAAAATGTTTGTCGTTTCTTAATTATATTGAGTCTCGTCTTTGTTAAATGACTTTATAAAAAAATATTAATGTAATGCCTTGTGATTGGTAATGCAAATTATATTGTATTAAATTTTAATATTTTTTCTTTAAATGAAAACATTAAAGAAATAATAAATAAAATTAAAGTATGCATCATTACCTAATAATTATATAAAACAAATAAAAACATTTTATATAATTATTGTGTAATAATTATGTTTAAAAAAAGTATGCATCATTATAAAAACATAGAATCATTGTGTAATGATTATGTTTTTTAAAAAAAAAGAAATAGGGTCCATTGAAATCATTTAGTGGTCCGTTTAGTCTCCCCCTTTTCTAATTGGATTAGTTTATTAACATCCCATGTTTCTTCTAGGGTTGTGTTAAACGCACACCCCCCCCATTTTTTTTTAATTACACACCCACCCCCCTTAGTTAATTAGTTTAATTATTACTTAATGATGTGGGACCCATCAATATCTAAAATCTTATTATTTTTTTTTAAATTTAATAATGGTGGGACCCATAAATTTATAAACAACACACCCCCCCATTTGTCAATTCTATATAATTATTTTTGTTTTTTAGTGGGTGGGACCCATAATTTCTTGATAACACACACACCCCCCCTTGTCAATTTTACATAATTTTTTTTGTTTTTTTATACTTTATGAATTATTATGTCGGGGTTTAAATTATAAATTTTGAAAGAGTTTAGGGGTATAAAATGTGAGGAATATCAAACGTCCTCCAGAATACATCAATTTCACTTAAAGGAATGAACAAGTCTTCCTTTATATAAAATTGAAGTTCATGAGCACACGGTAACCCACAACATGTACGAAGTTGGCACCCACAGTTTGCATCAGTAATTTCAACATCATCGTTTAATCGCTCGAGTTCTCCGGTGATTTTTTTAAGACCATTTCTTGAAACTTTAAATATTAACATTCTAAATATATGCGAGTTACTAAACTTGTGACACATTTTTGATTTGCTTTTTTCTAATTTATCTTTAATTGCTGTGTGTTGTAATTTTATTATATCTCCTATTCTTACGACTATCTGATCTAGTTTACCTTGAGACGAGTTCAACAAACTTTTTAAGTGGGCATGTGAACTCTCCACTCTATTCGTCGTATTATTATCAAAACTGCGACATTTATCGCACCATGCAGAAATAAACCTTTCTTTATACGGGTCAATCCAGTTGTTATTTACGTACAAAATTACATGACCTGAAACTGTTAAAGAATTGCACGTTAAAATGTAATATTTTTTTTTAAATAATGTAGTAAATAATACCTTGATTGTCATGTGGAAACTGTTGGAGCCGATTATAATTATGCAAATATATATCTACTGTTGGAGATTTTACCAACATATTCCATATGTGGTTAAAGGTATTCCAACCTTGTAAACTGAAACAAGGTCTGCAATTCTTCAAGATATTTTGCCAAATGTGCCATCTACACAGTAATTTGTAGGAATCTGGAAACACCTTCATGCATGCGTTCATTAGAGCCAAATCCCTATCAGTAACAATCACAGTTGGATACACTTCATTTCCCAATCTTAGCTTTAATTGATTCAATGCCCAAGTATAGTTTTGTACTTTTTCATTTTTTAGGATGGCAAAACCAATAGAAAATGAAGTGTTAGTTGACGTCACACCAATCATTTGTACAAGCGGCATTTTGTATCTGCAAAATACAAATATATTGTCTCATCATTTAAATAAAAAACCTATATATAATTTTTATCAAAATGTATAGGAAAGAATAAATACATGTTTGTCTTGTACGTTGCATCGATCAATAACACTTGTGGAAATGATTGCCAGATCCCTAAAGATGTTGGATGGCAAAAGAATAAATCTTCTAACATATTTGTTTCTTGATTTGCATTCACCTCATATAGAAAACTGTTAGCCTCCAAAGCTATCATAAGAGCCTCCATACGGGTGCTACCACGGTACACGGACGTCTTTAATTTATGTCGTTCATTGTACACATTTGACATAGACGAAAAATTACCTTCATTTCGACTTTTTATAATTGTAAGAATATTACGTGGTGGGACATTAGCTTTGGTTAGTTCTGCGACCAAATTCTTTTCATCTTCATTCAAACGCATTGCGAATGCGTGTCCCTCAAAACTTGAGGCATTTGTATGAGTGTGTGTGCCACATAGCACAGTTAAATTCCATGACTTATTATCATTACGACAAGCTACTAACTCAAACGGACAACCGATTTTTTTTGTGAGACTCTCTCTGCTAGAACTAGAATCTTTATACAGACCGCCACGTTCGCATTGTAACCATACTTTTCTTAATTCATTTTTTTTTGATAATTTTGAACGTTTTTTAATAATGATAACACCAAGAGATCTTGCAACGTTGTTAACCCAGTTCATTAAATCATCAAAAGTAGGAAAATCCTACAAAAATTATGTACATTAATTAATAAAAACATAGCGTAGCTTTAAATAATAAATATGGAAAATAGTTCATAAAAATACCTCTGTAGCAGTGAAGTCTGTCGTGTTATCAACTACAATATCATCAAACCTTGACATTTTGATTGCAAAAGAAGAGCACTGTAAATATTTAAAAAACACTGAAATGCACTCTTATAACAAAGGTTGTGTATTAAATGAAAGAAGTTGAGTGTATATATATGTAAAATGTGGGCCCCACCTTGATAAAAAAACAAAAAAAAAGGTGATATGATAGGAGGGGGGTGTATGAATAAAGAAAAGTGGGCCCAACATCAATAAAAAACAAAAAAAAGGTGATGTGATAAGAGGGGGGGGGGGGTGTATGAATAAAAAAAGTGGGTCCCACCATAAGAGTGTGGGGAGTACTAATCTTTCCCAAACCCACCTTTCTGTATACGTCAGCGCCACATCAGCTTTTCTCTCTCCACCTTTCCCCACCTTTCTAACTAGGAAATAACCACCTTTCTTAACCTTTCCATCTTTCTTAATTTTTTTAACATTTTAATTAAGAAAACAATTATTAAATATAAAATAATTAATTTCATAAATATTTAAAAACTATTACATAATAAAATTACGAAACTAAAAAATAAAAACTTACGAAACTAAAAATTAAAAAAAGTACATAATCTAAAAAAATTACAAAACTAAAAAATTACGAAACTATAGTCGCCATCCCCAACGCTCCGCAACGCTTTTTTTTGTGGGCCAAGGCGGTTTCCAAAGCAGCACCTTGCAGATGGTCGTGTGGCCGAAGGAAAAATTCCAAGTCACGATCGTGTTGTTTTTGATTCAGTGCCGCAATGTACGCATTATATCTTTTCTCTTTCAACTCCAATTCTTTTTCTTGTTTTGATTTTTATCTTCAATATCTTACTCGTGACATGATGAAATCCTTTCGAATTTTTATTGCATCTCTGGGTCGACTGATGTGGATGCTGGTTTTTTCCCCTTGCGGCGTGGTCGTTCAAGCTGCTCAAGATCCGCGTCGCCCTCGTCATCTTCGTCAATGTCAAGACCTAAAAATGCCGCATCAGAAGACGGTGTTCCGATCGTGTTAGATTCGGAAGTTTTGGACCGCTTTCTTTGCGGCTCAACAAAATCATCCATTTGTGGAACGGGGTTCCACTTTGGATGACGTCGAAGCACCTCCCAAGCCGATTGGTGTGGAAACGGCTTACCTTTATTAAGGGCCTTGTATTGTTCTTGGGTGTTGGTGAAAACGTCGTAATCGTTTTCCCCGCTCCGTCGCTGCTTCGCATTGTTGTTAAACATGCCGCCAAATTTTGTACAATTGCGGTTCATGTCTTTCCACTTTGAATTAAGTTGGTGGGTGGTGCGGCTAGTTCCACCAACTCGGTTATCAAAATTTTGGAGGATTCGTCCCTAAAAATTTGAACGTTTTTGATTATTTACGGTAGTTGGATCTTCGGAAATATCGATCCAGGCTTCCGCCAAAGCCTTTTCTTCCATGGAGGTCCACATTTTCGCTTTCATTGGACCCTTTCGTGTAGACCCGGTTGCCGCGGTGTTTACCATTTTCGTCTCCTCGTCGGAATCGTCGGAATCGACGGGTTGAGTTTCGGGTACCGTCTCCTCGTCGTCCTCATCTCTAGATGTGGTGTCCCGATAAGCAAATGGTTCGAAACCCTCATGAAATTCTCGCGAGGAATATTGCGGACTGGGTGGGGATTGTTGGGAATATTGCGGATTGGGTGGGGATGGTTGGTAATATTGTGGATTGGGTGGGGATGGTTGGTAATATTGTGGATTGTGTGGGGATGGTTGGAAATATTGTGGATTGGGTGGGGATGGTTGGTAATATTGTGGATTGGGGGGTGAAAAGTGTGGCACATATGGTGCCGAGTTATCCGTAAAATTTTGCGATGGGCGGAAAGAAGGGTTTGATTGAGAAGCCGGTTGTTTGCCGCGTTTTCGACTTGCGGCGGGTTGTTTGCCGGTGTTTCGATCCATGACTTTAAAAAATATAGAGATTGAGAGAAATGGGAAAGAGTGTGGAAGAGATGAAAATGGTGAAAGTGGTGAAAATGGATGTGTTGTGAAGATATATTTATAGGGAAAAATAATTAATAAATTTTTTTTATATTTTAAACGGTCACTAGACCGTTGGGAGGTAAAAGACAAAAAAAGGGAGCGGGGTGCAGCGGGGAGAGGGAGCCGGGCCGGGGTTCGTTTTGCGCGGGGCTGGGGGGCAGGGGTGGTGTAGCCGCCGGCCTAGGCTGATGTGGCGAAGCCGGGCTGCCTTCGGCTTGGGTACTCCCCACACACTAATAAAAAATCTTGAAAAATTAGACTTGATTTGACAATATGTGGGTCCCATATAATAATTAGATAATCATTAGGGTAATTAATAAATTTTTTAATATTAATTAAGGGGGGTGTATGATTAGTAAAAATTAGTGAAGGGGGGGATGTATATTTAGTAATGCCCAATCAAAATCATTATACAATCATTGGGGTAATTAAAGTGTAATTAAGGGGGGAAGTGGATAATTAGAAAAAAAGGGGGTGTATGAATAAGATGGACCATGCAAATATGTTGACGTGTCTTATAAGGATTTAATTAAAAATTAAAGTAAAAATAGGTTTATAGACTTTTAAGATAGATGTGGTGGATGAGAAATTAGGGGTGGTGTCCCCATATAATTATAATGTAATTATTACATATTTTTTACTCCATAATAATTAGGTTTACACCCCATTATTTGTCAATTTCTACCCCATATAATTATTATGTAATTATCATATAACTTTCTACCCTAATCATTAAGTAATCATTGCAAGATTTGATTAATTTTAATTATTTTAATATAAAATGCAATAATGATGATAATAATAAGGGTAGATCTATTTACACCTCATCTTCAATCTATTTCTAGCCTATGATGATTAGGTTTACTAATGATTAACCACATCATCTTCAATCTATTTCTACCCCATGATGATTAGGTTTACTATTGATTAACCACAAACTTTTTACCCTATAATTAGTGTGTTGCTAAAGAGACACCCTAAGGCCAAAGGGACTCGTTCCCATGGATGCCACCCAAATCTGCCGCCACGTCAGCGCCACATCAGTTTTGCCATTCTTTGCCATTTTGATGCCATTCCGAGGGACTCGTTGCCATTCGATTTAACTTTTTTTTTTTTTTTTTTTTGCATTTAAAACTTATAAAAAAATATTGAAATAAAAAATAACATTTAATTAATAATATTAAAATTAAACATAACATAAAACATTTCATTAATAATATTAAATTAAACATAATTAAGACATTAAAACTAAAAAAATAAAAAAAACATACTTAAAGATACTTAAAAAAACATTAAAATACTTAAACTACATTAACCATTTTTTTTCTGTCTCTTCCTTTTGTTTCATCACGAGTTCGAGCTGTTTTCCGGTCAAATGACTAACGTCTTTGGCATAAAATCTCAAGTCACGAGCTTTTTGTTTGCGACAAGATCTTGTCTTTTTAATCCAAATATTCGCCTAAACGATTTTGTAACCCAGCTATATTTGCCGTTATGGAATCAAGATCTTGTGAAGCCGATGTTGGCGTCGTACCGGAACTTGTTGCCGCTTTACCCTTACATTTTGCCGCGTTCCTTCCAATCGGCCGTGTGGGTGGGGGAACCTCAAACGAGTCGTCATCGTCGTTAAGGTTGATTCTGATATGCGCATCCGACGACATTGTGAACTCGTTAGAGTCTGTTGTTTTTGATCGTTTAGACCCACGTTCGTTAAATTCGTCGGCCATCGCAACACGTTGCCAAGTTGGAGAATCTTTTACGACCGACCACACTTCGATATGTCGAAACGGATACCCATTCGCGTCTTTAAACATTCCAAGTGCTTTTTTTTAGAATGTTGGCGTCGTTTTGACCACTTTCCCATTGGATGGAATGAAATATCGCCGAAAATTGTTTAACGACGGCGTTGACATTCCTCCATTTTGTGTATAGTTGATCTTTCGAACGGTAGTCATTTTTCCCCATTTCTTGGTGGAACCTAAACCGAATTCGATTCCAAAAATCTTTCCTATTTTGGTCGGTACCAGTAATAGGATCTTCAGAAACATCGAGCCAAGCTCGTGCCAACGTCTTCTCTTCTTGGGGGGTCCAATGTTGAGTAGGAGCCCTCGTTGTTGATTTCTTTTTTTTACCTTTCGTAGCCGACTCGGGTTCGGGATCCACTTCGACTTCGGGTTGTGTTTCCGGAACGACTTCGACTTCGGGTTGAGATGGATGGGTGCCAAATGGGGATAACGTTGGGGAAGAGAGTGGTTGGTACTCCGTAAACGGGTTAAATTGCGAATATTCCGGAGGCATGAAATTTAGTCGAGTAGGCGTGATGCCATACCCTCGACCGAAAACGGGTTGCGGAACCCCCGCAAAGTTCATAAAACCCGTGGGAGAAAATATTGGTTGATCCATTTGCATCGGGATCGGACGATAACCTTGATTTGTCGACGTTGGTGTGTTCGGATTGTTCGTCGAACCGGAACCGGATGCCATTTGAATATTTGAGAGAGATGAGAATGGAGGTTGAGAGTTGTGAGAAATTTTTTTTAAATTTTGAATGATTTGAATGTGGGTGTATTTTAAAAAATTATGTATATATATATATATATATATATATATATATATATATATATATATATATATATATATATATATATATATATATATATATATATATATATATATATAACGGTCGGATATGGAGAAAGTCGCTCGGCATTTCAATGCCGTTGCCGAGCCCGTTGATGCCGTTGCCGAGGCCTCGGCGCGGTGTTCCCAAAATGCCGAGCTCCGAGGCAACACCGAGACCACTCCCTGTGGCCTAACAGAGTGTTTCTCTTTCCTACTTTTGTCATTAATTAATAACTAATTAAAAAAGGGTATGTGTAATTGGACCCATTTTATTTCTCAATGGACCCATTTTAAACATAATCATTGCTTAATGATTTTATGTTTTCTGTCCATTTTGTCATAATCATTGCTTAATGATTTTATTTCTCAATGGACCCATTAGGCCACAGGGAGTGGTCTCGGTGTTGCATCGGTACCGAGCTCGGCATTTTGGGAACACCGCGCCGAGGCCTCGACAACGGCATCAACGGGCTCGGCAACGGCATTAAAATACACCCATATTCAAATCATTCAAAATTTCAAAAAAATTTCTCACAACCCTCAACCTCCATTCTCATCTCTCTCAAATATTCAAATGGCATCCGGTTCCGGTTTGACGAACAATCCGAACACACCAACATCGACAAATCAAGGTTATCGTCCGATCCCGATGCAAATGGATCAACAAATTATTTTCTCCCATGGGTTTTTTGAACTTTGCGGGGGTTCCGCAACCCATTTTCGGTCGAGGGTATGGCATCACGCCTACTCGACTAAATTTCATGCCTCCGGAATATTCGCAATTTAACTCGTTTACGGAGTACCAACCACTCTCTTCCCCAACGTTATCCCCATTTGGCACCCATCCATCTCAACATATTACCGAACCCGAAGTCGTTCCGGAAACACAACCCGAAGTCGAAGTGGATCCCGAACCCGAGTCGGCTACCCAAGGTAAAAAAAAGAAATCAACAACGAGGGCTCCTACTCAACATTGGACCCCCCCAAGAAAAGAAGACGTTGGCACGAGCTTGGCTCGATGTTTCTGAAGATCCTATTACTGGTACCGACCAAAAAGGAAAGATTTTTGGAATCGAATTCGGTTTAGGTTCCACCAAGAAATTGGGAAAAAATGACTACCGTTCGAAAGATCAACTATACACAAAATGGAGGAATGTCAACGCCGTCGTTAAACAATTTTCGGCGATATTTCATTCCATCCAATGGGAAAGTGGTCAAAACGACGCCAACATTCTAAAAAAAGCACTTGGAATGTTTAAAGACGCGAATGAGTATCCGTTTCGACATATCGAAGTGTGGTCGGTCGTAAAAGATTCTCCAACTTGGCAACGTGTTGTGACGGCCGACGATTTTATCGAACGTGGGTCTAAACGATAAAAAACAACGGACTCTAACGAGTTCACAATGTCGTCGGATGCGCATATCGGAATCAACCTTAACGACGATGACGACTCGTTTGAGGTTCCCCCACCCACACGGCCAATTGGAAGGAACGCGGCAAAACGTAAGGGTAAAGCGGCAACAAGTTCCGGTACGACGCCAACATCGGCTTCACAAGATCTTGATTCCATGACGGCAAATATAGGCGGGTTACAAAATCGTTTAGGCGAATATTTGGATTTAAAAAGACAAGATCTTGTCGCAAAACAAAAAGCTCGTGACTTGAGATTTTATGCCAAAGACGTTAGTCATTTGACCGGAAAACAACTCGAACTCTTGATGAAACAAAAGGAAGAGATAGAAAAAAAATGGTTAATGTAGTTAAATATTTTAATGTTTTTTTAAGTTTCTTTAAGTATGTTTTTTTTTATTCTTTTAGTTTTAATGTCTTAATTATGTTTAATTTGATATTACTAATGAAATGTTTTATGTTATGTTTAATTTTAATATTATTAATTAAATGTTATTTTTTATTTCAATATTTTTTTATAAGTTTTAAATGCAAAAAAAAAAAAAAAGTTAAATCGAATGGCAACGAGTCCCTCGGAATGGCATCAAAATGACAAAGAATGACAAAACTGATGTGGCGCTGACATGGCGGCAGATTTGGGTGGCATCCATGGCAACGAGTCCCTTTGGCCTTATTTAAAAAGTTTTAATTTGTTTTATATAATTATTAGGTAATGATGTATATTTTATATTTTTTTATTATTTATTTAGTGTTTTCATTTAAAGGAAAAATACTAAAATATAATACAATGAATCTAATAATTTGCTTTATCAATCACAAGGCATTACATTTATATTTTTTTTATAAAGTCATTTAACATAGACGAGACAAAATTTAATTAAGAAACGACAAACATTTTTTCATTCCATCAAACTCACAAACATTGTTTCATTCCAATGGTACAACATTAAGATCAATGTTTCTGTGGGCTTCTTTATAAGCGAGTATCCGATCTCTATACATTTCTTCCCACTCACTTAATTTTTTCCCTTTTCATTTTGAAAATCCAGAAACTTCAGGCATCGGATGCCCCTCCTCTAAATCAACATTCACAAAATGGTTGCCATGTACAAATGCAATTGTGATTGATTGTTTAAGTTCGGGATGCAATGGTTTTGACCTAAGTGGAAAATATGTCCTGCAAAGTGAAGCTGATAAGAAATACACAATGCAGTTATACGTATTCTCAATCAAAAGACCAGTGTGAGGCATCCACATCCAATGGCTAGCTGGTGCAAAACCAGAACCGAAGAAATTAAGAGACTCTTCCAGACGTTTGTAATCAACACTATAAATCGCTTCATATTGTTTTTTGTTGTCATGTAGATCTCGTAATAACTCATTACGAATTGCAGCCCATTCGTCTTGTAATCAACCCATAGCAACAACTACCGATCGAAAGCCATAGTTTCCATCTCCCACAACATCTTTGATCCCAATTACGTATGGTTGGAAAAAGGACGGAATTTCATGAATTAATGGATGTATATGGCACATTGGTACCTACATAAAGTTGACAATAAAAACTCAGTTTATCATTCATCCAATCAATCGAATATATAATAAAATAATATTAAACATTGTACCTGGATTGATGGCTGATGATAATAAAATTCTTCTTGTCGTGAAGCTTCACGGTAAATATATCCATACTGTGTTGAAGGGCCCGCTTCCTAACATTTATCATGTAAGCTAAACTCATTTGATGAAAGATTATAAATAAATAACAGTTTATAAAAAGTAATTTAATGATACCTGCAGTGGCTGGAAATTTAATAAGTTTTGCATGAAAGGATCTTGACCAAAAAGATTGTTCACCATTGATGACGGTTCTTGAAATATATATTCATCAGGTTTAATATATGAACTATGTCGCCGACGTTCCCCGTTTAAGTCGATTGCTTTTGTACATAGCTCGTGGGGTTCATTGTTTAGATCTATAGAAAAACTTTGTCTCTCGGGCGGCGCATTCAAATCAAAACCCGCATATCTCGTTTGTTGTTTCTTCAACTTCGGTCTTCCACGTGTATTTTTTAGAACAACTGGTTCTTTAATTGAAGTTGTATCGGCATCGTAAATATTTTTTAACTTTCTTAGAAAACTTATTTTTCCATGTCTGGACTGTTTGTGGAAGCTCTCTTTGAAATTTTCCAGTTCCTCATCACAACAAATAACATCACTTACTTCGGATGTTCTTGGTAAAATATCAAGTGTCCTCCAAAAGATGTCAATTGAATCTAAAGGCACACATTGACCTACATTAAAACATAAAACAAGTAATTTTAGTGTCCTCCAAAAGATGTCAAGATGTTTAAAAATAATAAATCGAATTCAATTTTAATATACTAATCAGAATTTGAGTACATGGAAAGCATGCAAGCACATGGTAGTCCATAGCTACTGCGCAGTCGACAAACACAGTTTACGGAATCTAGTTGCATTCCATTTACGGATCGTTGAAGCTCTCCTACCATTATGTCTAGAGCTTCATTTGAAACAAAACCCCTAAGCATATTAAAACATGGTAGGTTGTGGTGATTATACCGAAAAGTTGTACTCTTACTAAAGCTCTCCTTAATTGATGTATGCTGTGTTTCCACAAGTTGATTAATCGAAAGCAAAAAATTGTCAAGAGTTGAGTTTGGCGAACCCAGATATTTTTTTAATAGTGCATGCGTACTTTCAGCTCTGTTTGTTGTGCGGTTTCCAAAGTTCAGACATTGATCAACCCATAGAGAAACAAACATTTCTTTGTATTTACTCAACCAAGTTTCTTCCACTTACTTCAAATCACCTGAAATTTTAAAATAATTAAATATGGTATTCCACATTATTTCACATATTATATATAAAGTTAATAAAATAGTGTTTAAATTACAAGGATATTTCAGCAACAACGATTGGAGACGCATGTAGTTGTCCATGTATTTTGGCCATGTTGGAGATTCAATAAGATGAACCCACAATGACATAAAAAAGTCCCAATCATGTTGAGATTTAATTGATGGCCTGCACTTTTTTATAATGTTCTGCTCAATGTGCCATTTTCAAAGTAGTCGGGAAGCATTTGGAACAACTTCTTTGCTCGCATTCATCAATGTTAACTCCGTATCCGTGACTATAACACGTGGGTGCATACACTCTTGAAGTGTCAACTTTAAACCGTTTAACACCCACGTGTAGTTCGTCTCTCTTTTCGTATCCATAAAGGCGAAAGCTACACAAAACGTCTTTTGGGTTGAAGTGACACCAACAATTTGAAGAAACGGCTTCTTATATATGTTTGTTTTATAAGTGGCATCCATTATCAACACGTGTGGGAATGCACGCCATATTTTCCATGATGTGGGATGAACAAAGAATAAATTCTCCAACTCGTTGGAAGCACTAGTTGTATACTCGTAAACATAATTACTAGTTTGCAAAGAAGAAAAAAGAACCTGTGCCATTATGTAAAAAATAATTAAAGCATTGTAAGTAATAAAACTAATTTGTAAATAATAATTAAAGCGTTATAAGAATTTTCACATGCATTGGAGTTCTTCCTGCATGGTTGGACTTTCGGATATTTCGTTGCACATAGTATATAGTTTAGAGTATGGAAACATTATCTTTATTTCGCTCCTTCAGAGTTGATAAAATATTTTTTGGAGCCACACTATTCTTTGTTAAATCCGTCACCTGAAGAGTTTCATCATCAGTCAGTCATCTGGCGTATGGATGTCCCTCGATATAATGTGCAGGTGGATGATTATGTTGATCACATTTCACTTTTACTGTCCAATGACCTTACTCTTTTAAATACTTCCCTTGAAATTCGAATTCGCAGTTAGTTTTCCTACTTCCAGAGAGTTTGCTAGTATCCTAACGTCTATCCTCACGACCACGATCACAAATAAATGCCACCTTGTACACGAACCCATTTTGTATGCAATTGATCTTCTTGTGACAAGGACATATCCAAGAGAGCGTGCAACGTTTTGTGTCCACTCCATCTGGTGTAGTACTAGTCGAATCCATTGTAAATGTATCTTTGCATATAATTAATTTGAAATGTATATTACAAAATAAATCTATATATATAATAAAGGAGAACAAAAAACGCCACATGGCATGATAATTTTTAGCTAATTTAAATCTAAACTTAAGAAAAGCCTTAAATTATAATTTTTAGCTAATTAATTTGAAATGTACGTTACATTATCTATATGACATAAATTTATATAACAAATTATTTATTAAAATTTTTCCACGTAATATGTGGGTACATAAACTAGTTTAGGTAACAAAATAAATAACACAGTAAATTTAAATCCCAAATATAAAAATAAACTTTACAATAACATAAATAAATAAATATATACAATTTTGTTATTTTTAATATAGGATAACATATAAGATAAATACATTAAATTTTTTTAATATCTATAAACATAAATAAAAAATAACTCTATTCACCATTTGACATTATCTAAATATTATATCATTAGTTTAATATCTGTAATTTTGGAATTTAAAAATATATTAAAAATAAAAATTAAAAATTATAAATATTAAGATTGATAAATGTGGAAGGTTGAAAGGGCCATTAAATAAAATAAAACTCTTCTTTTCCCAACCACTCTTATGTTGCTAGGGTTTGTCAATCTCAACTAATCGGCCCTCTCTCTCTCTCTCTCTCTCTCTCTCTCTCTCTCTCTCTCTCTCTCTCCGACCTCGGCGACCCTCCCTCCCTCTATCTCTCTCTTCGACGGCCGCCCTCTCATCGGCACCGAAACCCTAGAAAAGAGGGTTTTTCTTGATTGATAGTCGCCTCACAATCTTTTCTCTCTCTCTCTCTCTCTCTCTTCGACGGCCGCCATCTAATCGGCGCCGAAACCCTAGAAATGAGCTGGAATCACCGGCGATTGCAAGATACATACCTCAGAAATCCAGCACCAGCACCGCCTCTCTCTCTCTCTCTCTCTCTCTCTCTCTCTCGCTAGTACAAAAATGACCTATGGTCACGGTTTTGTCCAAACTGCCTAGCCACAGTGTTTGTTATTGACGTGACTAAAGGGTCATATACGATCTTGTATTATTATGATAGCCACAGTTTATCTCAATAACTGTGACCATTGCAAATCACATTCAAACCTTAAGCCACGGTTTAACATAAGGATCGTGACAAAGACTTGTCACGGTTGCCACATTGTTACCAAATGTCATCGTTTGTCACAGTTATTTGTTTGATGTCTATAATAATCTTGTGATGGTTATTAACTGTGACGACAAATATGTATATGGTCACGAAAATCTCTTTTGGTGACCAAAGGGACACCCTGAAGTCTAATTGTATGAGTCTAAATTATATGGTGGAATTAGTCACATGAATAAACTGTGACAGAAGGCTAACTTATATGGTCACGAAATCGCTTTGTGTGACCAAAGGGTGGAGTTCATTAGCCACGTATGGTAAAAGAAAAACATTGTGACTATAAGTGTTTAATGGTCATGATTGAGTTCATTAAGTGTGTCCAAAAGTAAACGATTGTCATGAAATAAGAAAATTATTGTGACTAAGTATTTTATAGTCACGGTTTAGTTTCTTATGTGTGTGTAAAAGTATTTTATATTCATGATGAAAGAGAAAAATGTGACTAAATATTTTTTTTTTGTCACGATTTAATTTAATTTATGTATATAAAAGTAATTAATGATCACGGTTTAAGGAAAAAAAACATATCACCATAATTATGTTTCGGTCACAGTTTAAGACATACAAGCATGTGACTATTAATATTTAAAGGTGACAGATTAAGTTTTTATGTGTGTCTAAATGTAAACAATAGTAATAGTAAAATGAAAAAGATATGATTATAAGTACATTCAAGTAACGATTTAATTTGTTTTGTGACTAAAAGCTATCAATCTCACATTAAAAAAAAAAAATCAATATAAGGGGTTTTTTTGTCACGGATTAAGCAAATTTGTGACTATTAATATTTAAAGGTGACGGTTTATTGTTTTTATGTAACTAAAAATAAACAATAGCCATGACAAAAAAATGATGTGACTATATTTTTCTAATGATCATGGTTTAGTTTATTTCTTATTAGTGTGTAAAAGTAATAGTTTTCATGATAAAAGAAAAAAAACAGTGACTATAAGTACTTTATGGTCACACGAAGAATTGATTTGTGTGACTAAAAGTAATCGGTGGTCATGGTTTAAGTGAAAAAAAATGTCCCTATAAGTATTTTATCGTCACAGTTTAATATATTATTGTGTCTGAAACTAAACATTAACCATGATAAAAGAACAAAAATGTATTTATAAGTATTTTATGGTCACAATTTATTTTGTTTTGTGTGGTTAAAGGTTATCAATTGTCATAGTTAAAAAAAAACTTGTTAATATGAGTATTTTGTGGTCATGGTTAATTGTGTTATGTCAAAAACTAAACATTAACCACGATAAAAGAAAAAATATCGTGACTACAAGTAGTTTATGGTCACGACTTATTTTTTTATCTGTTGCTAAATGTTATTAATTGTCATAATAAAAGCAGCAAAATGTGGCTATAACTACTTTATGGTCACGATTTAGTTAGTTTTGTGTGGCTAAAGGTTATTAATTGTCACAGTTTAAGAAAAAACTTATCACTATTAGTATTTTTGTGGTCATGGTTGAATGTCTTATATGTGTCAAAAAGTAAACACTAATTATGAATAAAGAAAACAACCATGACTACAAGAAGTTTATGGTCATGTCTTATTTTATTTTATGTGACTAAAAGTAATTAATTGTCATAATAAAAGAGGCAAAGTGTAGCTATAAGTTTTTTATGGTCATAATTTAGTTTGTTTTGTATGGTTACAGTTATCAATTATCACAGTTTAAAAAACAACGTGTCAGTATAAATATTTTATGGTCATGATTAAATGTCTTATATGTGTCAAAAACTAAATATTAATCACGATAAAAGAAAACAAACTATGACTACAAGTAGTTTATGGTTACGTCTTATTTTAATATATGTGGCTAAAAGTAATTAATTGTAATACTTAAAGGAAAAGAATGTGGGTATATGTATTTTATGGTCACACTTTATTTTATTTTGTATGACTAAAAGGAATCAACGATCACCGTTTACGAAACAACATGATACTATAAATATTTTACTGTTACTATTATAAATGTTATGTGTGTCTAAAAGTAAACAACAATAACGATAAAAGAAAACACATGTGGCTGTAAGTAACTTATTGTCACGGTTTTATTTTTACACGTTTCTAAAAAGAACAATAGTGATTTTAAAAGAAATATAACGTGACAAGAAGTATTTGATAGTCAACAAAGGGCCTTTGGCCTGGCGGTAAGAGGGTGGAGATACAAGTGAGAGGTCACAGGTTCGACTCCCGTCGGAGACAAGTTGATATTTAGGTGGTGAAAGTAAGTCTTGTGGTAAATGAGTAGTTTAGGAGTAGGAGTCGGAGTAGGATAGTTTGCCGTTAAAAAAAGTATTTAATGGTCACAGATTGTATTGTTGCATGTGTCTAAAAGTGTGAAGACCTCCCCTTACGGGGCAGTCCTCAGAGTCTAGGTCCCACATCATGCAACACGATATCAATCATAACTAAGATAGAGTAATTTAAATTGCGGAATTTCAGATTACAAGTACAACATTAAGATAAGTTTAATACAATTTTAGTTCAAATTACAGTTTTCAAATTAAACTTATAAAGGGTACCAGACTAATCTAATTTATGTCATCATACATTCAAATCAAATCTACCCAGACCATCACAATTATCATCTGCCAATCAGTACCGAAGGTTTGTTTAGTAGTGGTCTATAGAATACTTCAATCTTGATCTTGTAAGACCTAAGAACTAGGTCCAGCAGGTGACTTTCCTTTATCTTTTCTTGTAAAAAGATCAAATAGCAACTGTAAGCAAAGCTTAGTGAGAATATAGATTTTCAGATTACATGCATTAATCAAGCGGATCATGGGTCAAAGCGTGATATGTCTGGACAGCCGCTACAGCCACTCATGATTGAGACATAGAATTCATAGAATTGGATGATGTTCAGCCCACGCTCACGCTTTTAGTGGAAGCTATCCACTTATGCTGGGCTAGCTACCAGCGGTCTTCATGAGGGAATATCGGAGTGTCTATACCAAGTTCAATAGAACTGGTGAAGTAGCATAGTCTAGAACAATAGACCGACAAGGTTAATCATACTAAGCTGAATCAATATGTCAAAGATGCGAGTATTAAAGAAAGCATAAGTCATTGGGGTCATGATAGCAATAAACTCATAGCAATATCTGAATTGAATAGTAAGTACAATGTCATGCGAAATGCAAAGTCAAATAACTATCATGATCCACAGGGCATCACCGAACCATGGTGTGCACATGTCACAATCCAGCTGATCATTCATGAATGTCAAATAATCTATCATCAACAATATATCTCAATCGGAATTGTAGCATGCAAAACTGAATATCTATAACTCACAGTTTCTGTAGTCTTTATCAAGCAGATTTATAATCCACCACCTGAGTTATCCCAGGATTTATCTTTAATCTTGATCTATCTGATCTCTGGCTTTTCTTTTCTAATCAGTGACCCACTTTCAATATCTTTCAATCTTTAATTCTTTGTTTAGATTTATCTGAACCTGTCCAGAATTTATCATATCATATCATTATAAATCTTTGGAATTTCATTGACTTGATTCTGATAACTCATAATCTTTTCAAATGTATTTTATGCCCAAATCTTGCATATGAACATCTCATAATTCGTTTAATATTGCATAGTATTGGTTATGATTTATATCTTTTATTAAGTCATAAAAACTTATCTAAAAAGTTAGTTTATTAGCCTTAATTTCAGATCATATAAATGACATCCGAACTCGCACCATCTGGGACCGACTCGGCGAGTCGGTTAAGGCGACTCGGCGAGTGGAGGTCCGAAATTCGGATCTTCGGTCGAATTCGTATACATCCGAAAGGCATCATGATCCGATATTAACCCATCCGAATTCGGGTCAAAACAGATTCGGATCACATCCGAACTCGGGTCAAACCGAATTCAAATCACATCCGAACTCGGATCTAAATCAAATTCGGATCAAATACTTAGAAATTTTAAGAGAAATTCATGGTATTCTTGGCGACTCGCCGAGTCACCATAGGCCGTGCCTGGTGGAAGACCCAGAGAAGTATTTATGGCGAGGAGGTCATCCAGACTCTATAATGGGACCAGTTTCTTGAAATGTTCAATGCGAAGTATTGTCCTGCTGACCAACAAGACAAGATGGAGTTTCAACTGATGCAGTTAACCCAAGGCACTAAGACTGTAGACGAGTATGAGCATGAATTCTCACGGCTCTGTGGATATTCTTCCTATCAAGTAGCTACTGAAGAAAGAAAGATGAACCGATTTCGTGGAGGACTTAACCCGAGATATCGACACCTAATGAGCGCGATAAAGTATAGTTCTTATCTCGAAATGGTTGAAGCGACAAACATTTGTTGTGGGGTCATGTTGTTGGGAATGTCACCTGATCCTGACATCTTTACTGAAAATTAAAATCATTTAACTATCAGTTTATAGACTTAGATCTATGTACCCTTTTTCCCATCCTAACAGTCTGCACATCCTATCTCAGTTCAAACCACCTAAATGATTGATACATATGTATTGCTTCAGTTTGAGATCAAGTATTACTCACGTAATACTCGATTCACTCAAACTATGGGCTCTGATACCATCCTCTGAAGACCTCCCCTTACGGGGCAGTCCTCAGAGTCTAGGTCCCACATCATGCAACACGATATCAATCATAACTAAGATAGAGTAATTTAAGTTGCGGAATTTCAGATTACAAGTACAAACATTAGGATAAGTTTAATACAATTTTAGTTCAAATTACACTTTTCAAATTAAACTTATAAAGGGTACCAGACTAATCTAATTTATGTGATCATACATTCAAATCAAATCTACCCAGACCATCACAATTATCATCTGCCAATCAGTACCGAAGGTTTGTTGAGTAGTGGTCTATAGAATACTTCAATCTTGATCTTGTAAGACCTAAGAACTAGGTCCAGCAGGTGACTTTCCTTTATCTTTTCCTGTAAAAAGATCAAATAGCAACTGTAAGCAAAGCTTAGTGAGAATATAGATTTTCAGATTACATGCATTAATCAAGCGGATCACGGGTCAAAGCGTGATATTTCTGGACTGCCGCTACAGCCACTCATGATTGAGACATAGAATTCATAGAATTGGATGATGTTCAGCCCACGCTCACGCTTTTAGTGGAAGCTATCCACTTACGCTCGGCTAGCTACCAGCGGTCTTCATGGGGGAACATCGGAGTGTCTATACCAAGTTCAATAGAACTGGTGAAGTAGCATAGTCTAGAACAATAGACCGACAAGGCTAATCATACTAAGCTGAATCAATATGTCAAAGATGCGAGTATTAAAGAAAGCATAAGTCATCGGGGTCATGATAGCAATAAACTCATAGCAATATCTAAATTGAATAGTAAGTACAATGTCATGCGAAATGAAAAGTCAAATAGCCATCATGATTCACAGGGCATCACCGAACCATGGTGTGCACAGGTCACAATCCAGCTGATCATTCATGAATGTCAAATAATCTATCATCAACAATATATCTCAACCGGAAGTTTAGCATGCAAAACTGAATATCTATAACTCACAGTTTCTGTAGTCTTTATCAAGCAGATTTATAATCCACCACCTGAGTTATCCCAGGATTTATCTTTAATCTTGATCTATCTGATCTCTGGCTTTTCTTTTCTAATCAGTGACCCACTTTCAATATCTTTCAATCTTTAATTCTTTGTTCAGATTTATCTGAACCTGTCCAGAATTTATCATATCATATCATTATAAATCTTTGGAATTTCATTGACTTGATTCTGATAACTCATAATCTTTTCAAATGTATTTTATGCCCAAATCTTGCATATGAACATCTCATAATTCGTTTAATATTGCATAGTATTGGTTCTGATTTATATCTTTTATTAAGTCATAAAAACTTATCTAAAAAGTTAGTTTATTAGCCTTAATTTCGGATCATATAAATGACATCCGAACTCGCACCATCTGGGACCGACTCGGCGAGTCGGTTAAGGCGACTCGGCGAGTGGAGGTCCGAAATTCGGATCTTCGGTCGAATTCGTATACATCCGAAAAGCATCATGATCCGATATTAACCCATCCAAATTCGGGTCAAAACGGATTCAGATCACATCCGAACTCGGGTCAAACCGAATTCAAATCACATCCGAACTCGGATCTAAATCGAATTCGGATCAAATACTTAGAAATTTTAAGAGAAATTCATGGTATTCTTGGCGACTCGCCGAGTCACCATAGGCGACTCGCCGAGTCGACTTGCAGGTTTGCAGGTCGACCCATACGGGTTTTACCAAAAATTCACCAAACTAAATTTATATTAACATGCAATTGAATCCAACATTATATTATAAATTTTGGGGTGTTTCTACACTGTTTTCCCTATATTAAACACTTTAAATCATCCAGATTTGTCCAAAATGTTGAATTTTTTTCTCAAGAACATAAAAGTTTATAAAAACTCAGATTTTTTTTTATTTTGGATGATTTAAGCTACGATTTTTGTTTCTGAATCATTTATGGGTTTTATTATATGATTTCTAACCAACATTTCAAACATGCAACATAATTTTTATAGATTATAAATCCGAATTTGATGCATTTTAAACCTTAAAAATACAAACGAAAACTTAGAAATTAGAGTTATTACCTTAATCTGATCTGATTCTTGATAATCTTCAGTTAGATTCATGAATTTCCTTCTTCAAATTTCGGTTCCAGCAGATTTTTAGAGTGAGATTGAGAGAGAGTTTTGAAGTTGCAAGATGATGAAATGAGGAAATAAAGACTTAGAGTCTTTTATTTCAAGACTTTCGAATATTGACACAATTGGTCCCTCAACATCTGATTTTTATTTAAATACAGATTTATCTTCATTTTATCATCACTAACTTAATTTATCTTAATTAAATATTTTCATTACTTAATTAAAATTACAATACAAATAACGTTATAAAATTACATTATTGAATCAAAACAGAAATTAAAGTTAAGGCAAAAGCTAGGTTGTTACAGAATGGGCTCCACCACGCATAAACTTCGTCCCCGAAGTTAGCTATGTTCGAACAGACTTGGATATGTTGCTTTCATGGAATCTCTGGATTCCCAACACTGATGCGAACCTTTGTGGTGTTTCCACTGGACGAGCACCATCTGTATCTCTTTATTACGAAGCTTTTTGGTCTTCGAGTCCAGAATACATTCTGGCTCTTCAACCACTCCAAGCTTCTCATCAATTTGCACATTAACGTGTGGTATCTGTACCTCTCTTTCATCAGCTAGACTTTTTCGTAGACGACTAACATGGAATACAGGATGTATTCCAGCTAAGTCAGTTGGTAGTTCAAGACGATAAGATTGATTTCCTATCTTTTCAACAATCTTGAACGGGCCGATGAATCTCGGAGCTAGCTTGTTCCTCTTTATGAACTGGACCACATTCTTCATTGGAGATACTTTCAGCATCACCCAATCGTTAACTGCAAAACTGATCGATCTGTGACGATTATCGTAATACGACTTCTGCCTGCTTTGAGCTTCCACGATGTTCCTTCTGACAAGTTGAATCTTATCATGAGTCAACTGTAGAAGGGCAGGACCTGCTAAAGGCGATTCGCCTGTTTCACGCCAACAGGTGGGAGTTCTGCACTTTCGTCCGTATAAAGCTTCAAAAGGAGCCATCTTAATCGTGGAATGATAACTGTTGTTGTATGAGAATTCGACAAAGGGTAAGTGGTCATCCCAGTTACCACCCAGATCAAGAATGCAGGCACGGAGCATATCTTCAAGAGTCAAGATAGTGCGTTCACTTTGGCCATCTGCACTAGGGTGATAAGCTGTACTCATGGAGATTCAAGTACCCATCCCGTCTTGCAGTGCTTTCCAAAATCTCAAAGTGAAACGACTATCACGATCAGAGACGATAGATTTTGGCACACCGTGACGTGAAATAACCTCGGTGATGTACATCTGTGCCAATATATCAAGAGAGTATGTCTCTTTCATCGGTATGAAATGTGCTGACTTCGTTAATCGATCAACGACTACCCAGATGGAGTCGTGTTGTCTCTTGGTCTTTGGCAATTTCGTGACAAAGTCCATGGTTATATGCTCCCACTTCCACTCAGGAACTGGCAGTGGTTGCATATCCCCGAAGGGCTTCTGGTGTTCTGCCTTAACCATTTGACATACTATGCAGCTTTCAACGAATTGACCGATGTCTTTCTTCATTCCTGGCCACCAATAATCAGCTTTCAGATTGAAATACATCTTTGAGCTGCCAGGATGAATGGATAACTTGACTGATGGGCTTCATATAGAAGAGTGTTGCGAATAGAACCATATTTAGGAATCCAGATTCGGTTTCCCTTGAGACATTGAAGTCCCAAATGATTTATAGATAGAAATTGAAGTTGCCCTTTGAGATTTTCAGAACAGATGTTTTCTTCTTTCAATGCTTCAGCTTGAGCAGATTTAATGTTTTCGATGAGATCAGAAGAGAATACAATTGGAGTCAGGGCATAGCAACACTTTTCCGGATAGACTTTTCTACTCAATGCATCCGCGACCACATTAGCTTTGCCGGGATGATATAGGATCTCGCAATCATAGTCCTTGATAAGTTCCAAGGACCGACGCTGTTTCATGTTCATATCCTTTTGAGTAAATAGATGTTTGAGACATTTATGGTCGGTGTAAAGCTGACACCGAGTCCCATAGAGATAATGCCGCCAAATTTTTAATGCAAAGGTAACGGCAGCCAACTCAAGATCATGAGTTGGTGCACTTTTCTCGTAGTCTTTCAATTGCCAAGAAGCGTACGCAATGACTTTTCCCCTTTGCATGAGGACACATCCTAAGCCAGTACCAGATGCATCGCTATAGATAACGAAATCATCATTGCCCTCTGGTAAGGCTAGGATTGGCGCTTGAATGAGTTTCTACTTCAGAATGTCGAATGCCTCTTGCTGTTTATCGGCCCATACGAAAGGTGTATTCTTTCGTGTTAGCATCGTAAGTGGCACAGCAATCTTTGAGAAGTCCTTAATGAATCGCCGATAGTAACCGGCCAATCCCAGGAAACTTCTTATTTCGGAGGCATTGCGAGGCGTTTGCCATTTTTGAACGGCCTCGACTTTGGATGGATCAACGGAGATGCCTTCGCCAGATACAACATGGCCAAGGAATTGAATCTATAAAAATCAAAGTAGAATTCAAGTTTTGAAACAACAAACGCTTTAAGAAATAACTCGAGACAATGTAAGATTTTTACCTGTCTGAGCCAAAATTCGCACTTTGAGAATTTTGCATAGAGTCTTTCATTCTCAATAACTCTAGCAATTGACGTAGATGAACAACATGATCAGCCTCCGTTTTGGAGTAAATCAGAATATCGTCTATGAATACGATAACCAGACTTATCCAGCATTGGTCTGCACACGCGATTCATGAGATCCATGAACGCCGCTGGTGCATTTGTTAAACCGAAAGGCATTACGAGAAATTCGTAATGACCATATCTTGTTCGGAAGGCTGTCTTTGGAATATCCTCATCTTTAACTTCTATTTGATGATACCCAGAACGAAGATCGATTTTGGAGAAGTAGCTGGCTCCTTGTAGCTGATCAAATAGATCATCCATTCTGGGCAGATGATACTTATTCTTGATTGTGACTTTGTTCAACTCACGATAGTCGATGCACATTCGGAGAGTTCCGTCTTTCTTCTTTACGAATAAAATAGGTGCACCCCACGGAGATGAACTCGGTCGGATAAACCCTTTCTCTAACAGATCTTGCAGTTGTTTTGACATTTCCTGCATTTCTGCAGGAGCAAGTCTGTAGGGGGCTTTAGCGATGGGAGCCGCACCAGGAACTAAGTCAATCCCGAATTCAACTTGTCGTTCCGGTGGCACCCCAGAAATGTCATCAGGGAATACGTCTAGGAACTCACAGACGATCGGAATATCAGATACAGATTTCTTGTTGAATTCCGAGGTGGATTCAGACGAGACATAACAAAGATAAGATTCGTGACCCTTAGATAGACACTTACGCGCTTTCTCAACCGATATAAAACAATGAGCACCTTTACGCTTGTCGCCTTTGATCTCTAACACTCGGCCGTCTGAAGTCTTGATTCGGATGATTCGGCGGTTGCAGACGATTGTAGCCTCGTTGTTCGTTAACCAGTCTATGCCGATGATGACGTCGAACTCTTTTAACGGAATAGGGAGAAGGTCGAGGTTGAACACAACGTGATTGACAAGTAATGTGCAATTTCGGTAAACGGAATCAGCCATAACGTAATTGTTACTGGCTGTCTCTATATCAAGTATAACAGGAAGCTTCGAAGGAAACTTAGATAATCTTTGCGCGAAAGTAGTCGAGATGTATGAAAGGCTTGCACCGGAATCGAATAACACACGCACAGGTATTGAATTTAGAGAAAAAGTACCGGTAACCACATCCGGGGTTTCTTTCGCTTCCTCCGCCGTTATTTGGAAGGCACGGGTCCTAACAGTTGGAGTTGCAGCTGAGCTTTTCATTGTAGAACCTCCAGCCGATGACTGTGATTGACCTCGTTGTCCACTGTGGCACTGATACATGAAGTGTCCACGCTTTCCGCATTTAGCACAACCAAGACCTCGTTAGGGGCACTCTTCTCTACTATGGCCGATTCTGCTACACACATAACACGTGACGTTGTCTGGATTACACAATCCCATATGCGATTTTCTGCATCTCTTGCAGAATTGTGGTTCATTTGTAAGCGAATAAGCTTGAGCTTTTTGTGGCGAGCTGTACTGTTGAGACTGCTGGGGTTGCTGAGTCTGAGATTTATTTGGCTTGAAGAATCTGCCGAATCTTTGCTTCTTTGGAGGAGATGGACAAGTCGGGTTCGTTGATGGAGCGTAGAGTTGATCACCGTATTCTAAATATCCCCTCTCAATCTGCCTTGCCGCTTCAACCATTTCGAGATAAGAACTATACTTTATCGCGCTCATTGGGTGTCGATATCTCGGGTTAAGTCCTCCACGAAATCGGTTCATCTTTCTTTCTTCAGTAGCTACTTGATAGGAAGAATATCCACAGAGCCGTGAGAATTCATGCTCATACTCGTCTACAGTCTTAGTGCCTTGGGTTAACTGCATCAGTTGAACCTCCATCTTGTCTTGTTGGTCAGCAGGACAATACTTCGCGTTGAACATTTCAAGAAACTGGTCCCATTCTAGAGTCTGGATGACCTCCTCGCCATAAATACTTCTCTGGGTCTTCCACCAGGCACGGGCAGCACCCACGAACAGAGCAGATGCATAACTCACTTTCTTTGACTCCAAGCAATCAGAGATTCTGAAGATTTGTTCAGTGTGACTGATCCAATCCATCGCCTGAATTGGATTGACTGTACCCTCGAAGTTAAGGGCACCGCTAGCTTTAAAATCCTTGAACTTACAGCCTTTCGGCTGCTCAATTTGGACATTCGGGGTAGAGTTATCAGAATCAGATTCATTATTCTGGATTTGTTTATCTTTTCTCTTATTCTTTTTGTCAGCACGTCTTTTTGCTTCGACCTCATCTCTAGCCTGAAGCTGTTCTTGCATATTCTTGTTTTGTTGTTCAGTATGTTGAGCTAATAGTTGTTGCATCATTTCAAACATTTGTTGTGGGGTCATGTTGTTGGGAATGTAACCTGATCCTGACATCTTTACTGAAAATTAAAATCATTTAACTATCAGTTTATAGACTTAGATCTATGTACCCTTTTTCTCATCCTAACAGTCTGTACATCCTATCTCAGTTCAAACCACCTAAATGATTGATACATATGTATTGCTTCAGTTTGAGATCAAGTATTACTTACGTAATACTCGATTCACTCAAACTATGGGCTATGATACCATCCTGTGAAGACCTCCCCTTACGGGGCAGTCCTCAGAGTCTAGGTCCCACATCATGCAACACGATATCAATCATAACTAAGATAGAGTAATTTAAGTTGTGGAATTTCAGAATACAAGTACAAACATTAGGATAAGTTTAATACTTTTAGTTCAAATTACAGTTTTCAAATTAAACTTATAAAGGGTAGCAGACTAATCTAATTTATGTCATCATACATTCAAATCAAATCTACCCAGACCATCACAATTATCATCTGCCAATCAGTACCGAAGGTTTGTTGAGTAGTGGTCTATAGAATACTTAAATCTTGATCTTGTAAGACCTAAGAACTAGGTACAGCAGGTGACTTTCCTTTATCTTTTCCTGTAAAAAGATCAAATAGCAACTGTAAGCAAAGCTTAGTGAGAATATAGATTTTCAGATTACATGCATTAATCAAGCGGATCATGGGTCAAAGGGTGATATGTCTGGACTGCCGCTACAGCCACTCATGATTGAGACATAGAATTCATAGAATTGGATGATGTTCAGCCCACGCTCACGCTTTTAGTGGAAGCTATCCACTTATGCTGGGCTAGCTACCAGCGGTCTTCATGGGGAAACATCAGAGTGTCTATACCAAGTTCAATAGAACTGGTGAAGTAGCATAGTCTAGAACAATAGACCGACAAGGCTAATCATATTAAGCTGAATCAATATGTCAAAGATGCGAGTATTAAAGAAAGCATAAGTCATCGGGGTCATGATAGCAATAAACTCATAGCAATATCTGAATTGAATAGTAAGTACAATGTCATGCGAAATGAAAAGTCAAATAGCTATCATGATCCACAAGGCATCACCGAACCATGGTGTGCACAGGTTACAATCCAGCTGATCATTCATGAATGTCAAATAATCTATCATCAACAATATATCTCAACCGGAAGTCTAGCATGCAAAACTGAATATCTATAACTCACAGTTTCTGTAGTCTTTATCAAGCAGATTTATAATCCACCACCTGAGTTATCCCAGGATTTATCTTTAATCTTGATCTATCTGATCTCTGGCTTTTCTTTTCTAATCAGTGACCCACTTTCAATCTTTAATTCTTTGTTCAGATTTATCTGAACCTGTCCAGAATTTATCATATCATATCATTATAAATCTTTGGCATTTCATTGACTTGATTCTGATAACTCATAATCTTTTCAAATGTATTTTATGCCCAAATCTTGCATATGAACATCTCATAATTCGTTTAATATTGCATAGTATTGGTTCTGATTTATATCTTTTATTAAGTCATAAAAACTTATCTAAAAAGTTAGTTTATTAGCCTTAATTTCGGATCATATAAATGACATCCGAACTCGTACCATCTGGGACCGACTCGGCGAGTCGGTTAAGGCGACTCGGCGAGTGGAGGTCCGAAATTCGGATCTTCGGTCGAATTCGTATACATCCGAAAAGCATCATGATCCGATATTAACCCATCCGAATTCGGGTCAAAACGGATTCGGATCACATCCGAACTCGGGTCAAACCGAATTCAAATCACATCCGAACTCGGATCTAAATCGAATTCGGATCAAATACTTAGAAATTTTAAGAGAAATTCATGGTATTCTTGGCGACTCGCCGAGTCACCATAGGCGACTCACCGAGTCGACTTGCAGGTTTGAGATAAACATTACAGACTGTTAGGATGGGGAAAAGGGTACATAGTCACTAAGTCTAGTAACTGAAAGTCACTTGAATTTTTATGTTTCAGTAAGATTGTCTGGACTAGGAGGAATTCCTGATAATGTCACGCCTCAGCAACTGTTTGAGATGATACAACAACTGTTAGCACAACAAAATGAACAACAAGTCAAACTAATCCAAGAACAGTTTCAGGCTCGTGATGAGGCTGATGCAAAGCGTAAGGCTGATAAAAAGAACTAAAGAAAGGATAAGCAAATCCATAATGATAAGTCTGAATCTGATAACTCCAATGAAAATGTCCACACTGAAAAACCAAAAGGCTGCCGATTCAAAGACTTTAAGTCTAGTGGTGCCTTGACATTTGAGGGTACTGTAGACCCTATCCAGGCATTGGACTGGATTTGTCACACAGAAGAGATTTTCAGTATTTCTGATTGTTTAAATTCACAAAGGGTCAAGTTTGCTACTGCTTTATTTGTCGAAGCTGCCCGCGCATGGTGGAAGACACAGAGGAGTATCTACGGAGAGGACGTCATCCAAACACTTGAATGGGAGCAATTCCTCGACATGTTCAATGCTAAGTATTGTCCCGCGGATCAGCAAGATAGAATGGAAGTTCAATTGATGCAACTGACTCAAGGCGACAAGACGGTCGATGAATACGAGCACGAGTTCTCGCGATTGTGTGGCTATTCATCTTATCAAGTAGCCACAGAAGAAAGAAAAATGAATCGTTTTCGTAGAGGATTGAACCCAAAGTATCGTCAGCCGATGAGTGGTAACAAATACAAGACGTACTTGGAGATGGTGGAACCACCCAGACAAATTGAAAGCGAATATCGAGAGTATGGTGAACAACTAAGCGCAACTCAGATCAGTCCTACATGTCCTTCTCCACCAAAGAAGCAACGGTTCAGTAGATTCTTCAAGACAGGAAAGACTCAGTCTCAACAAACTCATCAGTATAGCTCTCCTCAGAAGGCTAAGTCTTATGCGATTCAATCAGAACAACGAGTGTGCAAAAGGTGTAGGAAATCACATATTGGGTTATGTAATCCAATGGATGTGATATGTTATGTTTGCAGCAAAATAGGTCATAGTAGCGAGGAATGCCCAACGAAGGGTCTTGGTTGTTCCACGTGTGGAAAACCTGGACACTTTAATCATCAATGTCCAATGAGAACCAACAGTCAATCTCAGTCGTATACCGGAGGTTCAACAATGAAGAGCACTACTGCAATTCCGTCAGCTAGAGCCCGTGCTTATCATATCACAGCCGAGGAAACAGAGGAAATGCCAAATGCGGCCATGAGTACGTTTGCTAATTAAATACCTATCGTGCATCATTTGGTTTTACTACAAACTGTTCAATTATCTCTACAGCACTTTCATATCGATTAACCAAGTCACTTGTCTAGCATTCTGCTACCATTGATATTGAAACAGCCACAAATAAACATGATTTGCTCGTTAATTGCACAGTCTTCAGTCTCGACCTCATTTTGATTTCATAGAAACATTTTAAAAATAGGATCGCTAAGGAGATCAGGAGAAAGATTTTCTATTCTTGATTTAAATCGACTAGTGATTTCAAAACAACTCACGAGTTCAACTGTACAGCTTTGTCATCGATAGTGATTATACGGATGACATATAGGTTGTATCAGTTGAAGTTATGACTTAAATGTTTCTTTCAAATCAGAAATTTTACCTATAAGCAATATAGGTATCAGTGCCTGAATCATGTGTGTTGCAAGAAGTCTGGACAGAACCTGCACAACCTTGTCCTTTTCTTTCACAAATTAAGTTTGTGTGTGCAGTGTATAAATAGAAATAGAACAAACAGCAAAATCCAGCAGCCTTCTTTCCATATAAATACATATGTGCAGTGTGTGCACTGTGTGTGTAGTGTGTGAGACTGAAACAACAATAGGAATAGCCTTTATCACTCCTTTATTCACAAAAGAAAGTAAATGACAACAATCCTTTTTCTATCACTGATTTCGGATATATGTAGGGCTGTCAAAAACAGAAAAGGCAGCAGCCTTTCCTTTCCTTTTTAGCACATTTTTAATTACCGAAACAGCACCGATAGGCATAGATATATATATGTTTCGGGATTTTTACTTACAGCAGCCTAGCGCATATGAATACATACATAGGTGCAATCTTTATTCTTCATAAATATAGTATATGTTATGTGTGTGTGTGTGTCGATGTGAAATAGAAACAAAATCTGATTTGTGCAGTGTGTGTGCGTGTATAGTGCGTATGTATGTTGTGTGCAGAGAAAGACAGCAACCTTTTATATATAAATGCAGTGTGTGGGTGTGTGTTGTGTGAGAAAGTAAAAACAGAAACAACCTCTATTTGCAGCCAAATTACTTTCATTTCCTTTTCTTCTTAACATTTCTCGGATATATGCTATTAACCCAAGCAAATTTGCAGTAGCCACAGCAACTTCATTACATTCATATATACATGTAATTAAGCAAAATGAATGTGTGTGGTCACTTAACTATATTTCAGCAGCCCCTTTCTCTAATTGATGTATGTTACGTGTATGCATCTTATTTGAGGGTGTAGACATGTATGTGTGTGATCTTGATTGTAGTAGCAGCCCCTTAACTAACAACAATAGTATGTATGTAAGTGAGAGTTCCAATTTATAAATCATGGTATTAAAGAAGTAAAATACAAAGCCTTGGTGTGTAATGTGAACTAATATATAAAGCCATGATGTTTAATTGTTATGAAAGCATACTTTTGTGTGACTTATGAGCATTTCAATAAGCATGTTAATCATTTCCATTAAAATTAAAGGAAGGCATAAAGTGAGGCTTTAATAATAAATTATGCATATTGACGCTATGAATATATGTAAGATGATTGTATGAAAAAGAAAATCAATTGTAGGGGTTATAGAATAATGACACATATAAATATGTTATAAGTCACATAAATCACTTATTTAAAGGATTAGTTGTTGTTGAATCTTTTTACAGGTTTAATCAAAGGAAAAGGTCCAGCTGACCCAAGTCTTTAGGATCTGCTCGCTCGAATTTGAAGTCACTAGACCACCACTTCAACTAAAATTGGTATCGAATGAATTGATTATGGTGGTGGTTTGGGTAGAAGCAGTGACATGCATTGTGGTTATGTACTAGATTAGTGTCCTTGTGCCCTTTATAGTTTACTTTTAAGCTTAATGTAAAATAATCCTAATTTCTGTAATGACTTAATTCCGCATTTTATAAACATCGGAGTAGACTTAATCATAGACTGACATAGACTTTCTCAGACTTGAATTATGCAGAAGCATATGAAAGCATTGATATCAAGGCAAATGACTGAAAATATTCAAGTAATGAATAAAGATAGCAACATTAATATATCCAAGACTAATTCATATTGTAAAGACAAGTGTGCATGATGACATATTAAAAACTATCATGATCCACAGGGCATCACCGTACCAAGGTGTGCACAGGTCACATTCTAGCTGAGCGTATAGACTTTCAAATAAAGCTAGAACAACAATATGTCTCACATGAAGACAAACATGTATACAGTTATATCTATAACTCACAGTTACTGGTTTTATTGCACGACTGTTGACTTTGACTTTCGCAAGCGGATTGAATCCACCACCTGAGTTATCTCAGGATTTAGCAATTGACTTTACAGACTTTAGCTTTGACTTTAATGACTTTGGCTCTGACTTTGGCTTTGACTTGCTTCTCTGACTTTGGCTTGACTTTATTAACTGATCTTGGCTCTAATTGCTTTAACTTGACTTTTCTGGCTTGGCTTTACGGACTTTGACTTTACAACATGGTTCAGATTTAGCTGAACCTGTTATTTGCATGTTAATTCAATTTACATAAGCTTATTGACTTTTTACAACACAATTGTGTATTTATATCGCATTCTTTGACTTTCTGATGCTTATCTATAGACTTATTCATTTATTGGCTTTTCAAGTCATCTCAGACTTTGTTGAATCACAAATTAGGCTTATGACTTAACTTGACATGATTTTAATGACTTTATAATCTTATATGCATTTCATGAACATGTATATCATTATGAGATCATTATTCGACTTTACTTACATTTTAACTTATCATATGCATGTAATGACATATTATGCAATATCAAACAACTAATCCTTTAAAAAAGTGATTTATGTGACTTATAACATATTTATATGTGTAATTATTCTATAACTCCTACAATTGATTTTCTTTTTCATACAATCATCTTACATATATTCATAGCGTCAATATGCATAATTTATTATTAAAGCCTCACTTTATGCCTTCCTTTAATTTTAATGGAAATGATTAACATGCTTATTGAAATGCTCATAAGTCACACAAAAGTATGCTTTCATAACAATTAAACATCATGGCTTTATATATTAGTTCACATTACACACCAAGGCTTTGTATTTTACTTCTTTAATACCATGATTTATAAATTGGAACTCTCACTTACATACATACTATTGTTGTTAGTTAAGGGGCTGCTACTACAATCAAGATCACACACATACATGTCTACACCCTCAAATAAGATGCATACACGTAACATACATCAATTAGAGAAAGGGGCTGCTGAATTATAGTTAAGTGACCACACACATTCATTTTGCTTAATTACATGTATATATGAATGTAATGAAGTTGCTGTGGCTGCTGCAAATTTGCTTGGGTTAATAGCATATATCTGAGAAATGTTAAGAAGAAAAGGAAATGAAAGTAATTTGGCTGCAAATAGAGGTTGTTTCTGTTTTTACTTTGTCACACAACACACACCCAGACACTGCATTTATATATAAAAGGTTGCTGTCTTTCTCTGCACACAACATACATACGCACTATACACGCACACACACTGCACAAATCAGATTCTGTTTCTATTTCACATCGACACACACACACACACAACATATACTATATTTATGAAGAATAAAGACTGCACCTATGTATGTATTCATATGCGCTAGGCTGCTGTAAGTAAAAATCCCGAAACATATATATATATATATATCTATGCCTATCGGTGCTGTTTCGGTAATTAAAAATGTGCTAAAAAGGAAAGGAAAGGCTGCTGCCTTTTCTGTTTTTGACAGCCCTACATATATCCGAAATCAGTGATAGAAAAAGGATTGCTGTCATTTACTTTCTTTTGTGAATAAAGGAGTGATAAAGGCTATTCCTATTGTTGTTTCAGTCTCACACACTGCACACACAGTGCACACACTGCACATATGTATTTATATGGAAAGAAGGCTGCTGGATTTTGCTGTTTGTTCTATTTCTATTTATACACTGCACACACAAACTTAATTTGTGAAAGAAAAGGACAAGGTTGTGCAGGTTTGTTATAATGTATTCCCGTATTGTTTCAGCACCTTGAACAATTTCTTATCATACACATGAAGAATCAAGCTCAATAAATGTGAAATGATGAAGAAAAGACAATATGAATGTTGAGAGTAAATGACAAAATGGCGGCTGTGTTTTCTATTCAAATGTCAACCGTGTAATACAAAAGCAAACCCTAGGAGCTATTATAGCTTCATTTAATTAACTTTGAAGCATTGACATAAATGGCCCCTAGACTTTTACTAAGAAACAAATTACATGGAAATTAAATACAAGACAAACTACAAAGACAATAATTATTACAAAACAACTCCGATGATCGAAATAATAAATCTAACAATCTCCCCCTTTTCGATCACTTAGGAGGTCCTGGAACTCGGGCGTGGTCAGTCGATTCTCGGAGACCAAGGATGACGTCGAAGCGTCTGGTTACTTGTCTCAGATGTAGCCTTTCGTTCAGGTATTCAATGCTGCTGAGGATATCCTGAATCTCCTGTGGTGAGCATCTAAGTTCTGGATTTGGTTGAGCATCATAATCTTGTACTTTCTTTGAAAGAGCAGCTCGAACCAATCTAAGTGTACCATCGGAATAGCAAGGAAGGTCCTCAAAGCGCATATACCTTTTGTAGCCCTTGTAGTTTACGAAAATGACACCCGGATCTCCGGAGAGTACAACTCTGTAGGCCGGGTGGTGGGCTAGAAGAAAACTATCTTGTTCCGGTGCTCGTAGGCCCACCTTAACCATAGCACTCTCGATCGCCATCTGAAAATCTCTTAAGCACATTATGATCGATCGGCGGTTCATGCTTCGTACTAGGGCTCTTACGGCGGTCATGTGTGTTAGACGTTTCCTGATGCGATTTTTCAGACTGTTGTGAAGGAATTCAACGTCATCCGCATTTATGAAGTCAAGATCATACTCGAAGATGTCATCTCCCGTCCCATCTTCTCTTTCCACTTGGTAGGTTGGATAGAAGACTCTGGCTCTTTTGCACATAGTGATTGTCTTGAGCTTTTTGATCTTTGATTTTGACACCTTAGACCTTCTCTCCCGGAGCATCAATTGGTAGTATTCGGCCTGTTCAGCTTTGGAGACATTCGTAAGTTCCATGAGTAGGCGTCTGCTGAAGGATCCAGGCTTCTTTCTGAATACCATCTTGAATCTTTCTTCTAGATATGGATTCTGAAACCGCTCCGGGGGAAAGTTTTGCAGGAATTCTTTAAGGC
Source organism: Centrapalus pauciflorus (assembly GCA_020465985.1). Classification (NCBI taxonomy): domain Eukaryota; kingdom Viridiplantae; phylum Streptophyta; class Magnoliopsida; order Asterales; family Asteraceae; genus Centrapalus; species Centrapalus pauciflorus. The sequence goes on along the minus strand of JAANYP010007822.1, from coordinate 55,125 downwards.
CTTGAACGGGGGGGTTCTTCGATTTCGTCCTTTTTAGCTTCAAGAAGCTTTATAATAGTCCCCCGCCGTTCTTGTCGCATTTGATCTTTTTCTTCCTGAGGCAGTGTATGAACCTTGCCTTTTGTATAGTGGTCCACCCAGAATAAGTCATCTTTTCTGTACACGCCAGGGCCCTCCGGAGTTTCATCGAAGCAATCGACCCTTTTTGTTTGGGAGGACCCTGGAAGTTGGGTTTGTTGGACTGGTGGAGGGCTTGGAGATCTTGGAGGGCTAAGGGTAATGTGGGATTCTTTTTGTAACTGGGGAGCTTGGATGGATGAGAGTATTTCTTCTTGATGGGCTCGAGGTGGTGAATTTAGGAAATCAAAAGAAGAGGATGAAGATTTTTTCGTTGGAGAATCAGGCTCAGGCTTAGGAGTTAATAATGGTTGGTTGTCCTCGGTATCGGAATCTGAATCAGAAACCAATATGATTTCAACTTTCTCGTGCGGTTCCTCAAATTCTACCATAGCTGTCATCGGATCCAGTGGAGCTAGACCCTCGACCATGGGCTCGTCTTCTATTAACATATATTCCTGAGCCTCCAGACTCTTTTCCCCTGACCCCTGAAATTCGGACCCCTCGGCGGTCTCTGCTCCCCCTATACCCAGCATGGGGTCCTCAAACTGAACTTTTCTTCGCTTCTCCCCTCATGACGATCAGGGTCGTCCTGATCGTCATGTTTCCTTTTTGGGGCCTCGGCCTGAGTGCGGCATTGGAGTTCAATAACTGCCGACTCCAGGCGATCCATTCTGGAATTAAGCTTTTCCTGTACTTGCAGAATTAGGTGGTTAAGCGCATTAATCTTGTCTGACAACTCGGATATCTGATGATGGACTGAATGGGAACCTGGTGGGGGGCCAGCTTCGGAAGCGACACCCTTACCCTTGATTAGTGAAAGAAGAGCGGTGTGACGTTCCTCGGCGGCTTCCCTTTGGGCGTCCAGGTCAGCCCGGGTAATCACTCCGGCAGCACGTAAAGCTGCCGTTAGCATCTCCAGATTGATTGGGAGATGGCCTGAAGTGGATGGCGTTGATGGAGCCACTTCAGGTATTCCTTCCGTCATTTCTGGCTCCACTAAGGGACGCTCAGATCCGGAATTTTGTTGAGCTGCCACGGAGGCAGCTCTTAGGGATACCACAGAGGCATCGTGCGTCGTGTGTATTTGTGGGGATGGAATCGTGAATGAAGGAAGTTCGGTCACGTGGGGAGGAGTGTGACCTCTTTCAACACCGCCACTCTCCGAATGAGAGGGCGATGGAGTATGTGGTAGATCCCCGTGGAATGAAGTGGTTTCCCTTTGAGGGGAAACCAAGTGGGTGGTGGGGGTGATGGCGACCGCTGGACGGACGGTCTTATCGAGAGGAGTCCGGCTTATAGGGCTTAGTTCACCCTCAGATTGAATTTTCCTCGCTCTTACGACAGAGACAGTTCTTTCGGAGTCTGTCGTCTCTGCCATCTCACCTACTTCTCCCTCTCTCACAATCACAGTCTCCCGCTCACCAAAACCCATAGATTGCTGAACATCCATCCTTTCGCCCTCATGTTCACTCTCTCTTGGCTCACCTTCGGATTGGTTAGTCTCAGTCGATTCTGACTGAGACTCGCCCGGATAACTCTCTTTTATATAAGCCCTTACCCTTTCCATACCCCTTGACCTCATTAGAAGAGATAGAGGAATTTTCATTACCGGTACTGTCGGGGCCCCCTTTGGCAGAGTTAACTTCTGAATTGCCACCGTGGGGTAAACATCAGCCTCCGGACGCTCGTGAATATCGTCGTCTTGGTCCATTGTAAACTGAATAATGAGTTGCAGGAATCGTTGAAGAGGAATGTACTTCCTGCCTTTCTTTGTGCCCCGCTCTATATGGACTCTTCGAAGCTCTTCGAATAAAAATGAAGCATAGTCCACGTGTCGGTCAGCAAAGCCTGTGAACATGGCTAGAACCTGTGCCAATGCTGAATCATGACCTGAATGCTTGGCGGTGAAGCATTTGGCGAATAGTATACGGCAGTGGGATTGAAGGTTTTTCGTGCGGAAGTCTGATGGTTTAGCAAGAGGACCGTCATACCCCAGAGTTTGTATCTCAGCAAGGGTTTCAGAGACGGATGGGTTTGGGTCGAACAGGTCACGGGTGGGAAGGTAGAATTCCGCGGGTAGATGAAGGATGTGGTGGATGGCGGAGGTAGTGACTTTGACTGGAACGCAGTCAATAGTGGATGTGAAGTGAGGTTCGGGGTCGGTTATGTATTTTAGCCTGTTCCAGAATTGTTGGAGATATATCTGGGGAACAACTATGGCAGTGGATAGTGCATAGTAGATGGGATGGCGGGTGAGGATGTCGAAAGCGAGGGTTTGGGTTTCTTTGGAGAGGATGGAAACGTCGAGTTGCCAGTTATGAGGGATGAACTCGACAAACTCGGCGCTGGGTAGGATGGATTCCTCTGGTAGTTGAGCATTGTTATTTGGGATGGGGGGATGGGGTACGGTGAGAATGATTGCGGGATCCATTATCCTGCAAAGTGCAACAAAGTTAGAATCATAAGACTTGAGATGATAATGCATTGATGTGAAGTCTAGATGAGTGTGAAATAGAAATTGTCTGATCTGTTTAGCATCGGGTCTTTATTAGCAGAATAAAATTCCACTAATAAAGTCCAAAGTCAATCGTTAAGAGACCGATGTTAGATAAGACCGTTTCACTCAAACACTAGTCCTAACTCTAATCAATGGTGCACTTAGATGGAAATATTTTTGTGTTTTTTGAATTTATATAAAAGTGCAGAAATGGAAAATTGAAAAATTAAAAAAAATGCTAAGTGTTGGATTTCGGATGGTCCGAATTCGGATGAACAGTGTCACCGAATTCGGATCAATCCGAAATCGGATGATGCATGATTGATGAGTGGTGGTCCGAATTCGGAGGTGGTGAGGAACAGGGACCGAATTCGGATGAAGATCCGAAATGCAAGACATGGAATGAATGAAAGAGGTCCGAATTCGGATGGGTCATGAAACATGATCCGAATTCGGATGATGACTTATGTAAATGCATGCAATGACATGGATAGGTGCAGATTTCGGATGGGAACCGAATTCGGGTATCATCCGAATTCGGATGAACAGTGGTGTACATACTTAGACTAAATTCAATTTTTGAAAATTTTGGCCTTGCTTTGATGGTCCGAATTCGGATCAACAGTGACCCGAATTCGGATCAACAGTGGTCCGAAATTGGTATTTGTTCTTTGAAGGTTTTGAAACTTAGCCTAAGTCGGACATCCGAATTCGGGTGGTGGTCCGAATTCGGACATCCGAAACTGCATGAGTGCAGTTAATGTGTTCATGCAAAAATAAACGTGAACAGTTGAAATGTTAACAAAAATGCATGAGATTACAGATCCTAGTCTAAAATTACATAGAGAACAATTTATCTAACTACAACTAAGTAAATATAACAAATTAAACTACCTAAAATGAAGAAAAACCGAAAATAAAAACTAGTAAAATTTTGAAAATCAAACAAGTAAACTAGGAAGTTAAACACTGAAATAAGGTGAAAAAGATGTTACCTGATGATGCCGATGTTGGAAAATGCAAGAAAAACAGAAGAAGATGATGATCGAAAAGCTTTGAATGGTGGTTATGGAGGATTTGAATGGGTATATCAACGGGAGTAAGGTGAGGAAGAAGAGAGAAAAGAAAGCTTGGAAGTGAAGCATTTGACCGTTTGACCCCCTTTTTAAACTCGCGTACGGGTCGGGTCGGGGCGAGAGGATCCGCGCCCAAAGGAATGTGGGCCGCCGGATCATTTCAATTCACAATAACAATTAAAAATATTGGGCCTTGCTTAAAAAATTTGAAACAAAAACTTTAGCCCAATTTATGACATCTTTTTGAGTTTTTCTTTGAAACAACAAAATGAAATATTTTTGGTATTTTCTTGGATCATTTAATTTAAGATAAAAATAAGCTAAAATAAAATAAACTAAAATGTTTTTGGATTTTTGATAAATTTGAACAATTAAAATCTTTTTGAAATTTTCTGACCTATTAAATTAAACGTAAAGTTAAATTAAAATACGAACAACCTAAAATTTGAAATTTAACTACAAAAACAGAAAATTAAAAGAAACACAAAATTACAAAAATTAAAATCCTAACAATACTCCCCCTCAAATAAATACCAGTTCTTTTCCTTTTCTTTTTCTGAATGAAACTTGACAACCCCATTTTATCCTTACAAACACAGACAAACCTGGATATTGTTTGCATCCCACTCCGTGATGAACAATTCACACAGCAATTTTTCTGGATCATTAATTATTAAAAATATACGTAGATAAGGAAATATTGAGTTTTAATTTTGTGACACAATCCTTAAATTTAAATAACGGATATTTTCTAAAATAAAGGAATCTCAATCATGGTAGATTGAAATAGATATCTGATATTTAATTCGAAGGTGGATTCAACATGCCGATATGAGATACTAAAAACTGAAAACGAGGTTCGTCTAAAGCTTTAGTAAATATATCTGCAAGTTGGTATTCCGTGCCAACAAAATACAACTCAATGGTCCCCTTTTCTACGTGATCTTTAATAAAATGATATCTGATATCTATGTGTTTTGTTCGAGAGTGCTGCACGGGATTGCAAGAGATGGCAATTGCACTTCGAAAATCACAGTAAATAGGGATATTGGTGAGTGAGAACCCATAATCGCGTAATTGTGTTCTAATCCACAGCACTTGAGAGCAACAGCTTGCAGCTGCTACATACTCAGCCTCAGCTGTGGATGTGGAAACACAATTCTGCTTTTTGGAAGACCAACTCACCGGTCTATCTCCTAAAAACTGTATTCCTCCCGACGTGCTTTTTCTGTCCACTCTACAACCTGCAAAATCAGCATCTGAAAACGCGGTAAGATCGAAATCGGTTCCCTTTGGATACCATAGACCAAGTTCGGGTGTACCCTTAAGATAACGAAAAATGCGTTTTACCGCAATTAGGTGTGATTCTTTTGGGTCGGCCTGAAATTTAGCACACAGACATGTTGAAAACATTATATCCGGCCTACTGGCAGTCAAGTATAGTAAGGATCCTATCATCCCTCTGTAAGTTGTATTATCGACACTTTTCCCGGAAGGATCGGTGTCTAACTTACAGTTGGAGGCCATGGGAGTTGCGATACTCGTGCAAGAGTCTAACTTATACTTCTTGAGAATGTCAAGAGTATATTTCGACTGGTTCACAAAAATCCCATCCTCAAGTTGTTTGACTTGTAATCCGAGGAAAAAGTTCATTTCCCCCATCATACTCATCTCAAACCTGGACTCCATTAGGGCTGAAAAATCCTTACAAAAATTACTGTCAGTAGATCCAAATATAATATCGTCGACATAAATTTGTACTAGCATTATATGTGGGCCTTCCCTTTTAGTGAACAGAGTTGTGTCCACCACACCTTTATAGAAACCGGCAGAAATAAGGAAATTCGAAAGACTATCATACCATGCTCGAGGTGCTTGTTTTAAACCATAGAGAGCCTTATCTAGCACATAAACATGGACAGGTTTATGTGCATCAACAAAGCCTTGTGGTTATTCAACATACACTTCCTCGTTAAGTTCTCCGTTTAGAAAGGCAGTCTTGACGTCCATTTGGTACACTTTGAAGTCTTTGTGTGCCGCGTACGCCAAGAAGATTCTGATTGCTTCGATCCGTGCAACTGGAGCGAAGGTCTCGTCATAATCTATCCCTTCTTGTTGTCGGTAGCCTTTGGCAACAAGTCTTGCTTTATTCCTTATCACAATGCCGTTCTCATCTTGTTTGTTCTTAAAGATCCACTTTGTTCCGATGACTGTACGGTCTTTTGGTTTGGGAACTAACCGCCATACTCTTAGCTGTTCAAACTGGTTGAGTTCCTCTTGCATTGCAACTATCCAATCCGGATCTGTCAGGGCTTCATCCACACGAACGGGCTCTATCATACTCAAGAATGATGCGAAGAGGCATTCATTAGCAGATGCCCTACGAGTTTGGACTCCTGTTGATACATCACCAATGATTTGATCTGTTGGGTGACTTCGGGTCCATTTGATCTCGTGTGGAAGGGGTGCTCGGGATGGAACCTCCGTGGTTAATGTGGGGATGGATGAGGATTCATGGTCAATGGTTTCAAATGATGGTACCACAGGTTCTGGTTCGATTCCCGAGTGTTCAGGTGAAGGAAGAATAGTTGGTATTATATGTGAGGGTATTATAGGAGTAAATTCAACTGCGGATGTGTCGGTGGATGATGTAGATGGATGAGGGTATGTTGATGAAGATGGAGCGGAGAAACTTTGTGGCGCAGTTGAACTGGAAGGATCACCTACATTATTGACAACATTTGAGACACTAGCGTTAGGACCGAAAAATTCAACATAAAAAGGATCAAATAAATTAACCAAATCAGAAGAAGAAAAAGAAATAGGGTTATTGGAAGAGTCTCCAGGCATTTGAGTAATGCTGGTCCTGATTGATCAACTTCGGGTGCCAGTTCAGCCAACTCATCAAATGTGACGTGCACACTTTCATTGACTGTTCTGGTTCGGGTATTGAATGCGCGATACGCCTTCGAGTTGGATGAGTATCCAATGAAGATCGCTTCATCCGCCTTTTCGTTAAATTTCCCGAGGTTGTCTTTGTCGTTCAGCACATAGCACCTGCAACCAAATACACGTAAGTACTTGATAAATGGTACTTTATTCAAAAAGAGTTGGTAAGGAGTTTTGTTAAAGCGCTTATGGATGATGGAGCGATTTTGTGTATAGCATGCTGTTGATACGGCTTCGGCCCACAAGAACGGAGGTAGCTTTGAGTATGTGAGCATTGTACGAGCGACTTCCACTAGCGTACGGTTACGCCTTTCCACGACCCCATTTTGTTGAGGTGTTCGAGCAGCAGAGTATTGATGCTGAATACCTTTGGATCGAAGGAAGCCCTCAACTACTGAGTTCTTGAACTCCGTGCCGTTTTCTGATCTGATTGATTGCACTGACAGCTGCTGTTGGGTCTCGACACTCTTGATAAAATCAATGATTTCTTGAGCTGTCTCGTCCTTGGAACGCAAGAACCTGACCCAGGTATATCGAGAATAATCATCAACGATAACCAACACATATCGCTTTCCATTTATGCTTTGAGTTCTCATCGGTCTGCATAAATCCATATGAAGTAACTCCAATACTCTTTTTGTTGATGGTTCGGGCTTTGGTTTGTGAGATGATCGTTTCATTTTTCCTTTCTCACACGCTCCACACAGATGGTCCTTTTCGTAGCGCAATTCAGGAAGTCCTTTGACCAATTGCTTCGCAGCCAGCTTGTTGATATTATCAAAATTCAAATGGGATAATCTTCGATGCCACAACCAAGAGTCTTTTGAAGAGGCTTTTGATAGTAGGCAAATGCTATCCTTCACTATTAGCTTAGCTCCGTCAATGGTGTAAAGGTTAGAGTTTCGGGAACCAGTTAAGATTTCTTTTCCATCCATGCTCTTAACACTGCAGTTCTTAGCTCTAAACGTTACTTCTAGTCCTTTGTCGCAGAGCTGTCCTATGCTAAAAAGATTATGTGATAACCCCTCAACATAGTCAACGTCCTTGATGACCAGATTATTTAGAACTAAGTCCCCGTATCATTTTATGTGAGCCTGATGGTTGTTCCCGAATTTCACAGTTCCGCAATACTGTTCAACAACGTTAGACAACAATTCTCTTCTTTCAGTCATGTGCTTGGAGCAGCCCGAATCCATATACCAAATGGACTTAGCCTGAAAAACACATAAATTCATATAATGAAAAACTATATGCATTCAAACACATCCATTTTTAATTCACAATCAAACCGTGTTCTGAACCGAGATGTTCAGAAAACATGATGAGTTAAGACCGGGTCCTGGGCTGTGTGCACAGAAGCCAAACGTGTCGGTTTAAGCACAACCGACAAGCAAAAGAACGGGTCCTATTCTAAGGTAACTAGAAGCCATTTCTTTGAAGCACGGGTCTTGATCAGAAGTAACCAAGAACCATCTGCATTAAGATCACACAACCTTGGGTACCCACCTCAATATGGGTCCCTTTTTGTTAGGATTTCCAGATTTATATGGCACGTGTACAGTTTTAGAATCCCAACTAGCATTTGTGTGTGGTCCAGATGCACAACCCTTTGGAATCCATTGAAGATTGGATTTATTCGGTTTTGGAACCTTAGGCGCTGAAATTGCCTTCGGTTTTTGTCTTTTTGAGACCTTTTTTACCGTTGCTTTGGTTTTGGGCCTTGGCAACAGACACATCTCAATTTTGTTTGTGGCTGATGATGCACTATCTTTTGTTTTCTTTTTCCGAATACGTTTAACAGGATAAGGCACGAAAGCATTCATTTCAGGAACCTGTCGTCTATATTTAGTTGGACATAGATTAAACAAATCATTGAAAGAGTACTTTAACGGAACAGTAGAATTCGGTACATCATTACAGACATTGTCACACACATTGTTACATAAATTGTCTTTAGAGATTACAGACATCCTATCTCTAGTAACAAATTCATTTGGAATTAAAGCCTTCTTCACCAAAAAAAACTTGTAAAATCCTGCATGGTGGTTTTTGGGACTCTCCTTATATGATCTGTAGGAACAAAACGATTAGAGTCAGTAAGCATGGAAGATTTAGACTTGACAGACTTTTCTTTTTGGTGGTGAGTGGGTTTCTTAAAAGACTTGGATTTAACCTGAGTCTTTTTAGGAACCTCATTTTTGAAAACTTTTGAGCAGTCACCTTTGACAATGATAGAAGAAGATTCAGCTTTAGCCTTACCTTTATCTGATGATACACATGGAATTTTTATGGAATGAGAAAGTGTTTCTTCTTTTGAAAGATCTTTCAATTGTTGTGAAACCATTTCAAAATTTTCTCTGTAGACAGTGACTTCCACAGTTTGTTGAAAAGATTGATTTACCAGTTCTTCTTCTCTCTTAAGAAGAGCATCTTGAAGATCAAGTGCTTTCTCTTGTGACGACTTCAATTCCTTTTCTAAAACAGTGATTTGTTGTTGAAGAACTTTTGCAGGAATATAAAGTTGAGGAGTTGATTTTACAGTTTCAGTTTTCAATTCAGCTTCTGAATAAGTTGACAAGAGATCTTCTTCTAAAGTGGGTACTCTAGAAGAATAACTCTCGTTAAGTTCTTCATATTGAAAAGAAATTTCTTTATCTTTACGCGCAACACGTTTCTCATTTTCTTGGTTTAAAACTTCTTTTGATGACTCAAAAAAGAAAGATTAAGACCGGCTCCCATATAATTCATGTCATAAAATACAGGTAAAACATTTTGTGCCTTTTCCAAATATTTAGGATTTTTAAAACCAATTCCTTGTTTAGAATGGTAAAACCTAGTTTCTTTGGGCTGATTTAAAAGGATAGTTTGTTCTGTTTGACCCCTTTTCAAAAATGCATCGTCAAGGGTCTTTATTCTTGAGTACAAACTTATCCTTTCTTCTTCAATCATTTTGTATTTTTCTAAACTGTCTATGTTTTCCATATTTACCACATCTAATTGTTTTGTAAGAACAGAAATTTCTTCTTTTAAAGAGAGTTTTTCTTTTGAAAGCGTTTCCATGCAAGATTCAAGGTATATATTCCTATCCTGAACATCTACTTTTTCTATTAACATCTGTTTTATAATATTATGATTAGTTAACCACTTTGAATGATATAATTCAGATGATTCTTTCAGAGTTTGAGCTTGATGTTCAGCCTGTACACACCTTGCAGTTTCAGCATTTAATCTAGCTTGTAGCTCAAGTATTTGTGTGTGCAGTGTACATTCATTATCTACAAATAATTTATTTACATGTGCAGGAATGTAACTGGAATATACCTCACTGGACTCAGAACCGGATGTGGAGCATTCGGGATCGTTGGTTGTAGCCATCAGACATGCTGGTGGATTTTTCAGTGTCTCCCCCTCAGCAGCATGGTCTGAATTGTCAGCAGTGAAATCAGCACATGTCTCCAACCCCATACGATCAACCATGTAGCAATTCTTGCCCTTGTCATCCTCGTCTTCAGAGTCTTCAGCATCCCAGTAGTCCTCCTGGGCGACGAGGGCTAACGCATCCGTTCTCTTCTTGGCTGCCTCGAGCTTTCTCTCGTAGTACGCGACGTCTCTGTCGAAGTTGTTCTTGCATTCCCTAGCAAAGTGGCCCGGTTTGCCACACTTATAGCAGAGGCGTTCATCTGCGGCCTTCGGCTCATCTGCTCTCGGCCTTTCCTCTCTTCTTTCCGCCGGCCTCTTGTCGGCCCGTCGATGCTCACGGCTGTCATCGCGCCTCCGGTCCCTTCTTTCTGGCTCTCTTCTCTCTTCCCGACGGTCATCCCGACGATCATCCCTTCGATCGTCCCGCCTGTCATCCCTGCGATCATCGCGCCTATCATCTCGCCTTTCATAACGGCGATCATCTCGATAGTCGCGTCTATCGTCATATCGGCGATCATCCCTATCATCCCTTCGGTAGTCATCCCTGCAATAGTCATCGCGGCGGTCATCCCTTCTATCATCTGAGTACCTCCGTGGACCGGTGTCATAACGGAGTTGGTTGTTAGTCTTGTTGGAGAACCGTCGTTGTTGGAGACGGTTGGTCCACAAGGCTATCTGTTCTTGTATCGAAGCTTCCTCCTCATCATAGACCTCACGCGGAGGAGAAGCATACCTGTACTGAGACGATGAAGAACAAGGAGCAAAGGATGGTGTCGGAATCTGTGTGTTGGTGATCAAGGCTAGTGAATCATTCGGTTTCAACCCTGTGTTGGCTGATAGCAGAAGAGAGGCCAATTGATTTGCCATCAGCTTTTGTTGATCCACATCCCCTTGATATTTCTTGAGCTCCTTAAAGACGACATTAATTGATACCTCAGGAATGTTCAGGACTCTTTTCGTGGCCCGACATGCAAGCTGCCATTCGGGAGCTAAGGCGGCAAAGAATTGGATGTTGATATCATCCCGATCCTTCTTGATGTGCAGTTTGTTTAACTCGTTAAGGACTGCACAGAACCTGGTGAATGTGGCTTGCAGAGATTCCCCGTCTTTGGCGCGGAATTCCGTAAACTTAGCCTTTGCCTCCTCGATTTTGGCACGATCACCGAGATCTGCCCCCAGCATTTGGACTTCTAGCTCGTCCCACATTTCTTTTGCAGACATTTTACTGTCTACACCGACCAAAATATCAGTGGGGAGGGCTTGATAAATCAGATATTCTGCCCTCTTATCAGCGTGCTGTCGGTCCCTCTCGGCGTCATTTGCCGGCTCTCTTTCAACCTTTGAGGCTTGGACAGGGGGGTCAGCCTCAGGTCTGGCAGCTATCTCTCGATAGTAGATAACGGGTCCTTCGGATATAGACTGAAGCATCAAATTCCCGAGCGGTTTCATTCCAACGAACTTAAGGAACCGGGATTTCCATTGTTCGTACTCATCGGGATAGAGAACTGGTGGTCTGTTCTCTGATCCGAGTACTAGAGCTTCACGAGACATTATGATGATGGGTGCTGATTAAGAATATGAAGATCTTGGAGGTGGAAACTGGACACGGATGGGCTGGACTGAAAACAGAAGATTCTGAATTCGGATGGTGTGACTTCGGATGAACAGTGTTTCGGATGAGGGAACCGAATTCGGATTGGGTGATTTCGGATGGGTTGATTTCCGAGGTATGAACAGTAATTTGGATGGCTATGGTTCGGATGAGGTTCAAGTTCGGATGTGGTCCTAATTCGGATGGAGTTCAATTTCGAATGCACAGTGATTCGGATGTGGACAGAATTCGGTTGAACCTAATTTCGGATGGACCTAAGGGACCGAATTCGGATGAACCGAATTCGGATGAACAGTGGAAGGACCGAATTTGGATGGACCAAAATGGGTGTGGTCCAAAATTGGAACAGTGGAAGGACCGAATTCGGATGGACCGAAATGGGTGTGGTCCGAGATTGGAAAAATTTAAGTCCCAACAGTGAAAATGAAAAGCCTGATCTGAACTTCGGATGGTCCAAAGTTCGGATGGGACCGAAGTAGGGTCCGAAATAGGTTTATGGGGGGTCCGAAATGCACCTAAGGATGGTCCGAAATAAGGTCCAAATTAGGGTGATGGGTGGTCCGAAATTGGTGCCTAGGTGGTCCGAAATGCTACAGTAAGGATCCGAAATACAGCAGGTTTTTTACGATTTCTAAGGCAGAACTGAGCAGAATTTGATTTTTTTCAGTTTTAAAGGCTAAAAACAGTTCTAAATGATTTATAAACTATTTTAAACACTTTTGGTGATTTAAAATAACCTAAAAAACACTTAAAAACAGCATGAACAAGTTAAAAACCCACTTAAACAACCCATATTTTCAAAGTTAAAAATGGCCGATTCTTGATGATTTTAACAAAGATATGGAACTAAATGAGCTTAAAATCAGTAGAGAATGATAATGTGATGTTTATATGACCATTATAACACAAGAAACACGGAAAAACAAGGGAAATGAAGATCTAACCGAATGGAATGGAAGAACACGAAGAACACACAATAAAACCCAGCAGAATCCGTATGAATCAGTTGAAATCCACCCCTCTGAGCTCTGATACCAATTGTTATAATGTATTCCCGTATTGTTTCAGCACCTTGAACAATTTCTTATCATACACATGAAGAATCAAGCTCAATAAATGTGAAATGATGAAGAAAAGACAATATGAATGTTGAGAGTAAATGACAAAATGGCGGCTGTGTTTTCTATTCAAATGTCAACCGTGTAATACAAAAGCAAACCCTAGGAGCTATTATAGCTTCATTTAATTAACTTTGAAGCATTGACATAAATGGCCCCTAGACTTTTACTAAGAAACAAATTACATGGAAATTAAATACAAGACAAACTACAAAGACAATAATTATTACAAAACAACTCCTATGATCGAAATAATAAATCTACCAAGGTTCTGTCCAGACTTCTTGCAACACACAACCACAACATGCATTCTGATTTTCTACCTATTTTCCTCTAAATCCAACAGTAAATTCAAATAGGATTAAAGGCGATTCATGCTTCAACTATGAACAAAATGCATATGTATATATCTAAGCCATGGCCGAAGGCCAAATGGCCCTCTTGGCCATCAAAATCGTTTAGATCAGATGCATAAACACATGGACAGATTTATAAATCAAGTTTCCGAAATGTGAATCAAATCATCAATTAAACTTCCATAAATTCAGAAATCTTTAATTGCTTACTAGTTAGGAACATGCATGATCTTATATTGAACATTGAAGCACAAAATGAGTTTCAATTTCATGGATTTGGAACAATTTGAAGTATATATATATTTTCCAGAAACCGTATGATTTCAGAAACAACAAGAAGTGATTGTTTGATGTTTACCTTGTTTTCTTTGTAGACTTTGATGCTTATTCTTGTTTGATGATTCCTCCTTTTTTGTTTCTTTGAATTAATTTCAACTTTGTAGATAATATTGGTGATGGAACCATGAGTTTTGGGTTTGGGAGAAGGAGAGAAATTCTTGAGTTATGAAAATCAAAAGCAGGTACCTAGTTATTTGGGGATTTATTTAAGACAAGTTTCATTTTTATCAATTAGACCCCAAAAGTTGTTTATTTTTCGTTTCTTTTTATTTTATCATCAAACTTTATAACTAAAACTCATAACTTGATTGTAACTTTTATTATTTTAGACTAAAATCACATTGCTATTTAAGTAATTAAAATTACTTAATTTGTACAAATTTCATTTAGCGTTCTAAATTAACGTTAAACTTGTTAATTTCATTTTATCACTTTTATTAACTTAATAAAGAAAACACATAGCTAATAAATGTAATTAAAATTACATTTAACATAATAATTAACTCTAAACTTGTTAATTATTGCTAATCATGTTTATCGTTGCTGAATGACGTTAATTAAAGTTCAGGTTGTTACAGACTGTTAGGATGAGGAAAAGGGTAATACTTGATCTCAAACTGATAGCGGCAGTCATGTCAAAATCGCGCTTAAAGTCAAAGTCAGAGATTAAAGTCAAAGTCAAGTCTCCGCTTAAAATTGTCTTGGCATGTTAACTGTTAAATCTATAATCTCACTAAGCCCCGCTTACAGTTGTTGTTGAATCTTTTTACAGGTTTAATCAAAGGAAAAGGTCCAGCTGACCCAAGTCTTTAGGATCTGCTCGCTCGAATTTGAAGTCACTAGACCACTACTTCAACTAAAATTGGTATCGAATGAATTGATTATGGTGGTGGTTTGGGTAGAAGCAGTGACATGCATTGTGGTTATGTACTAGATTAGTGTCCTTGTGCCCTTTATAGTTTACTTTTAAACTTAATGTAAAATAATCCTAATTTCTGTAATGACTTAATTCCACATTTTATTAATTCTATCTTAGTTGTGATTGATGCTGTATTGCTCCTTGGGACCTAGTCATTCAGGACTGCCCCCTCAAATTCGTTGCTATTCTGATTTCTTTGTTTCGGTTTTAAAGAATAAATTCGTACGAAATCGAATATGTGACAGCAGATTCGTGTAGTATTCTCCGAGATCTTTCCAACGATATATAAAACTCAAGAATCGGCCGGTCGGTTTGGGAGTAATTCTAGAGAGAAGTAGAGAGAGAGTAGAAAGAGAGAGTCTGATTTGGATTAATGACCTTTATTCACGTTTATATACTTCATTTAGTTATACTTGCTACTTAACCCACTATTACTTTTGTATATTATATCTCTTTTATTTAATTATCTTTAATAATTATTAAATCATAATCTTTAAATATTTATATAATTCAATTAATATTTCATAACTTAATTAAATTATAAATCAAATAATGTAATAATATTACATTATCGGTTCGAAAATACTGAATTTATGACTGGGTCAAAAGTTTGGTTGTTACAAAATGGGCTCCACCACGCACAAACTTCGTCCCCGAAGTTAGCTATGTTCGAACAGACTGGGATAAGTAGCTTTCATAACATCTTCAGATTCCCAAGACTGATGCGAACCTTTGTGGTGTTTCCACTGGACGAGCACCATCTGTATCTCTTTGTTTCTAAGCTTTTTGGTCTTCGAGTCCAGAATACATTCTGGCTCTTCAACCACTCTAAGCTTCTCGTCAATTTGCAAGTTAACATGTGGTATTTGAACTTCTCTTTCGTCTGCTAAGCTCTTTCTCAGATGACTGATATGGAATACAGGATGTATTCCAGATAAGTCCGCTGGCAGTTCAAGACGATAAGATTGATTTCCTATCTTTTCGACAATCTTGAACCGACCAATGAATCTCGGAGCTAGCTTGCTTCGCTTTGTGAATCTCACCACATTCTTCATTGGGGATACTTTCAGCATCACCCAATCGTTAACCGCAAAGCTTATTGATTTGTGCCTATTATCATAATATAACTTCTGTCTGCTTTGAGCTTCAAGTATATTCCTTCTGACTAGCTGAATCTTCTACAGTTGACTCCTGTGAAGACCTCCCCTTACGGGGCAGTCCTCAGAGTCTAGGTCCCACATCATGCAACACGATATCAATCATAACTAAGATAGAGTAATTTAAGTTGCGGAATTTCAGATTTCAAGTACAAACATTAGGATAAGTTCAATTAGTTCAAATTACAGTTTTCAAATTAAACTTATAAAGGGTACCAGACTAATCTAATTTATGTCATCATACATTCAAATCAAATCTATCCAGACCATCACAATTATCATCTGCCAGTCAGTACCGAAGGTTTGTTGAGTAGTGGTCTATAGAATACTTCAATCTTGATCTTGTAAGACCTAAGAACTAGGTCCAGCAGGTGACTTTCCTTTATCTTTTCCTGTAAAAAGATCAAATAGAAACTGTAAGCAAAGCTTAGCGAGAATATAGATTTTCAGATTACATGCATTAATCAAGCGGATCATGGGTCAAAGCGTGATATGTCTGGACTGCCGCTACAGCCACTCATGATTGAGACATAGAATTCATAGAATTGGATGATGTTCAGCCCACGCTCACGCTTTTAGTGGAAGCTATCCACTTATGCTGGGCTAGCTACCAGCGGTCTTCATGGGGGAACATCGGAGTGTCTATACCAAGTTCAATAGAACTGGTGAAGTAGCATAGTCTAGAACAATAGACCGACAAGGCTAATCATACTAAGCTGAATCAATATGTCAAAGATGCGAGTATTAAAGAAAGCATAAGTCATCGGGGTCATGATAGCAATAAACTCATAGCAATATCTGAATTGAATAGTAAGTACAATGTCATGCGAAATGAAAAGTCAAATAGCCATCATGATTCACAGGGCATCACCGAACCATGGTGTGCACAGGTCACAATCCAGCTGATCATTCATGAATGTCAAATAATCTATCATCAACAATATATCTCAACCGGAAGTCTAGCATGCAAAACTGAATATCTATAACTCACAGTTTCTGTAGTCTTTATCAAGCAGATTTATAATCCACCACCTGAGTTATCCCAGGATTTATCTTTAATCTTGATCTATCTGATCTCTGGCTTTTCTTTTATAATCAGCGACCCACTTTCAATATCTTTCAATCTTTAATTCTTTGTTCAGATTTATCTGAACCTGTCCAGAATTTATCATATCATATCATTATAAATCTTTGGAATTTCATTGACTTGATTCTGATAACTCATAATCTTTTCAAATGTATTTTATGCCCAAATCTTGCATATGAACATCTCATAATTCGTTTAATATTGCATAGTATTGGTTCTGATTTATATCTTTTATTAAGTCATAAAAACTTATCTAAAATGTTAGTTTATTAGCCTTAATTTCGGATCATATAAATGACATCCGAACTCGCACCATCTGGGACCGACTTGGCGAGTCGGTTAAGGCGACTCGGCGAGTGGAGGTCCGAAATTCGGATCTTCGGTCGAATTCGTATACATCCGAAAAGCATCATGATCCGATATTAACCCATCCGAATTCGGGTCAAAACGGATTCGGATCACATCCGAACTCGGGTCAAACCGAATTCAAATCACATCCAAACTCGGATCTAAATCGAATTCGGATCAAATACTTAGAAATTTTAAGAGAAATTCATGGTATTCTTGGCGACTCGCCGAGTCACCATAGGCGACTCGCCGAGTCGACTTGCAAGTTTGCAGGTCGACCCATACAGGTTTTACCAAAAATTCACCAAACTAAATTTATATGAACATGCAATTGAATCCAACGTTATATTATAAATTTTGGGGTGTTTCTACACTGTTTTCCCTATATTAAACACTTTAAATCATCCAGATTTGTCCAAAATGTTGAATTTTTTTTCTCAAGAACATAAAAGTTTATAAAAACTCAAATTTTTTATTATTTTGGATGATTTAAGCTACGATTTTTGTTTCTGAATCATTTATGGGTTTTATTATATGATTTCTAACCAACATTTCAAACATGCAACATAATTTTTACAGATTATAAATCCGAATTTGATGCATTTTAAACCTTAAAAATACAAACTAAAACTTAGAAATTAGAGTTATTACCTTAATCTGATCTGACTCTTGATAATCTTCAGTTAGATTCACGAATTTCCTTCTTCAAATTTCTGTTCCAGCAGATTTTTAGAGTGAGATTGAGAGAGTTTTGAAGTTGCAAGATGATGAAATGAGGAAATAAAGACTTAGAGTCTTTTATTTCAAGACTTTCGAATATTGACATAATTGGTCCCTCAACATCTGATTTTTATTTAAATACAGATTTATCTTCATTTTATCATCACTAACTTAATTTATCTTAATTAAAATTACAATACAAATAATGTTATAAAATTACATTATTGAATCAAAACAGAAATTAAAGTTAAGACAAAAGCTAGGTTGTTACAGAATGGGCTCCACCACGAAGAAATTTCGTCCCCGAAGTTAGCTATGTTCGAACAGACTTGGATATGTTGCTTTCATGGCATCTCTGGATTCCCAAGACTGATGCGAACCTTTGTGGTGTTTCCACTGGACGAGCACCATCTGTATCTCTTTATTACGAAGCTTTTTGGTCTTCGAGTCCAGAATACATTCTGGCTCTTCAACCACTCCAAGCTTCTCATCAATTTGCACATTAACGTGTGGTATCTGTACCTCTCTTTCATCAGCTAGACTTTTTCGTAGATGACTAACATGGAATACAGGATGTATTCCAGCTAAGTCAGTTGGCAGTTCAAGACGATAAGATTGATTTCCTATCTTTTCAACAATCTTGAACGGGCCGATGAATCTCGGAGCTAGCTTGTTCCTCTTTATGAACCGGACCACATTCTTCATTGGAGATACTTTCAGCATCACCCAATCGTTAACTGCAAAACTGATCGATCTGTGACGATTATCGTAATACGACTTCTGCCTGCTTTGAGCTTCAAGGATGTTCCTTCTGACAAGTTGAATCTTGTCATGAGTCAACTGTAGAAGGTCAGGACCTGCTAAAGGCGATTCGCCTGTTTCACGCCAACAGGTGGGAGTTCTGCACTTTCGTCCGTATAAAGCTTCAAAAGGAGCCATCTTAATCGTGGAATGATAACTGTTGTTGTATGAGAATTCGACCAAGGGTAAGTGGTCATCCCAGTTACTACCCAGATCAAGAATGCAGGCACGGAGCATATCTCCAAGAGTCAAGATAGTTCGTTCACTTTGGCCATCTGCACTAGGGTGATAAGCTGTACTCATGGAGATTCGAGTACCCATCCCGTCTTGCAGTGCTTTCCAAAATCTCGAAGTGAAACGACTATCACGATCAGAGACGATAGATTTTGGCACACCGTGACGTGAAATAACCTTGGTGATGTACATCTGGGCCAATCTATCAAGAGAGTATGTCTCTTTCATCGGTATGAAATGTGCTGACTTCGTTAATCGATCAACGACTACCCAGATGGAGTCGTGTTGTCTCTTGGTCTTTGGCAATTTCGTGACAAAGTCCATGGTTATATGCTCCCACTTCCACTCAGGAACTGGCAGTGGTTGCATATCCCCGAAGGGCTTCTGGTGTTCTGCCTTAACCATTTGACATACTATGCAGCTTTCAACGAATTGACCGATGTCTTTCTTCATTCCTGGCCACCAATAATCAGCTTTCAGATCGAAATACATCTTTGAGCTGCCAGCATCGTAAGTGGCACAACAATCTTTGAGAAGTCCTTAATGAATCGCCGATAGTAGCCGGCCAATCCCAGGAAACTTCTTATTTCGGAGGCATTGCGAGGCGTTTGCCATTTTTGAACGGCCTCGACTTTGGATGGATCAACGGAGATGCCTTCGCCAGATACAACATGGCCAAGGAATTGAATCTATAAAAATCAAAGTAGAATTCAAGTTTTGAAACAACAAACGCTTTAAGAAATAACTCGAGACAATGTAAGATTTTTACCTGTCTGAGCCAAAATTCGCACTTTGAGAATTTTGCATAGAGTCTTTCATTTCTCAATAACTCTAGCAATTGACGTAGATGAAAAACATGATCAGCCTCCGTTTTGGAGTAAATCAGAATATCGTCTATGAATACAATAACTGACTTATCCAGCATTGGTCTGCACACGCGATTCATGAGATCCATGAACGCCGCTGGTGCATTCATTAAACCGAAAGGCATTACGAGAAATTCGTAATGACCATATCTTGTTCGGAAGGCTGTCTTTGGAATATCCTCATCTTTAACTTTTAGTTGATGATACCCAGAACGAAGATCGATTTTGGAGAAGTAGTTGGCTCCTTGTAGCTGATCAAATAGATCATCGATTCTGGGCAGAGGATATTTATTCTTGATTGTGACTTTGTTCAACTCACGATAGTCGATGCACATTCGGAGAGTTTCGTCTTTCTTTTTAACGAATAAGACAGGTGCACCCCACGGAGAAGAACTCGGTCGGATAAATCCCTTCTCAAACAGACGATCGGAATATCAGATACAGATTTCTTGTTGAATTCCGAGGTGGATTCAGACGAGACATAACAAAGATAAGATTCGTGACCCTTAGATAGACACTTACGCGCTTCCTCAACCGATATAAAACAATGAGCACCTTTACGCTTGTCGCCTTTGATCTCTAACACTCGGCCGTCTGAAGTCTTGATTCGGATGATTCGGCGGTTGCAGACGATTGTAGCCTCGTTGTTCGTTAACCAGTCCATGCCGATGATGACGTCGAACTCTTTTAACGGAATAGGGATAAGGTCGAGGTTGAACACAACGTGATTGACAAGTAATGTGCAATTTCGGTAAACGGAATCAGCCATAACGTAATTGTTACTGGCTGTCTCTATATCAAGTATAACAGGAAGCTTCGAAGGAAACTTAGATAATCTTTACGCGAAAGTAGTCGAGATGTATGAACGGCTTGCACCGGAATCGAATAACACACGCGCGGGTATTGAATTTAGTAAAAACGTACCGGTAACCACATCCGGGGTTTCTTTCGCTTCCTTCGCCGTTATTTGGAAGGCACGGGTCCTAACAGTTGGAGTTGCAGCTGAGCTTTTCATTGTAGAACCTCCAGCCGATGACTGTGATTGACCTCGTTGTCCACTGTGGCACTGATACATGAAGTGTCCATGCTTTCCGCATTTAGCACAACCAAGACCTCGTTGGGGGCACTCTTCTCTACTATGGCCGATTCTGCTACACACATAACACGTGACGTCGTCTGGATTACACAATCCCATATGCGATTTTCTGCATCTCTTGCAGAATCGTGGTTCATTTGTAAGCGAATAAGCTTGAGCTTTTTGTGGCGAGCTGTACTGTTGAGACTACTGGGCTTGCTGAGTCTGAGATTTATTTGGCTTGAAGAATCTGCAGAATCTTTGCTTCTTTGGAGGAGTTGGACAAGTCGGGTTCGTTGATGGACCGTAGAGTTGATCGCCGTATTCTAAATATCCCCTCTCAATCTGCCTTGCCGCTTCAACCATTTCGAGATAAGAACTATACTTTATCGCGCTCATTGGGTGTCGATATCTCGGGTTAAGTCCTCCACGAAATCGGTTCATCTTTCTTTCTTCAGTAGCTACTTGATAGGAAGAATATCCACAGAGCCGTGAGAATTCATGCTCATACTCGTCTACAGTCTTAGTGCCTTGGGTTAACTGCATCAGTTGAACCTCCATCTTGTCTTGTTGGTCAGCAGGACAATACTTCGCGTTGAACATTTCAAGAAACTGGTCCCATTCTAGAGTCTGGATGACCTCCTCGCCTTAAGCAAATATTATGAAAGTAATACTTTAATTAACGTGGAAACAACCTTTGCTTCTATTTGCAGCCAAATTACTTTCATTTCCTTTTCTTCTTAACATTTCTCGGATATATGCTATTAACCCAAGCAAATTTGCAGCAGCCACAGCAACTTCATTACATTCATATATACATGTAATTAAGCAAAATGAATGTGTGTGGTCACTTAACTATATTTCAGCAGCCCCTTTCTCTAATTGATGTATGTTACGTGTATGCATCTTATTTAAGGGTGTAGACATGTATGTGTGTGATCTTGATTGTAGTAGCAGCCCCTTAACTAACAACAATAGTATGTATGTAAGTGAGAGTTCCAATTTATAAATCATGGTATTAAAGAAATAAATACAAAGCCTTGGTGTGTAATGTGAACTAATATATAAAGCCATGATGTTTAATTGTTATGAAAGCATACTTTTGTGTGACTTATGAGCATTTCAATAAGCATGTTAATCATTTCCATTAAAATTAAAGAAAGGCATAAAGTGAGGCTTTAATAATAAATTATGCATCTGTTTCTAAACGATTTTGATGGCCAAGAGGGCCATTTGGCCTTCGGCCATGGCTTAGATATATACATATGCATTTTGTTCATAGTTGAAGCATGAATCGCCTTTAATCCTAATTTCTGTAATTACTTAATTCCGCATTTTATTAATTCTATCTTAGTTGTGATTGATGCTGTATTGCTCCTTGGGACCTAGTCAAGACCTCCCCTTACGGGGCAGTCCTGAATGACTAGATCCCAAGGAGCAATACTGCATCAATCACAACTAAGATAGAATTAATAAAATGCGGAATTAAGTCATTACAGAAATTAGGATTATTTTACATTAAGTTTAAAAGTAAACTATAAAGGGCACAAGGACACTAATCTAGTACATAACCACAATGCATGTCACTGCTTCTACCCAAACCACCACCATAATCAATTCATTCGATACCAATTTTAGTTGAAGTAGTGGTCTAGTGACTTCAAATTCGAGCGAGCAGATCCTAAAGACTTGGGTCAGCTGGACCTTTTCCTTTGATTAAACCTGTAAAAAGATTCAACAACAACTGTAAGCGGGGCTTAGTGAGATTATAGATTTAACAGTTAACATGCCAAGACAATTTTAAGCGGAGACTTGACTTTGACTTTTGACTTTAATCTCTGACTTTGACTTTAAGCGCGATTTTGACATGACTGCCGCTATCAGCCAGACATTGTGAGACATAGGACTTAAGATCGGATGATGTTAACTCCACGCACACGCTTTTAATAGTGGGGGCCAACCACATACTGGGCTAGCTACCAGTAAGACAACGTGGGCAAACATCGGAGTAGACTTAATCATAGACTGACATAGACTTTCTCAGACTTGAATTATGCGGAAGCATATGAAAGCATTGATATCAAGGCAAATGACTGAAAATATTCAAGTAATGAATCAAGATAGCAACAATAATATATCCAAGAAATGTTAAGAAGAAAAGGAAATGAAAGTAATTTGGCTGCAAATAGAGGTTGTTTCTGAGTGAATCATTCAGCAACGATAAACATGATTAGCAATAATTAACAAGTTTAGAGTTAATTATTATGTTAAATGTAATTTTAATTACATTTATTAGCTATGTGTTTTCTTTATTAAGTTAATAAAAGTGAAAAAATGAAATTAACAAGTTTAACGTTAATTTAGAACGCTAAATGAAATTTGTACAAATTAAGTAATTTTAATTACTTAAATAGCAATGTGATTTTAGTTTAAAATAATAAAAGTTACAATCAAGTTATGAGTTTTAATTATAAAGCTTGATGATAAAATTAAAAGAAACGAAAAATAAACAACTTTTGGGGTCTAATTGATAAAAATGAAACTTGTCTTAAATAAATCCCCAAATAACTAGGTACCTGCTTTTGATTTTCATAACTCAATAAATTCTCTCCTTCTCCCAAACCCAAAACTCATGGTTCCATCACCAATATTATCTACAAAGTTGAAATTAATTCAAAGATACAAAAAGGAGGAATCATCAAACAAGAATAAGCATCAAAGTCTACAAAGAAAACAAGGTAAACATCAAACAATCACTTCTTGTTGTTTCTGAAATCATACGGTTTCTGGAAAATATATATATACTTCAAATTGTTCCAAATCCATGAAATTGAAACTCATTTTGTGCTTCAATGTTCAATAAGATCATGCATGTTCCTAACTAGTAAGCAATTAAAGATTTCTGAATTTATGGAAGTTTAATTGATGATTTGATTCACATTTCGGAAACTTGATATATAAATCTGTCCATGTGTTTATGCATCTGTTTCTAAACGATTTTGATGGCCAAGAGGGCCATTTGGCCTTCGGCCATGGCTTAGATATATACATATGCATTTTGTTCATAGTTGAAGCATGAATCGCCTTTAATCCTATTTGAATTTACTGTTGGATTTAGAGGAAAATAGGTAGAAAATCAGAATGCATGTTGTGGTTGTGTGTTGCAAGAAGTCTGGACAGAACCTGCACAACCTTGTCCTTTTCTTTCACAAATTAAGTTTGTGTGTGCAGTGTATAAATAGAAATAGAACAAACAGCAAAATCCAGCAGCCTTCTTTCCATATAAATACATATGTGCAGTGTGTGCACTGTGTGTGCACTGTGTGAGACTAAAACAACAATAGGAATAGCCTTTATCACTCCTTTATTCACAAAAGAAAGTAAATGACAGCAATCCTTTTTCTATCACTGATTTCGGATATATGTAGGGCTGTCAAAAACTGGAAAAGGCAGCAGCCTTTCCTTTCCTTTTTAGCACATTTTTAATTACCGAAACAGCACCGATAGGCATAGATATATATATATATATATATATATATATATATATATATATATATATATATGTTTCGGGATTTTTACTTACAGCAGCCTAGCGCATATGAATACATACATAGGTGCAGTCTTTATTCTTCATAAATATAGTATATGTTATGTGTGTGTGTGTGTGTCGATGTGAAATAGAAACAGAATCTGATTTGTGCAGTGTGTGTGCGTGTATAGTGCGTATGTATGTTGTGTGCAGAGAAAGACAGCAACGTTTTATATATAAATGCAGTGTGTGGGTGTGTGTTGTGTGAGAAAGTAAAAACAGAAACAACCTCTATTTGCAGCCAAATTACTTTCATTTCCTTTTCTTCTTAACATTTCTCGGATATATGCTATTAACCCAAGCAAATTTGCAGCAGCCACAGCAACTTCATTACATTCATATATACATGTAATTAAGCAAAATGAATGTGTGTGGTCACTTAACTATATTTCAACAGCCCCTTTCTCTAATTGATGTATGTTACGTGTATGCATCTTATTTGAGGGTGTAGACATGTATGTGTGTGATCTTGATTGTAGTAGCAGCCCCTTAACTAACAACAATAGTATGTATGTAAGTGAGAGTTCCAATTTATAAATCATGGTATTAAAGAAGTAAAATACAAAGCCTTGGTGTGTAATGTGAACTAATATATAAAGCCATGATGTTTAATTGTTATGAAAGCATACTTTTGTGTGACTTATGAGCATTTCAATAAGCATGTTAATCATTTCCATTAAAATTAAAGGAAGGCATAAAGTGAGGCTTTAATAATAAATTATGCATATTGACGCTATGAATATATGTAAGATGATTGTATGAAAAAGAAAATCAATTGTAGGGGTTATAGAATAATGACACATATAAATATGTTATAAGTCACATAAATCACTTATTTAAAGGATTAGTTGTTGTTGAATCTTTTTACAGGTTTAATCAAAGGAAAAGGTCCAGCTGACCCAAGTCTTTAGGATCTGCTCGCTCGAATTTGAAGTCACTAGACCACTACTTCAACTAAAATTGGTATCGAATGAATTGATTATGGTGGTGGTTTGGGTAGAAGCAGTGACATGCATTGTGGTTATGTACTAGATTAGTGTCCTTGTGCCCTTTATAGTTTACTTTTAAACTTAATGTAAAATAATCCTAATTTCTGTAATGACTTAATTCCGCATTTTATTAATTCTATCTTAGTTGTGATTGATGCTGTATTGCTTAAGTTTGAGACCAAGTATTACTTTCATAATACTTGATTCACTCAAACTATTTGCTTGATTAAGTTAAAATGTAAGTAAAGTCGAATAATGATCTCATAATGATATACATGTTCATGAAATGCATATAAGATTATAAAGTCATTAAAATCATGTCAAGTTAGGTCATAAGCCTAATTTGTGATTCAACAAAGTCTGAGATGACTTGAAAAGCCAATAAATGAATAAGTCTATAGATAAGCATCAGAAAGTCAAAGAATGCGATATAAATACACAATTGTGTTGTAAAAAGTCAATAAGCTTATGTAAATTGAATTATCATGCAAATAACAGGTCAGCTAAATCTGAACCATGTTGTAAAGTCAAAGTCCGTAAAGCCAAGCCAGAAAAGTCAAGTTAAAGCAATTAGAGCCAAGATCAGTTAATAAAGTCAAGCCAAAGTCAGAGAAGCAAGTCAAAGCTAAAGTCAGAGCCAAAGTCATTAAAGTCAAAGCTAAAGTCTGTAAAGTCAATTGCTAAATCCTGAGATAACTCAGGTGGTGGATTCAATCCGCTTGCGAAAGTCAAAGTCAACAGTCGTGCAATAAAACCAGTAACTGTGAGTTATAGATATAACTGTATACATGTTTGTCTTCATGTGAGACATATTGTTGTTCTAGCTTTATTTGAAAGTCTATACGCTCAGCTAGAATGTGACCTGTGCACAACTTGGTACGGTGATGCCTTGTGAATCATGATAGTTTTTAATATGTCATCATGCACAGTTGTCTTTACAATATGAATTAGTCTTGGATATATTATTGTTGCTATCTTGATTCATTACTTGAATATTTTCAGTCATTTGCCTTGATATCAATGCTTTCATATGCTTCCGCATAATTCAAGTCTGAGAAAGTCTATGTCAGTCTATGATTAAGTCTACTCCGATGTTTGCCCACGTTGTCTTACTGGTAGCTAGCCCAGTATGTGGTTGGCCCCCACTATTAAAAGCGAGTGCGTGGAGTTAAACATCATCCGATCTTAAGTCCTATGTCTCACAATGTCTGGCTGATAGCGGCAGTCATGTCAAAATCGCGCTTAAAGTCAAAGTCAGAGATTAAAGTCAAAAGTCAAAGTCAAGTCTCCGCTTAAAATTGTCTTGGCATGTTAATTGTTAAATCTATAATCTCACTAAGCCCCGCTTACAGTTGTTGTTGAATCTTTTTACAAGTTTAATCAAAGGAAAAGGTCCAGCTGACCCAAGTCTTTAGGATCTGCTCGCTCGAATTTGAAGTCACTAGACCACTACTTCAACTAAAATTGGTATCGAATGAATTGATTATGGTGGTGGTTTGGGTAGAAGCAATGACATGCATTGTGGTTATCTACTAGATTAGTGTCCTTGTGCCCTTTATAGTTTACTTTTAAACTTAATGTAAAATAATCCTAATTTCTGTAATGACTTAATTCCGCATTTTATTAATTCTATCTTAGTTGTGATTGATGCTGTATTGCTCCTTGGGACCTAGTCATTCAGGACTGCCCCGTAAGGATCAAGATTGAAGTATTCTATAGACCACTACTCAACAAACCTTCGGTACTGATTGGCAGATGATAATTGTGATGGTCTGGATAGATTTGATTTGAATGTATGATGACATAAATTAGATTAGTCTGGTACCCTTTATAAGTTTAATTTGAAAACTGTAATTTGAACTAAAATTGTATTAAACTTATCCTAATGTTTGTACTTGTAATCTGAAATTCCGCAACTTAAATTACTCTATCTTAGTTATGATTGATATCGTGTTGCATGATGTGGGACCTAGACTCTGAGGACTGCCCCGTAAGGGGAGGTCTTCACACTAGCAATTGACGTAAATGAACAACATGATCAGCCTCCGTTTTGGAGTAAATCAGAATATCGTCTATGAATACGATAACTGACTTATCCAACATTGGTCTGCACACGCGATTCATGAGATCCATGAACGCCGCTGGTGCATTCGTTAATCCGAAAGGCATTACGAGAAATTCGTAATGACCATATCTTGTTCGGAAGGCTGTCTTTGGAATATCCTCATCTTTAACTTTTAGCTGATGGTACCCAGAACGAAGATCGATTTTTGAGAAATAGCTGGCTCCTTGTAACTGATCAAATAGATCATCGATTCTGGGCAGAGGATATTTATTCTTGATTGTGACTTTGTTCAACTCACGATAGTCGATGCACATTCGGAGAGTTCTGTCTTTCTTTTTAACGAATAAGACAGGTGCACCCCACGGAGATGAACTCGGTCGGATAAATCCCTTCTCTAACAGATCTTGCAGTTGTTTTGACATTTCCTGCATTTCTACAGGAGCAAGTCTGTAGGGGGCTTTAGCGATGGGAGCCGCACCAGGACCTAAGTCAATCCCGAATTCAACTTGTCGTTCCGGTGGCACCCCAGAAATGTCATCAGGGAATACGTCTGGGAACTCACAGACGATCGGAATATCAGATACAGATTTCTTGTTGAATTCCGAGGTGGATTCAGACGAGACATAACAAAGATAAGATTCGTGACCCTTAGATAGACACTTACGCGCTTTCTCAACCGATATAAAACAATGAGCACCTTTACGCTTGTCGCCTTTGATCTCTAACACTCGGCCATCTGAAGTCTTGATTCGGATGATTCGGCGGTTGCAGACGATTGTAGCCTCGTTGTTCGTTAACTAGTCCATGCCGATGATGACGTCGAACTCTTTTAACGGAATACGGATAAGGTCGAGGTTGAACACAACGTGATTGACAAGTAATGTGCAATTTCGGTAAACGGAATCAGCCATAACGTAATTGTTACTGGCTGTCTCTATATCAAGTATAACAGGAAGCTTCGAAGGAAACTTAGATAATCTTTGCGCGAAAGTAGTCGAGATGTATGAACGGCTTGCACCGACATCGAATAACACACGCGCGGGTATTGAATTTAGTAAAAACGTACCGGTAACCACATCCGGGGTTTCTTTCGCTTCCTCCACCGTTATTTGGAAGGCATGGGTCCTAACAGTTGGAGTTGCAGCTGAGCTTTTCATTGTAGAACCTCCAGCCGATGACTGTGATTGACCTCGTTGTCCACTGTGTCACTGATACATGAAGTGTCCACGCTTTCCGCATTTAGCACAACCAAGACCTCGTTGGGGGCACTCTTCTCTACTATGGCCGATTCTGCTACACACATAACACGTGACGTCGTCTGGATTACACAATCCCATATGCGATTTTCTGCATCTCTTGCAGAATCGTGGTTCATTTGTAAGCGAATAAGCTTGAGCTTTTTGTGGCGAGCTGTACTGTTGAGACTGCTGGGGTTGCTGAGTCAGAGATTTATTTGGCTTGAAGAATCTGCCGAATCTTTGCTTCTTTGGAGGAGATGGACAAGTCGGGTTCGTTGATGGAGCGTAGAGTTGATCGCCGTATTCTAAATATCCCCTCTCAATCTGCCTTGCCGCTTCAACCATTTCGAGATAAGAACTATACTTTATCGCGCTCATTGGGTGTCGATATCTCGGGTTAAGTCCTCCACGAAATCGGTTCATCTTTCTTTCTTCAGTAGCTACTTGATAGGAAGAATATCCACAGAGCCGTGAGAATTCATGCTCATACTCGTCTACAGTCTTAGTGCCTTGGGTTAACTGCATCAGTTGAACCTCCATCTTGTCTTGTTGGTCAGCAGAATACTTCGCGTTGAACATTTCAAGAAACTGGTCCCATTCTAGAGTCTGGATGACCTCCTCGCCTTAAGCAAATATTATGAAAGTAATACTTTAATTAACGTGGAAACAACCTTTGCTTCTATTTGCAGCCAAATTACTTTCATTTCCTTTTCTTCTTAACATTTCTCGGATATATGCTATTAACCCAAGCAAATTTGCAGCAGCCACAGCAACTTCATTACATTCAGATATACATGTAATTAAGCAAAATGAATGTGTGTGGTCACTTAACTATATTTCAGCAGCCCCTTTCTCTAATTGATGTATGTTATGTGTATGCATCTTATTTGAGGGGTGTTTCTACACTGTTTTCCCTATATTAAACACTTTAAATCATCCAGATTTGTCCAAAATGTTGAATTTTTCTCAAGAACATAAAAGTTTATAAAAACTCAGATTTTTTATTATTTTGGATGATTTAAGCTACGATTTTTGTTTCTGAATCCTTTATGGGTTTTATTATATGATTTCTAACCAACATTTCAAACATGCAACATAATTTTTACATATTATAAATCCGAATTTGATGCATTTTAAACCTTAAAAATACAAACTAAAACTTAGAAATTAGAGTTATTACCTTAATCTGATCTGATTCTTGATAATCTTCAGTTAGATTCACGAATTTCCTTCTTCAAATTTCGGTTCCAGTAGATTTTTAGAGTGAGATT
The DNA here is from genome assembly GCA_020465985.1 of Centrapalus pauciflorus. Lineage (NCBI taxonomy): Eukaryota > Viridiplantae > Streptophyta > Magnoliopsida > Asterales > Asteraceae > Centrapalus > Centrapalus pauciflorus. Next base: position 25,279 of record JAANYP010007822.1, on the reverse strand, counting down.
GAGAGAGAGTTTTGAAGTTGCAAGATGATGAAATGAGGAAATAAAGACTTAGAGTCTTTTATTTCAAGACTTTCGAATATTGACACAATTGGTCCCTCAACATCTGGTTTTTATTTAAATACATATTTATCTTCATTTTATCATCACTAACTTAATTTATCTTAATTAAATATTTTCATTACTTAATTAGAATTACAATACAAATAATGTTATAAAATTACATTGTTGAATCAAAACAGAAATTAAAGTTAAGGCAAAAGCTAGGTTGTTACAAAAAGTTACCAATTGCCACGATTAGGAATAAATAAGTAACTATAAATACTTTATGGTCACGGTATTGTTTATTATATGTGTCTAAAAGTAAGCAATTGTCATGAATAAACGAATTATTATGTGACTAAAATAATGGTATGGTCACGGTGTATTATTTTTGTGTGTCTAAGTGTACCCTACGGTCACGGTTTAATTGTTTATGCATGTCTAAATGTACCAATGGTCACACCACTTAATAGTTTATGTGCGTTAAAATATTACCAATTGTCACGGTTTCATTCATGTGGCTTGTTTAAATGTCTCAAATAGTTACCGTTTAACTGATTATGTGTGTATAAATTTATCCAATGGTCACGATTAAATATTTGTGCGTCTTTAAATATACCAGGTGGCCACGGTTTATTTGTTTATACGTGTCTGTAAGAATGTTAACGCCACTGATTAATTGTTTATGTGTGTCTGAATGTATCCAACTGTCATTGTGTTAAAATAAATTGTGACTAAAAGTATTTTATGGTCACGGTTACTAAAAATATAGACCACAACTATATAGAAATTGTTACCATATAGCCACAGTTTTATGCTATGGCCACGGTTTTACATGTGATTTAGTCACGAATATTAAATGTAGCCATAAGGTACCAAAAGTGATGCGACCTTTGGTCACAATTTGAATGAAAAATAAAACTGTGGCCAAAGGTCTATGGCCACGGTTTTTTAACGTGACGGAAGACATATTTTGTACTAGTAGCTCTCTGTCACAACGCCACCGCCACCACCTCTCTCTCTCTCTCTCTCTCTCTCTCTCTCTCTCTCTCTCTCTCGCTCTCTATCACAGCCACAGACCGCCGCCACCGCTCATCGACGGCCACCGCTTATTTTTTCTGGGTAAGTCTAAAACGAAAAGCATAGAACAAGAAACCTAGCTAGGGTTTTCATAGGTGGGCTATAGATACATCATACAGAAAGTTTATCTCTTTCGTTTTATATATATATATATATATATATATATATATATATATATATATATATATATATATATATATATATATATATGTAGACACACACACACACCTATGAATACATATATAGAATGGTGTTTGATTTTGTTTGTGTTGTTGTGAACCCATTTTCTTTTTGTTGGAACCGTACTGCTTTGTATTTGATTTCTATAGAATGGTGTTTGATATACCTCAATTTTACTGTCAGGTAGTAGCCGGAAGTTCTTTGTTCATCGCCGGAAATTCTGTCGGAGTCGCCAAAAGTTCAACCCGAGTGCCCGGAGTTTACTGAAAAAATTACTATAATCTATTTGACTTTTTTAAGAGGAATTTTTGATCTGATTTTTTTACTATTTTTATATTGTCTTTATAGAGTATTAATTTCTAATTTTTTTTACTGTTTTAATTTCCAAGAACATTGACCTTATTTAAATCTTACATTGAAAAGGGATATTGCATAGAAAATAGAAATTTTGACTGTCATTAATTATCATTAATTACATATGATGTCCATTTAGCATGTGGATATGTCCATTTAGCAGGTCCCTTATAAAAGGGTCCTACTTTGTGCACCATATATAAATGAAAAATAGTCTTTAATCATATTTTTATATTGCCTTTTAACTTTTATTATCAAACACTTTAGGTCAAACTCAACCATCCAATAATATCTATTTCTTTTCAATTTTCTTTTCTTTTACCCCTTGAATATTTTATTTTTGAATTCATATACCTTTTTTTTTCTAGGTGGATTCTTTTCCTCCCTCCATAAAAGCCACATTATCACATGACTCTTTTATATTTCCTTGTGGTTAATTTTTAGATTATCTTATTTATTTATATATCGTGGTAATAAAATTATAACAAATTACATAAAAAGGATACTTGTCTTGTGTTACGTGTTTTCAATGGAAAAAAAGAAAACCATTTAATTTAACCAAACGTAATAAACAAATAAAGTATAAATTTAGGAAGTAGTTAAATTAGATTTTCATTTTACATAGTAATTAATTTTAAAAAGTCATTAAACAAAGTTAGGAAATATATAATTAGTAAACGACAAACATTGTTTCAATACATCAAATTCAAAAAAAAAAAAAAAAAAAAAGAATATTATCATTCCAATGGTGTAACATTAAGATCAACATTTCTGTGGACCTCATCGTAAGCAAATAACCTATCTCTATACATTTCTTCCCATTCACTTACTTTTTTCCCTTTTCTTTTTGAATGCCCAGAAACTTGTTTCTGGCATTGGGTGTCCTTTTTCTAAATCAACCTTCACAAAATGGTTGTTACATACAAATGCGAATGCGATTGATTGATTTAGTTCAGGATGCATTGGTCTTGATCTCAATGGAAAATAAGTCAAGCAACGTTCCTTTGTTAAATAATAAAAAATGCAGTTGTACTTATTTGATAACAAGAGACCGGTATGAGGCATCCACATCCAATGCCTAGCTGGAGCAAAGCTTGAACCGAAGAAATTTAAAGAGTCTTCCAAACGTTTGTAGTCACAACCATAAATGCTTATATATTCTTTTTTATTGTCAAACAACACCTGTAATAGTTCATGACGAATTGTAGGCCATTCATTTTGATGTCGACCCATAGCAACAGCTACTGATCGAAATCCACAGTTTCCGTCTCCACTGACGTCTTCAATGTCAATGACGTATGATTGAAAAAATGATGGAATTTCTCGTAACAATGGATGCTTATAGTCTATAGGTACCTATATAAAATTAAAGATAGTTATTTGTCTCTTCATTCACCAAATCAATAGAATAAATAATAATAAATATTTAACATTGTACCTGGATTGTGGGATGCTGATAATAATATTCATTTTGTCTTGGAGGATCAGTATAAATAAATTCATACGACATTGAAGTTTCCAATTCCTAACATTTATCATGTAAATTAATCTCAATCCAATGTCCAAAAGAATCTAAAAATATTAAATGGTACCTCCAGTGTTTGTACTTGAGAAAGTGGTTCTTCATTCAGGTCTATCTCAAACGGTGGTATCTTATTTAGATCTACCACATATGAGCTATGTCGTGCTGGCTCCACATTCAGGTACGACAAATTCGATGCATTTGCACAACTATGTCTGTGAGGAACATGATTTGGCATGTTAGTACGCTTAATCTTTGGACGCTCACGGGTACTCTTCTTCACTGAAGGTTTACCAATCAACATTTTTGATGGATCCAGTATCCCCTTTAGTTCCCTTAGAAGACTAAATTGCCATGATCCTGTTGATTGTTATATTTTACTTTGAACATTTGAATCTCGTGATCACTACTGAGGTCACCGTATTCCACAAATATAGCAGGCGTTAAATCAAGCTTCTTCCAAAAAGCATCAATAGATTCTAGTGGAACAGGTAAACCTATATTAAAATGAGACAAAATATCATTCATTTTAAAAAAATTATACATATATCAGTTTTACTTTCATGGATTAAATTAAACATACCCGTACTGATATACGTCACTAGTTCATGAGCACAAGGTAATCCAAATGCTGTCCGTAATTGGCAACCACAATTATCCTTAGTTAGCGCTAGTCCCTTTGAACGATGAAGCTCTTCAAGAATTTTTTCCATACCATCAAATGAAACAACCCCTTGCAGCTGTTGAAGTAGCGGTATGTTAAACTTTGGCTTGCGGATGATTTGGCACCTTTGAAGACTTTCTTTAATAGCAGACTCTTGTGATATTATAATTTTTTCAATAACAAGTATGAACTTGTCCAAATCAGATCTCCCCGACTCTAGATATTTTTTAGTTTGGCGTGCTGACTTTCAACTCTATCTGTTGTTGAATTTCCAAATGTGGTATGTCTATCGGTCCACATAGACACTAATCTTTCAGCATACTTTTCCAGCCAAACACTTTGAAGATAACCAAAAGCTTTCAAAACATAAAAAAGATGAAAGTCAAACACATTAGTAATAATTAAAGAGTATTATTTGTTAGCATATTTTTCAATGTTATGATAGATACTTGGATGCTTGGACAATATTTCCTGTAGATCTGCATAATTTTGCATGTATGCAGTGTGTGTTGGAGACCGAACTAGATCTGTCCATTTTGCATGGAAGCAACCTAAGTCTTTTGTGAACTGATACGCGGCCGGCAATGCTTTGTTACATCATTGAATATATGCCATCTACAAAGTAAGTGATTACTTTGTGGAAAAACTTCTTCACATGCATTCTTTAACGCCAGATCTCTATCGGTAACGATCACACGCATACACATCGATTCATTAATTGTCATTTTAAGACATTTCAGTGCCCACGTATAACTGATTGTCCTTTCATTATGCATGTAAACAAAGGCTATACAAAATGTCTTGTTTGTTGGTGTGACACCAACTATCTCAAGAAAGGGCAAATTATACTTGTTCGTTTTATAGGTAGCATCTATCAACACCACATATAGAAATGCTTGCCACATCATCAAGGACGTCGGATGAATGAAAAACAAATCTTCTAACTTAACCCGAAGTATCGTTCAAGCGATAATCAAAATCATACCCTTTTGTTTGTAAGATATGCATAAGATTTTGGATTGGGGTTCTACCTTCTCGGTTAGACATCCGTAACCGATGACGTGCATTGTATATAGTTTTCAGCGATGACACATTATTTGGATTTTGTTCCTTTATCATGGAAAAAATCTCACGCGGTTTCACATCCATACTTGTTAGTTGTTGTACCATACGAGATTCATCAGCGTTTAATTGCATTGCATGAGAATGACCCTCTAAATATTTCGATGGTTTATGATTGTGCTCTTCACAAACAACCTTTAATCTCCAAACATCTTGTAGCTTTACATACTTTCCTTTCAATTCAAACGGGCAATTAAATTTTTTTGTTTCTGCATAACTACTTCTTGGTACTCCCCCACGATCACAACCAAGTACGACTGAAGAGCTGTATCCTGGAGGTCTTGCCCTTGACCTTTTAGTAACAATAACAAAACCTTGTGATCATGCTATATTTTCTACCCATGCCATCAGTTCTTCACGAGTTTTTAAAACCTTAAGAATAAAAAAATGCATATAAAAAAAAGATAAAACGATCAATTAAATAAATAATAGTAATAAGATGAGATATATACTTGCTCTGTATAAAAATTTGAATTACTGTCCATCTTTATTCCTTGATCTTCTAGATGGAAAAAAAGGGTATAATCAGTAGAAATAATAACAAATGATTTTAAAAAATGTATAATCTGTAGAAATACAATTTATTATTATTTAATATGTATAAACATTAGTAATTAATTAATTCTACCTACCATTTAACATTATCTAATAAATGATGTCCATATAATTATATAAATTATAAGATGAACTTTCATATATAAAAAAAGTAGAATAAAAATTGTCATATATACATAATAGTTTGGACAAATAACTATATTCTTCTTTTATTTTTTTATAATATTTAATGTTAGTATATATATTAATTCAAAACGTTATATCATTAGTATATATTATTTTCTTAAAATATATAATTAAATTATAATTCTGAAATTTAAAAATTTATTTAAAATAAAAATAAAAATATAATATTATGAATCTGAATTTCAAATTAAAAGGTGGCTTTTGGCTTGCCAACCACTGCCAACTAATAAGTTGATTAGGGTTTCTTAGTTTCTCATTTTCTCTCATTCTCTCTATCACTCCCTCTCTCTCTCTCTCTTCAGATCCGGCCGCCACCCTTCGTTGGCTCCGGCACCACCTCTCTCTCTCTCTCTCTCTCTCTCTCTCTCTCTCTCTCTCTCTCTCTCTCTCTCTCTCTCTCTCTCTCTCTCTCTCGCTCTCTGCCACAGCCACCGCCACCGCCACTCTCTCTCTCTCTCTCTCTCTCTCTGTGTGTGTGACGTTCTCGAGGTGGAGACCACGCCACCGCCATCGCCTCATCGACCGGCGGCGCTTCATATTTCTGGGTAAGTCTAAAAACCAAATAACCTTCTTTGTTTTGTTTTTTATTCTTCTTCTTTGTCTGGGTAAGTTTAAAAAAAGGGTAGCAAGAACAAGAAACCTAGCTAGATCTTGTGTGTGTAAAATCGTAAATCTCCAGTCAAAGTCGAAAATTCATCTCTTTCTTTATATGTACATACATACATGTAAAATCTTAAATCTTTGGTGAGAGAATCACTTTTTGGGAGGGGGATTTATTTATACCAAAAAAAGTTTGAATTTAAATAATAAAATTTTGTATTTGATTTCTATAAAGTGGTGCTTGATTTTGATACCTCCAGTTTACTGTTAGGTCGTCGCCGGAAGTTCTGTGGTCGTCGCCGGAATTGTAGTCGGAGTCGCCGGAATTTCAGTCGGAGAGTGTCCAAAGTTTATTAAAAATTTATTGTAAAAATTCTAAGGATATTTGACTGTTGTTTAGTTAATGAAATTATAATTTATGGGTTGTAATATTTCTGATATTTGATTGTTGTTTAGATAATAGAATTATAATTTATCGGTTGCAATAATTTCTTATGGGTACTATAATTTCTCTTTTTGACTTACTTTATTCAGTTTTTGTCTTGAAAAGAGATTGATTTTTAAATTGAAAAGGTACACATTTACTAGGTCAAAACATAGACATGGTGTATTGAGAAAATAGAGGTGGTGCAGGAAGAAAAACCCATTAAAAAAAGTCAGATATTTTTTTCTATTGGTTGTTATAAAGTTACATGCAGTCAACATTATCATTTTCAAGGTAAGGTCTTTTCAATGAAATTGAATAAATCAAAAAAAAAAAAAAAGTCAGTTTCTTGGAAATTAAATACAACAAAAAAAATCCAGATATTCATTTTCAATGTTAGAAACTAATACAATATAAATGGTAAATTTGTTTAACTAAGTAGAGTGAAATAAATTATAATAATTTCTTCAATAAACTTCCGGCGACGACCTGACAGTAAAGTTGAGGTATCAAAATCAAACACCACTTTATAGATTTCAAAATACAAAGTTTTTTTCATTCAAATTCAACTTTTTTTTCCGTAAAAATAAATGTATCTATAGGTGTAAAAAATAAACTTTTTTCATTTAAATTCAAACTTTGGTTAAGCAGTGCAATTAAAAAAAAAGATATGGGCTGTCGGGCTTGCACGTATTCAATTTTAAAACCAATTATTATTAAAAAAAAACATAACATAAAACAGAATTTAGTTCATATCATCATTTCAGGTGTATCAACAAACTAAAAACAGTGAGCTGAAAATTATTATGTAAACTGATTCGTTATAGCAAAAGATATCCTTCTTAAAATGACCACAGCTAGAGAGGAAGATGTTAAAATAGTGAAAAGGCCAACAGTGACCATATAAGTCAAACTATAAACCGTTAAGGAGTTATATTATTTCATATTATTTCATCTTAAATTTAATCTGTTTTTGTTTATCCTTCTCTTTATCAGTTATCTTTGTATCTATTTGGATTTTAGAGGGACCTTTTTAGCGATAAATATATCTTCCATACTACTATATGATGCTACCCAGAATTCTTGCTTTTTGATTTACAAAACGCATATGGGTTTCCTTATTTCAAGGGTCCAGTAACATATATATGTATCTACAGGTGTATGTGTGTGTGTATAAAAAAAAGAAAATAGAGAGATGAATCTATAGTCCACATGAAAACCCTAGCTAGATTTCTTGTTCTTTGTTTTTCTTTTTAGACTTACCTAGAAAAATGAACCGGTGACGGTCAATGAGGAGGTGGCGATGGCGGTGGGCGGTGGCTGTGATAGAGAGCGGTGGCGTGACAGAGAGAGAGAGGCGGTGGGCGGTGACTGTGGGCGGTGGACGGTGGCGTAACAGAGAGAGAGGCGATGGTGTGGGCGGTGGCTGTGACAAAGAGCGAGAGAGAGAGAGAGGCGGTGGCCGTGGCTGTAACAGAGAGCAAGAGGGAGAGAGGCGTCGCCAGCGCCGATGAGAGTGGCAGCCGGATCTTGAGTGGAGAGAGAGGGAGATTAGAGAGAGTGAAAGGAGAAAATAAGGGTTTTAATGAAACCCTAGTCAATTTAAGGGTTAGTTGGGAAAGTAAAGGGTTTTTTTTTTTTTTTAATTCCAGATTTTTAAAATTTAAAATTTTTATTTTTATGTTAAATATATTTTTAAATTCCAGAATTATAATTCAATTATATTTATTAAAAAATAATATATAAACTAATGATATAATATTTTGAAGGATAAAACAAAATAAAAAAGAATGTTAAAATTAAATAATTGCCTTTTCGTATGTTCGAGTGACATTTTTTTTTAATTTCTGTCATCATTAAATATCGTTAATAATTATAATTTTCTCAAAAAAAATATATAAGCAAGGTTTACATATTGATAATTAAGACATGAATATTTTGTTTATTTACATATGAAGGTATATTTACAATGGAGACATCTAGTACTACATCAGTATTTTACATTGATCAGATATTATAATTAAATTATGTTATTATTTCAATTTTTATTTCTTTACCACTTATGTTATTGTTTTATTTATTTTTTTACTTTTTATTTCCTTGAGCGTCAACTTTAAGCATTTTTACACGCAAGTATAATTGGCCTCTTTTTCTCTATGCATAAAGACAAAGGCTATTGAGAATGTCTTTTGGGTTGACGTTAAGCCGACAATTTCAACAAACGGCTTATTATATTTGTTCGTTTTGTACGTGGCGTCTATTATCAACATTTGTGGAAATGCACGCCATATTTTCCACGATGTTGGGTGCACAAAAAGTAGATTTTCTAGCTCATTTGAATCACCAGTTGTGAACTCAAAGACATAATCATTAACATGCAATTGAGACATTAAACCTGAAATGGAGTTCTTCCTGCTTGTTCGACTATGCGAATCTTATGTTGTGTATTGTATATCGTTTTAAGCGTTGACACATTGTTTTTATTTCCCTTTTTCAGTGTTGACAGGATAACACGTGGCGCCACGTTCTTCATTGTTAATCTCCCATCAAGCGAGTCTCATTATCAGATAATCGTATTTCAAATGGATGACCCTCCATATATTGTGTAGGTGGATGATTATGTTCATCACATATAACCTTAATCATCCACTTGTTATGTTGTCTTGAATATTTGCCTTCTAGTTCAAATTTACAATTATTATTTTTGCTTCCAGTTGCTCTACATGTATCTATAGATTTATACGTCCCACATTGATCACAAATAAGTATGACTCGATATATGAAGCTGTTTGCATATGTCTTTGATCGTTTAGTGACAATGACAAAAACCAATAGAGCGTGCTGTGTTTCGTACCCACTCCATCAACTCCTCACGTGAGCTGAACATCTGTCTCTCGCTGCCCGCTCTCTCCCTCTCTCTCACGCTCTCTCTTATAACCACGTCGTCGCCACGCCTCCGCCTCATCGGCGCCGACAATGAGAGTCACGACCTCTCTCTTTGTCACGCCACCACCACCGCCACAGGTATCTCGCTGCCCTGTCTCTCACGCACTCTCTCAAACAACCACACCGCTGCCACCGCCTCATCAGCCACCACCACCCAGGTAAGAACAGGTTAAGAACAGGTCTCTCACTGCCCTCTCTCTCTCTCTCTCTCCCTCTCTCTCTCTCTCTCTCTCTCTCACGCTCTCTCTAATCCCCCATCGCCCCCTACTCCTCAGTTACTCTCACTGCCCTCTCTAATCTCACATCCCTATTTCTTTCTACTAAGTTTCGGCCGCCACCGCCTCTGCCTCATCGGCACCGGCGATGAGAGTCACGGCCTCTCTCTCTCACAGCCACGCCATCGCCACCTCCTCATCGGCCGCCACCACACAATACCGGCGACAGAATTGTAATTATCAATAAATTTATTAAGACTTATACTTACTGTGTGAACTTAATTATTTCTGATTTGGATTAAACAAATGAGTTAAATCTGTTATTAAATTGGTTGTTTATATATGTATAAAACTTAATTAGTTTTGATTTATGTTGGGGTGTTTTGTTCAATGTTATTCAATACTTTTATTGGAAGTTGAAATAAATGAAAATCTGAGTAAAAGTTTATTGGTCATTGAAAACTTAAAAAGCTGATGGTTAGTTGACCATGAAAAGTGAAAAGGTAAAAATCTAACATTTTCTATTGGCTAATAGTAATTAATTAATTATAAAAGCCTGATTTTTAATGATATGGTAATGACGATAGGGTAAAAATAGATATAAATGGGGTGAGAATAGTAGCACCCTAGTAATAATTATATAATTATTGATTGATTGGACTTTTATTATTGTTTGATGATTGACCTCATTATTATGTTTTAAAATTAGATATTAATTTTTAAAAAAATCTTAATATTAAAATACATAAAAATTTATGGTTAATTGCAAAAAAAAAAAAAAAAAAAAAAAATTTAACCAAATTTGTAAAATGAATTTATTACATAAAAAATTTACTTCCACGATCTAATTTGATCATCATTACGGGAAACAACTATTTCAAAAGGTTAATTGATTTTTTTGGTTGAAGTGACTTTAGTAGACTCAATATTTTTATACTCACCACTACGATCACACACCCACCAACTTTTTTTTATTTCCCTTTTTTGGATAACCTTGTACGCTTTTTACTATCACCATACCGACAGAATATGCTATATTTTTCACCAAATTTGTTACATCTTCGACGGTATCAAAATTCTACAAAAATAAAACATGTGAAGTTGGTTGTTATATCATAATGAAAAAAATGTATGTAATAAACAATAATTGCATTCTACACTATAGACAATAAATTATAATACCTAATTTAAAACAATTAATTGTGTAATAATATATTTACAACGTTTAAAAAAAACCTCGACAGTCAAAAATGCTGAAGTATTGTCCACAACATAACATTCACTGCTCGCCATCTTACAAAAGTACAAAATTGAAATTGTAAATTTACACTTAAACTCTCGATGGTGTCGTTCATATGAATCGATCGTTCAAACACACACACACACACACACACACATATATATTTGATATTTACATTTTATACGCCTAAACTCTTTAAAAATTTATAATTTTAACGCCAACATAATAATTTATAAAGTATAAAAAACAAAAAAAAATTGTATACGATCTTCAATTGAAAAAACGAGGGGTGTGTTGTTTATAAATGGTGAGTTCCACCCACTAAAAAACAAAAAATATATATATAGAATTGACAAGGGAGTGTGTTATTTATAAATGGTGAACACCCAAAATATGTTCAACCAAGTCGGCACGAAGATTATGATGCACTTCAGTTTTACGTATCTCCGAATATCTCGACATGTACGCACTACTACCGATCTCTGCTGGTATTATTGTTGCAGTGACTTCGTTTTCATCATATTGACATATTGCATTCCCTTCATTTTCTATAATCATGTTATGCAATATGATACACGTATACATCACTTTTTTCATTTTCTCCACATGATAAAAAGGTGATGAGTACCGAATGCTCGTTCCACATCTTTTCGAGCTCTTTCTTGGGCCACCTTAAATCTTTTTTGTTTAGCATCAATTGGATCTGAAAACGATTTCACGATTGTGGCCCAATCAAGGAATATCCCATCAACAAGATAATACCCATACTTGTACGTAGAGCCATGAATTTCAAATGGACATTCGGGTGCCATGCCGTCATAAATTTTGTTGAAAAGTGGTGACATATTCAACACATTTATGTCATTATTTGACCCCGGGGCAGCGAAGAAGGCATGTCAAACCCAAAGATCTTGTGAAGCTACCGCTTCAAGTATGACTGTTGGGTGACCATGATCACCATGAGTGTATTGACCTTTATACGCATTAGGACAATTTTCCCAACTCTAATGGAGACAATCTAAACTTCCAAGCATACCAGGAAAGCCATGAACTCTAGAATGATGGGCATATAATTGTTGTATATCATTATAGTTAGGTCTGCGTAAATATTTAGGGCCATAAACTCGCAGAATATACTTACAAAGTTTATCAAGACTTTCTCTTGCGACACGAGAAGACATTCTGAAACTCTCGTCCAAACCATCTGCGGATGTGCCGTATGCTAATTGACGAAGAGCGGACGTACATTTTCGAATCGGAGTTAATCCAACCGCACCTTTGGCATCCATCTTCTGTTGAAAGTACCAACACTCTCTCGTCAAATCGTCAACAATACGTACAAATAACGACTTTCGCATTCTAAAACGGCGACGTAAATAATATCCTTGAAAAATGTAATTCTCGGCGAGATAATCACTAATTAGACGATCGTGTGCAGATTCACGATTCCCTTGTATATATTTTCTTTATTTTGCGGGACGTGACGTTTCACCTTCTTCATTTTTTACAAAGCCTGAGCAGCTTGTGAGCAAACGTTTACCGCTTCCGCGATAAATTCTATTGACTTTGAAGATGAAGATTATGAAGACATTTTTTTTTTTGGAATTTGAAATGTATGTAAATAAAGAGAGAGTAATGAGAGAATAGATATGAGATAAATGAATGAATGTGTGTTTGTATAAAAAGAGAGTAAAATGAAATATTAATAATTAAATAATTACACACACACACACACACACACACACACACATATATATATATATATATATATATATATATATATGTATATATATATATAAACTATAAAAATTGAGAGGTTTCTCGGCATTGGAATGCCGTTGCCGCCCTTGTGAATGCCGTTGCCGAGGAGGTGGGGCGGTGTTCTTTGTGGCCTTATATAGAATTGATAGGGCGGGGGGATGTGGTGTTTATAAATTGGTGGATCCCATCATTATTAAATTCAAAAAAAAATAATAAGATAATTATATGGTGATGATAAATACACCCTTCATTTTCTAATGGCTGGTGCTTCATGCACCACATCTGCATCCCTTTAAGTTGACCTAATATATATCTTTTCTCATAACTCGTCAATATAGTTTATTTATTTACACACTTTTATCCACTCATCATTATAGTTTTCCTTCTTTTTTTTTGTCCACTCATCAATCAAATGATTAAATTTAGAACAAAAAATAAATATTTAATATTTAATTAAATAACAAAACTTTTTTTTTTTACTTCACTAAAATATTAATAAAATAACAAGTAGAATAAAATTGAATTTGCATATAAAAGTGTTAAATAAGTAAAAACCAAAAATAAAAATATGTTGCATTAATAAACTAATATTTTATAAAGTCATTAAACAAAGTCGAGACAGATACAGTATTAAACGACAAACATTGTTTCATTACATCAATTCACAAAATATAGAAAAATATGAACATTATCATTCCAATGGTATGACATTAAGATCAACATTTATGTGGACTTCATAAGCAAATAACCTATCTCTATACATTTCTTCCCATTCACTTACATTTTTTCCTTTTCTTTTTGAATATTCTGAAACATCTGGCATTGGGTGTCCTTTTTCTAAATCAAACTTCACAAAATGGTTGTTAAACACCAATGCGATTGTGATTCATTGATTTAGTTTAGGATGCATTGGTTTTTGATCCCACTGGAAAATACTTCAAGCAACGTTCCTTTGTTAAATAATAAAAAAATGCAGTTGTACTTATTCAATATCAAGAGACCGGTGTGAGGCATCCACATCCAATGGCTAGCTAGCTTGCAGCGAAGAAATTTAAAGAGTCTTCGAAACGTTTGTAGTCACAACCATAAATACTTATATATTATTTTTTACTGTCATACAACTCCTGTAATAGTTAATGACTAATTGTATGCCATTCATTTTGATGTCGACCCATAGCAACAACTACTCGAAAGCCACAGTTTCCATCTCCGTTGACGTCTTCAATGTCAATGACTTATGATTGAAAAATGATGGAATTTCTCGTAACAGTGGATGTTTATAGCATATAGGTACCTATATAAGATTAAAGATAGTTATTTGTCTCGTTATTCACCGAATCAATATAATAAATAATTATAAATACTTAACATTGTACCTGGATTGTGGGATGCTGATAATAATATTCATTTTATGTTGATGATTCAGTATAAATAAATCCATATGGCATTGAAGTTCCCAATCCCTAACAATTATCATGTAAATTAATCTCAATCGAATGTTAAAAAAATTTTAAAAATAAATAATCATAAATTATAAAAAAATTATTAAATGGTATATGCAGTGTTTGTTCATGAGAAAGTGGTTGGTTCCTTATTTGGATCTACCACATATGAGCTATGTCGAGCTGGCTCCACATTCAGGTCCGACAAATTTTATGCGTTTGCACAACTATGTCTATGAGGAACATGATTTGGCATGTTAGTATGCTTAATCTTTGGACGCCAAGGGGTACTCTTCTTCACTGAAGGTTCACCAATCAACATTTTTTATGGATCCAGTATTCCCTTTAGTTTCCTTAGAAGACTAAATTTGCCATGATCCTGTTGACTATTATATTTTTCTTTGAACATTTGAATCTAGTGATCACAACTGAGGTCACCGTATTCCACAGACATAGCAGGAGTTAAATCAAGCTTCTTCCAAAAAGCATCAATAGATTCTAATAGAACAGGTAAACCTATAATAAAATGAGACAATATATCATTCATATTAAAAAAATTATACATATACCAAATTTACTTTTGTGGATTAAATTAGACATACCCATACTGATATACATCACTAGTTCATGAGCACAAGGTCATCCAAATGCTGTCTGTAATTGGCAACCACAATTATCCTTAGTTAGCGCTAGTTCTTTTGAACGATGAAGCTCTTCTAGAATTTTTTCCATACAATCAAATGAAACAACCCTGTTGGGAAATAGTTTAAGTATACTCAAGCTGTTAGTTAGACTTCTCATACTGTTAGTAGAATTTCTGTGTAAGTACAAAGTTCATGCTGCTAGTTGAAGAAACTCGAGCTGCCAGTATAAAAGTTCAAGCTGCCAGAGCAAAATAACTCAAGCTGCTCAGTTCATGCTGCCAAGTCATTCAAGCTGCTCAACAGTTTCATAAACAGAATGTGCTGATTTTCAGGGAAGATATCTACAAGAAGATTCCAGCATATCTACTATCAGAGAAGTCATAGTCCTTCAAGGAAACACGTCCATAAAGCAATATAAATAGACAGAAGATTGTATAGAAGATATACGCATAGAATAAGAGTTTTCTGCATATTTTGAGTCTGTAATTGCTTTATTGTTCAAGTTTTCTTAAGCCTCTAAGGTTGTAAAACCCTAAGAACAGTTTGTGTTCTTCGTCTAATCAAAACAGATTAGAGGTGATTGTAATCAGTGAATTCAGCAATACAAACAGTCTTGATTACTTCTTATGTTTTATGCTATTATTGATTCTGAAAGTTTTTGTCAAAATAATTAAGTGTTATTCCGCAAACTTCTTAATTAAACTTTGATTCAAAGCAAGATTATTGATTTATACTCTGATAAATTCAAATCAGTTAATCTTGGTTATTCATAATTTTCATAAGTTATAGATCCTGACAAGTGGTATCAGAGCCACAGGTCGTTCTTTGTTTTTCAAAGTCGAAAACTTTCTTTCAAATTTTTAATCTTTTTCAATGGAATTTGAAAATAGCAGCAGTGGATCTGGGCAAGGACTCAAAGTGCCTATGCTCAAGCCCACTGAGTTTGAGATGTGGAAACTCAGGATTCAACAGCATATTCAATTCATTGATTATGCCATATGGGAAGCTGTTGAATTTCCTCCTGCAGTTGATCCAGAACTTGATGCTGAGGGAAAACCAGTAAAAACTCCTCCAAAAACTGAACTTGAAAGGAAGGCTAGAATGAATGAAGTGAAAGCACTCACATTATTACAAATAGCCATTCCTAATGCTTATCAACATCAGTTTAAAAAGTTTTATACTGCTCACTCTCTTTGGAATGCCTTAGAGAAGAGGTTTGCTGGTAATGCAAGTACCAAGAGAAATCAAAAGGACCTCTTGAAACAGCAGTATGAAAACTTTTCTGGTGGCAAGAATGAAAACCTCACTCAAATCTTTGACAGGTTCAACAAACTGATAAGTGAACTGGAAAGTGCAAGGGTCAATCTGGATCAAGATGAGGTCAACAGAAAGTTTCTCAGATCTCTTGGAGAAGAATGGACAGTCTATGCTGCACAGTGGAGAACAAAAGACACACTTGATGAGATAGAATTGGATGATCTATACAACAGTCTAAGAGTGTTTGAGACTGAAATTGATGCTAAAAAGAAATCCTTTTCTTATAATCACAACACTGCTCTTTTGTCCTCTGAAAAATCTAATAACTGTGATTCTTTTTCAGGTGGTGATGGCAATTCTGCTGAAACTCATTATGAAGCTTTTGTTGCCAATGATGGATTATTTGCTCTAAATGTTGAAGACTTGGAACAAATCCATCCTGATGATCTTGAAGAGATGGATTTAAAGTGGCAACATGCAATGCTGACCATGAGAGCCAAAAGATTCCTGAAAAGAACTGGAAGGACCAACTTTCAAGCCAAAACAGATGGCAAACCATCTTTTGATAAATCAAAAGTGGAATGCTATAAATGCCATAAGCTTGGTCACTTTGCCAGAGAATGTAGATCTCAAGGTCAACAACCATCAAGGACTTCACAGCCCATCCAAGCTTCCTCATCAACAGCACTTGTCTCTCAAGAAGACAATGTGTTTGACTGGAGTGATCAGACAGAGGAAGAATTCCAAAATCAAGCACTGATGGCAGAAACCTCAAATGTCTCCTCAACTGAACTACCATCTGAGGTAAATTCTAAACTCTGCTCTCAATCATGCAAAAATATGGTTAAAAAGTACAGAGATCATAATGAGAGCATGTGCAAAACTCTAGCTAAGATGGAAGAAAGGAGATATGAATATATGCAAGCCATAGAAGATCTGGAAAAACAGATCAATGACTATAAGGATAATGAGCTTCAAATGGGGTATGATAGAAACTATCATGAATGGGAGAAAAAGGAACTCAATAAGAAAATAGAATCTTTGAATAAAAAGGTAGAAGAAACTGAACAGAAGGTGTTAGAGGCTAATGAGAAACTGAAATCTGTTAACATAGATTTAGGTAACTTCAAGTTAGCAAATCAAAAGCTAGAACACCTAATGGAAGTTCAATTCAAAGATAGAGTCAAATCTCAGGTCAATCCCAAAGAAGGAATAGGATACAGAGCTACTCCACCTCCATATAATAACAAGTACATTCATCCAATGAGTGAAGTTGCTGATAGACTTGTCAATGAACCATTAGTTGAGTCTATGACTATTGTAGATCCTATCCTTGACAGCAGTCCTGAACCAAAGGAAGATAAGAGTCAAAATAGAGACTGTGACACAAAGAGTGCACCCATAGAAGTCAAAGTTCCCAGTAAGAAAGGAAAAGAGAAGATGAGTGTATGCAATGCTACTCCACAAGTTTCTGTACATTCTAACTGTAACACTGCATCTTCATCAAAAGGAACTAAAAGAGGTAAAACTGTTTCTATCTGCACATGCCAAAAGCATGGTGTTCAAAAGTTTCCTAAACAACAGCAGGTAAGAGGAAACCAGAGAAACAAGAACCAGAAATTGACAGAAAAGTCTGGTGTTCCAATTCAAACTGTCAAAAGATGCTATCACTGTGGAAGGAAGAATCACTTAGCTAAGGATTGTTTTTACAAACCAGCTGTTGCAAAACAGCCTGTGCATCACACAAAATCAAATCCTAAACAGGCAAAGCCCTCAAAAGTGAAACCTTCCACAGCAGCTCCAAAGAGAGCAGTTGATCACAGATTCTCAAAAGTTAATAAAAAACAGTCCACACATCAAAAACAAGTTTTGGCAAAGCCTAAATCAAGTTTTAAACAAATATGGTGTGTCAAGGACAAATCTGTTGCTCAAACTGCTAATGCAAAAGATCAGACTGCTAAGTCAAAATCTGATGCTGGTAGTGCAAAAAGTGAAACTGTTAGCACTACTAACACAGCTCAAGCTGCTGGGCACCAAACTGGAGCTGCTAGTGAATCATCTGAGACTGTCAGAAGAAAAGATGATCAAAATAATTGGATACCTCATATCATCACTAAATACTCTCCAAAGACTCCATCAGTAGATCTCACCAAATACAAGAAGTCAAAAACAGTTTTTAGTTATGTCAATGTACAAGGCCAACCCAAAACCAATTTGGTTTGGGTTTACTCCACTACTAACTAAGCTGTTATTTGTGCAGGGCAACCACAGGTCTCCTCATAGGACAAGATGGCATCTGGACAGTGGATGCTCTAGGCACATGACAGGCAATTCTGAATGCTTGTCGAATTTCAAAGGATTTGATGGAGGTTTTGTTGCGTTTGGAGGCAACTCAAAAGGAGGTAAGGTTACAGGTAAAGGTACTGTAAATGCAGGCAACATGACATTCCATGATGTTTTGTATGTTGAACAGCTTAAGTACAATTTATTGAGTGTCTCTCAAATCTGTGACAAACAAAACATTGTTCTGTTCACAGATTCTGAGTGCATTGTTCTTTCAAAGGATTTCAAAATTCCTGAAAATCTTGTTTTACTTAGAACACCAAGAAAGGACAATGTTTACTGCCTAGACACAGCTCTTTTGACTAAATCAAATACTTTAAGCTGTTTAATATCCAAAGCATCATCAAATGAGTCTGCTCTTTGGCATAGAAGGATGTGTCACATGAACTTCAAGTCCATGAATGATTTGGTTAAAAAGAATCTGGTAAGAGGTTTACCACAAAAGGAGTTCATTTGTGATGATCATTGTGTAGCATGCCTTAAAGGTAAGCAACATAAAACTTCTCATAAGGCCAAAGAAGTAAATTCAATCTCATCTGTTCTTCAGCTGTTACATATGGATCTATTTGGTCCAACATCTGTTTTGAGTTTGAATAAAAGGGCATACTGTTTAGTCATTGTTGATGATTTCACCAGATTTACTTGGGTTTACTTTCTTAGGTCCAAAGATGAAACTGCTGAGCTTGTTAAGTCTTTTATCCTTAAGATAGAAAACCAATCCAATTCCAAAGTTAAGGTGATAAGATCAGACAATGGAACTGAATTTAAAAATCAAATTCTAAACAGTTTCTGTGAGTCCAAAGGTATTGCTAGACAATATAGTGCACCAAGAACACCACAGCAAAATGGTGTAGCTGAAAGAAAGAATAGAACATTAATTGAGGCTGCTAGAACAATGTTAGCTGATTCCAATCTGCCTATGACTTTCTGGGCAGAAGCTGTTAATACAGCCTGTTATGTTCTAAATAGGGTTCAAGTAGTTCAATCACAAGGGAAAACTCCCTATGAGCTATTCCACAACAGAAGTCCCCTAATAGCTTTCTTCAAGCCTTTTGGATGCCCATGTACTATTCTTCACACTAAGACTCACTTAGGGAAGTTTGAGAGTAAGGCTGAAGAAGGATTTTTTGTAGGATACTCAAATCAAAGCAAAGCCTATAGAGTATACAACAGAGTGTCTAAAACAATTGAAGAAAGTGCCAATGTTGAATTTAATGAAAATACTGCTAACATCAAAGGCACTGGTCCTGATTGGTTATTTGATTTAGATTCTCTAACAAATTTTCTGAGCTTTGCTGAGTTTACTGCAGAAGCTGATGCATACAGGGTTGAAGCTGCTAACACACATTCTCATGCTGCCAATACAATTTCTCATGCTGTTGGCACAAAGTTTCAGACTGCTGCAGATTCAACAAGTTGGGATGACTTCACCACTCTACCACTTCTGTCATGTGATCCTCCAGGGGTCCTGAGCACTCAACATGATGCAAATCCAGACACTGAAGTGCCATTTCCAAGTCCTGACAGCACAGCTCAAACACAAAAGGAAACAGCTCCAGTTTCTAGGCTAGCAGTCCCAACAGCTTCTCAAGCTGTTAGCCTAGAAACTCAAACTGTTCCAGAAACTGAACCATTCACTGGTTCTGATGGAGATGACACAAACCTTGGAACATCCTTCCAAACAGAGAGAGAGCCCACACTAAGAGTTCATAAGTATCACCCTCTCAATCAAATACTGGGTGATCCAAGCACTCCTGTTCAAACAAGGAAGATGGTCCACAATGAGACTGCTGTTGCTGAACAAGCAGTTCCAGAATTCAGCCTAGCTGCTTTTGAACATGCCTGTTTCATGTCTCAACTAGAACCCAAAAAGGCATCAGAAGCACTAAAAGATTCATCCTGGATTGAAGCTATGCAAGAAGAGCTTTTACAGTTTAAAATTCAGAATGTATGGACTCTGGTGGATCTTCCTAAAGGTAAGAGAGCAATAGGTACAAGGTGGGTGTTCAGAAACAAGAAGGATGAGAGAGGGATAGTCATCAAGAACAAAGCAAGACTAGTAGCACAAGGGTACACTCAAGAAGAAGGAATAAATTATGATGATGTCTTTGCTCCAGTAGCAAGAATTGAAGCCATCAGACTATTTCTAGCATATGCAAGTTTCAAAGGCTTTAAAGTGTATCAAATGGATGTTAAGTCTGCTTTCTTGTATGGGACAATTGTAGAGGAAGTGTATGTGTGTCAACCTCCTGGTTTTGAAGACTACAAGTATCCAGACAGGGTGTACAAGCTAGACAAAGCTCTCTATGGTCTTCACCAAGCCCCCAGAGCATGGTATGACACACTGTCATCATATCTTCTACAGAATGGATTCAAGAGAGGCACTCTGGACAAAACACTTTTCACTAAATCCATCAAAGCTGAGATTCTTCTTGTCCAGATCTATGTTGATGACATCATTTTTGGCTCAACTAATGATAAGTTGTGCAAAGATTTTGAGGCCCTAATGCACAAAAAGTTTCAAATGAGTTCAATGGGGGAACTCACATTCTTTCTAGGGCTGCAGGTCAAACAGAAGCCTACTGGTCTATTCATAAGTCAATCAAAGTATGTCAAAGACATACTGGAAAAGTTTGGCTATCAAGACACAAAGGTTGCAAGCACTCCAATGGATCCTCATAAACAGCTTCATACAGACAAAGACGGCATAGATGTGGACATTCATCTATACAGATCCCTTATAGGATCTCTCATGTATCTAACATCTTCTAGACCTGATATAATGTTTGCTGTCTGTGTGTGTGCCAGGTTTCAATGTTCACCAAAGGATTCTCACTTGGTTGCTGTTAAGAGAATTTTCAGATACCTTAAAGGCCAACCACATTTAGGCCTCTGGCATCCCAAAGACTCTCCTTTTGAACTAACTGCATATTCTGACAGTGACTATGGTGGTTGCAACATTGACTGAAAATCCACAACTGGTGGATGTCAATACTTAGGAGCAAGACTGGTCTCTTGGCAATGCAAGAAACAAACAACTGTCTCCACATCATCCACTGAAGCAGAATACGTAGCAGCTGCAAGCTGCTGCTCCCAGGTAATGTGGATTCAAAATCAGCTAATAGACTATGGTATGAATTTCTTATCCACTCCTATTTATATTGACAATTCAAGTGCCATTAGCATTGTGCAAAACCCAGTGAAATTCCCAAAAACCAAGCATATAGAAATCAGATTTCACTTCATCAGAGATTGTAATGAAAAGAAGTTAATCCAAGTTACCAAAATACATACTGATGATCAGCTAGCTGATCTATTTACAAAACCTTTTGATGTAGGAAGGTTCACTTTCCTAATATCAAACATTGGTATGGTAAACATGGATTAATTGATTTTTATTATTATCAACTCAATATGCTAATTTAAGGGGGAGACATTGTTCCATTGAAAATCTGCACAAATTTACACTAACAGCATGAGTCTTTTCTCATGCTGCTAGTTCATTTTCTCGGACTGCTAGTTATTTTCACTTGATCTATCAAAGTGTGCAGGGTATTTAGGTAATTTCCCAAATGTGTGCGCGGGACCTAACCTTTTTGAAACCTTTAAAGGTCCCAGTTTCGTTCAGTTGTAACTACCAGTTACATATTCTTCTTCCACGGCCTTCTGCTTTCTCTCTGAACGATACACACATTCTTTTTAAACCCTAAACCCCAAACCGTCGTTTCTTGATCAATGGAGTTCGTAAAAGAACACAACTGCCTCCCATACACCCTGAAACACACTGACCTTGAACCGTTCCATGAGATGATGGACTTCCTCAGGCACTCCCATATACACTATGCACTCAATCTTGACCCCACTATATACATATCTCATATTGAGCAATTCTGGAATCATGCCTATGTTCAAACCATCAATGGAGTGCCTACCCTGACTTCCACAATCGATGGTACTACCATCAATATCACCGAGGAGTCCATCAGACATCATCTGCATCTTCAAGATGCCACAGGTATAAAAGACCTATCTCTTACTGCTTTACACTTTGGTCTTCAAAATATTGGATATAGGGGTCCTGCTGATTCTTTTACTTTCTTGAAAGAACATTTTTCTCCTAAATGGAAATACCTTGTGCATATTATTCAGCAATGTTTAAGCCCCAAAAGAACTGGTTGGTCCGAATTTTCTTCAAATATTGCCACTGCCTTAGTGTGCTTTTCTACTGGCCAACAGTTTAATTTTTCAAATATGATCTTTCAAGGAATGTTAAGGCATAATTCCTTGAAGCATGGGAAATTTTTGATGTATCCTCGATTTTTGGCAAAAATAATTGCACACACCTGCACTGCTTCAAATTTACATAAGAGGATATATGTTTCCCATAGGCACTCAGTATCTTCAATCAAAAGGCTGATAAAGCCAAGTGCCAATTTTGTTAGCATTGATGCTCCATTGCCCTCTGCAATGATGAACATCATCACAAGAAACAGAGGAGAGGGGCCTGAGCAGACACAGCCTAACATTACTGCTTCAACCCCAGGACCCCAACCCACTCCTCATGATACAGATATTCCCCCTGATCCTTTTGTACAGCCCACACGCCCACTACAATACTTATATAAAAGGAAAAGGGGACGAGGAGCTCCTTCCTCCTCCTCCCTTAGACAAGAGCCATATATCCCTGTGCAGGAGGATCCTTCTGCACAGAATATCCAAAGGGAACCAATTGGGGACACTCCCAACCTCAATCAGGAGGTGAACATCTCTTCTGAGACTGTTCATATGGGTTCTGTGGCTGGCACTACTGATGTCTCTGCACAAGAGGCACAGGACAGGGACAACATCTCTAAGACCACACCCATGGCAACAGCAAGTGTGCAAACACGAGCTGGAAGTCCCCAGTACCAAGAAAAGAGGGGCCCAGAGGTTCCTACTTCTGGTGTTAATGTCAGTGATAGACCACAAACACCCCTGGTGTTATCTGATCTTGAGACTAGTCTGCAACTGATGCTCTTAACGGATCCAAAGCTGAAACCTGTTGTAACAATGTTGGAATACAAAATGTCCATCATTGCTGCACAGGGGGCACAAATTCATGCACTCAAACAGGCAGAAGCTGCTCACAATCAGAAACTGGCTAATCTACACAAAGGGTTTACTCTTTGTGGAAATAAGCTCATCAAACTAGAGCAGTTGATTCAAACCCATGTGGCAAAGGTTGTAGGTCCTTCTGACCAAACCAATGCTTCCAAAAAGGGGGAGAATCAGGAAGTTCCTGAACCAGTCCAAGCAGCTCCAACACCAACAGTCCAAGCAGCATCAACAGCTCCATCTTCTAGGCTAGCAGTCCCAACAGCTTCTCAAGCTGTTAGCCTAGAAACTCAAGCTGCTTCTACAAGAGCAACTGGAGTTGTTATAAGAGAAGGCATTCAAGCTCCACCCAGTTCAGTTCAACCTACATCTTCTGCTACAAAAGATAAGGGCAAGGGTATTCTGATTGAGTCTCCAAAGCACAAATTTTCTTCCAGAGAAGCCTAGATTGCCTTTGATGCTGAGATTGCCAGAAAGTTAGCAGAAGAACAAGATCAGGCCTTAGACCAGCAAACCCATGCCCCAATGCAAGATGATGAAACCTTAGGAGATTACCTAAGAGGGTTTGTGGTCAAGCAAGGTGAAAGGAAGAGGAAGATGCCAACTGGGCATACCAAGGCTGAAAATAGAAGATTCTTGATCAATTTTGCCGTTGCAGCAGACATTCCAAAGAAAATTGCTCAGTCCATGAGTACTGAAAGGCTGCAGGAAATACATGATAAAGAAATGGAGAAAAGAAAGAAAACAAGAGTCTCTTCAGCAGTTCAGCCAGTACAAAAAGTTCAACCGTCCCAATCAGTCCAACCATCAACAAAACCAGTCCAAACTGAAGCTGCCAGTGCACCTGCTCCCACTGATCAACCTACTGTTTCTGTTCCATCATCTGTTAAGAGGGTGATCTTTCAGCACCATTTGCAAAAAGCTATGGAAATAGAAAAGTTGATTGATCAACATGACTTCACAAAGCCAGAAATCAACTACTGGTTTGCCAGGTCTCTGGATGAAAGAAATATAAGGGTCAAGTTTGTGATAAGGAGAGAATCTGGACAAGAAGAGGAGTATGATACATTCTGGCAGATGGTCCATAAGCTGACTAGGGATGAACTAATAAAGATGTACCACATAGGGTCTGTTTCTCAAGTCAGATCTGATCTTCCACAAGTAAAACAACTCATCAGAGATCTAAGTTCAGTTGCTGATGCTGAATTTGCAAGAAAGGAAGTGGAAGATGCTGAGAAGAAAGGGAAGCAGATCAAGGAAGTTCATATTTTTGTCAAATCCAGAACCTACAGAATCACATTCAAAGATGGATTTGGTATTTTCTTCAATCTCGAGTTTTATAATTTTTCAAAAGATATGCTGCTTCAAATAAAATCAGTTAGGATATCTTGTGATAAAGAAGAGATGAAGAGAGAATTTTTGAAGGCTATAGATCAGAAGCTTGCACAATTGTAAGTTTTTGAAAGCCTTGGTTTGTGAATAACAGTTTACTTTTTCATTTCCTTATTTGTATAGAACTTAAAGTCTTGTATAAAGAATTTAAGTTAGGGGGAGATTGTTGGGAAATAGTTTAAGTATACTCAAGCTGTTAGTTAGACTTCTCATACTGTT